>JARUPZ010000026.1:8429823-8990248 GCA_031213475.1 Nereocystis luetkeana | reverse complement strand
ATTAAGGAGACTACGCGCGAGAGGTTTCAGTACCACACATAACAGTGCTCTTAAAAAACCAGCTGAAAAAACGCATTACAGACGCAGTGATGCGATGTTTTGTAAAAAGGAAAACAGACAACAGACGACACGAAACGAGACAAAAAAAAAATAGGACCATCTCGACGAAAGACAGCATTTCTACCCAACAAAGAAAGGAAAAATAACAGGGAGGGAGGCAGGGAAGGGGGAGAGGGAGGGGGAGAGGGAGAGGAGGAGGAGGAGGGAGAAGAGAGGGGGCTTGGGAGGGCGGGAGGGGGGGGGTGTACTCGATATAATGCAATGCGTTTACTTGCACCTAGCGCGAAGCGAAACGTGAGGTGTTGGGCGAGTCGCATGAAGGGGGAGCTGCATCCTGCCAAGAACCGGTTGTGAGGCGGACTTGCGCATGGATGACAGCTTCAATGAGTTAATTTATTTCCCGGTATAAGCAATTTCCAGAGACAGCAATGGGGGCACTATGTAGTTGCCCCGTGGGGTCTTACCGTAAACACTACCAGTACGTGATAAGGTCATTCCCCTTGTGCGGAGTTGAGGTTCCCCACCCCGCACAGATGGTCTATACTCGATCGCCAGCTGTGACAGACCGCCAACAGAAACGGTTCCCTGGTTGTCTAGCTCACGTATTGAGCGGCATGTTAGTACAGCGTCGTTGCCAACCGACTCCAACCCAACCTACTGGCACTCTCTGTATATACCAGGTATAAAACGAAGGGGGGGAGGGCAGGACGGGGTGGGCGTAGAGGAGGGAGGGGGGGGGGGGGGGATTGAGAGCGGTAAGAGGGGGCGGGGAGGGACTGGGGAAGAACAGACACGTGCCAAAAACGATGAAAAAAAATAAGCAGCAACAAGGAACGAACCAGCGAACAAACAAGCGAAAACAACAACAGACGGCCTGCAGGAAACATGAATGTCGCTGACGACACTATTAATAGCCTGAAGACGCTATTAATCCTGGTCGAAATCACGAAAATGTGCTGCTCGGCTATCTTGCATCGTTTACGTATTCACTCTCTAAACCCTATCTTGCACATTTTACCTGCTTTCCTGCACTCTTTGGCTCTTTTAGTTATTCTCCTTTTGAACTCCAGTCCCGTTGTGGGGACAAGGCATTCAAATTCCAAGTAATTTGTCCCCAATTGTCCCCGAAACGAGACTGCAGTCCTAAAAGGGTTATCTTGTCCTTTCCCCCCCCCCCCCGTCTCCCGTTTTATTGTACGTCCGCTTTTTTTCTCTTGTTGTTTTTTTTTTTTTTTTCCCGTTTTTTTAAAAATCTATTTTCTTGTATAGTTTATAGCTCTTATATACCTGGTACTTGTTTTCCGTTTTCCGTTTTTTTTTCCCAGTCTCTTGTTTCGCTGTATTTTCGCTATTTTCCTCTCGATTTATTATTTTCCTGTTTTTTGCTCTCTCGTTTCTATATTGCCTTTTTTGTTCCCCTCTTCTCAAATCAGCAACCGGACAGCGACACGATTCTGATCACGCTCAGAGCGAAGGGCATCGGAGACGCGGGGATGCTTGGAATCGGCTTTGGCGGGCTCGTCATGTCCGACGCGGAGGTAGAGTAGAGCGGATTACATCACCCCTCTTGGGGGGCTTGAGATGGGAACACATTGACGATACTGAATTGACAATTACAGCGACGGCTACCGCGCGATCAGACCTGGTGCAGGTCGCGGAATTTGGGCCATTTCCGAGCTACAGTACGGTAAAACGTCTCGCTTCGTTATATTGCGTATCATTCTGTCCCGAAATACAAACGCCTCTTTTTCATATCAAAATCGAACAGAAACGGTCGTTTTTTCTTCTCGACAAGAGTGGTATGTATGCCTTAAAGGTGAGGTCATTTTCTCTTGACAGCGTTAACCCTTTTAGGACCGCAGTCCTGTCTTGGGGACAAACCACTCTAGCTCCAACTGTTTTGTCCCGAATCGTCCCCAAAACGGGACTGCGGTTCTAAAAGGGTTAAGGGTGCTCTATAAAGTCGCGAACATCAAACTTTCGGGAAACCCTCTCGACCGCGTCTTTCCGAGAAAAACAAAAACAAGACCGTTTGTGCTCGGTGTTGACAACCTTCCGGTTCTTAAGGGGGGAAAAAACAACGAGCGCTGAAAAACGATTTCACCCCTGGGCGATTCAACGCCCTTTCAGGCACCTGGTGTGCATGTTACCGATTTCCTTTCGTTGGTCGCTACGTATGGCTTTCGTTGTTCAGGCTGTACTCGAATATGCTCCAAAACTTTTAACAGCTGGAGGGTCGTTCGTTTTTGTTTCGGCTGTCGAATTCCTCCGAGGGGAACCTTGTGTCTATATTCTAGTTACACCCAGCATGTACTAGTATTATGGTACTGCTTCTCCCGATGGTAACTTGATTTGATTTCCTATCGCAAACGACGCGTTTTGAGGTTTTTGGCTTTCGCTCCTGGCTCATCATCATCATCATCATCATCATCACCATCACCATGCCCATGCCGATATGCTGTTCCCTCCCCCGCCCTTATTCAAATAGTACTATTTTTTGGAGTTTCTACGTAAAACACGTATGTTATGTCGGATTCGAAAACAAGTTATTTATAATTCAGAACCTTGCCTCAGCACAAGAGGGTTGGCCGTTCCGCGCAGTGTGAACCAGTGTATGGCAAAACACCCACGAGGCAGCTACACAGGATACCCATTGCTGTCTCTGGAAATGGCCACAGCGGAAAAACAAGTCAATTCAGTCGACGCTGCCGTCCATGAAAGTCCTCCTCCCAAAACGCGGTTGTCCGCAGGATGCAGCTCATCCTTCATATGACTCGCCGAACACCTCACGCTCCGCTTCGCGCTTGGTGCAAGCAAGCAATGTCTGCCTGGTCTGTGAAAGCCCGACGCGCTCCGTGCCAGCATTGCGGGAATGCGATGGTCTGTTCTAGTCATAGAGCTAGGGTCATGCATGACGATGGGCTACACCCCCCCCCTCCCCCCCCGTAGACAAAGAGGGATGCGTAGCCGAAGGCCAATTAAATAATGAATGCAAACGAAAAGTGAATGAGTACGCCTCCCCCCCCCCCCCCCCCCAATGAAAAAACCGCCTCCTTATTTACTTGTTTAGTGAAAAGTACAGGTCTATGTTTTCTGCGAGGTGACTTCGACGACGAACTCTGCTATTGTAGTCCCATCACCTCCCCGCCCTCCCGATATACCGCCTCCCTGTTTGCTTGTTTGATGAAAACAACAGGATTACATAATCTGCGAGGTCAAATCGGCAACAGAAGGGGAGTGTATCGACCGGTCGTACATCGAAACTCGCGATACTCCTGAGCCGGACGTGGTTGACCCTGAGCTAACCGTTACAGAGGTGCTTATTGAGGACGGTTGGACGATGATCACCTTCGTGAGGGAGTTGGACACGGTCGACGACGAGGATTACGATCTGGGACAGGTGCGCTCATTGGTGTGGTGTGCTCTCCTGCTCGAGCGCTTGGTTGCTTGGCGCCTGGTGTTGGCGGTAATGGGTGTCGGTGGTGGTGGGTGATGCTATTGATAGTACTGGTGTTGATGGCGGCGGTGGTAGCGAGGAAACCAAGTTCACTCTGTATCTGCTGGTCTCGAGATATCGTGGGAGCTGTATCGGACAGGTCCAATGCCCGCACGTGTCAGATCTACCGTGGGTCGTGCGGTTCTCCCACCGGCAAAAATAAATTCTGCGGGAGTAGATCTGTCTACTGTAGACCATGCAGATCACGCGGTCTGCCCTGAGCGATATCGACAATGAAATAGGGATCGGATCTGCCATGGATATCGTGTACCAGGTACATAGATCAGGGGTATATTTTGCTTGGAACGATCTAGATCATGTGTATGGGGGTCCGACTTGTCAAGGGCGACCGTTAGGACGAGGATCCGATCTATTCCTTGACCGTGAAATGAGGACCTGGTGGCTTGGTCGAAGATGTCATTCTATCGATGCGAGTCGACGAGGGAAACAAAGCGATGTACCCTTGTAGCGATAAAAACGCCTGCAAAGGCGAAAACCGTCGTGGGGAGGAGGGAGAAGAAGAGCCTGCGTGGTGATCCAATGGCTGATCCGAGTTACGACTACATTAGGAATGAGAGATAAAGGAGGTGCGGAGATGATAAGAACGAGGGGTAGTTTATGACTGGGGGCCATAGTTAACAGGACCAAATATTGTTAGTAAAAATGGTTAAATATATAGGTGTTTATGTGTACCACAGGTCCTGTTAACTATGGCCCCCCGTAATAGTAAAAATGGTTAAATATTTACTTTTTTTATGTATACCATATGCCCTAATAACTATAGTCCCCCGTAATAGCAGCACCTCCTAATATCTTATGAATTGAGGCTCTGATTTATGAGTGGAAAATGTGTGGGGATCTGATCTATGAGTACAAATGTTGTGGGGATATTATCTGACCGATCATCATGAAATGGAGATCTGGTCTAGTGGCTGACCATGTAATGGAGATCTGACCTGTTATCAAGCAGGACCTAACCTATTCCAGGTATTTACAGATAATGGAATGAATGGCGATCTGATATTTTCCTGCCCCTACCGCCCCCCCTGTACTGCACTGCTGTACATACAAATGTATTTGTATCTGCTGTAGTTCCAAGTGGTGCGTCCTCCCAATAAGGATTGCCGGACGTGATTGAGACCCGTTGATCTACGTCTTTCGCTATCGTACTTCTCCAACTGGGCACCTGGTCACGTCCTGATCCCCTCCCGCCACCCCCATCCATGGGAAATAAGAAATAAGGCAATGACCACTCAAATGTCGGAGATTTGTCTTGTCAGGAGTAGGAACGGCGCTCCGTCTCGAGAGGGATGCGTGGTCAATGGTCAAATCACCAAGACAAGCAACAAATGAGTAAGCCCCCCCCCCCCCCCCCCCGCTCCCCCTCCCGTTAACAGGACATCTCGGACGAGAGTGACACGGAGGTGATCTATGCCTTCCGCGAGGGGGGGGGTGTGGGGCAGCACCCTAACGCCAACCGGGGGGCGGCCAGCGTGAACTTTGTGACGGGAGAGGTCGAGAACGAGTGTGATGACGACGACTTCGTTTCTCTACACGGGGCGCTGATGCTCATTGCCTGGATGATCCTGGCGCCTATCGGCATCTACTACATCAGGTGCACGCAGCTCTTGATGCCCACACGTAAGGGAACGGCTTCACGCTTTAAACCCTTTTAGGACTGCACTCCCGTCTGTGGGGACAAACCGCTCAAATTTCGAGTAGTTTTCCCCCCACACGGGACTGCGGTCCCCAAAACGGTTTTTATATGAACCCTCTTGGAGACTTCACACGGGGGGGGGGGGGGGGGGGGGGGGGGGGGGGAGGGGTGGCGATTTACGGCAACGATTGTGGCCATTGCGTGATCGGTGAGGGATGATAACATGGTTGTTGTCCGAGTGGCGATGGTTGAATGGAAGGAGCTGTACGGTAAAGTCGCTGCTGTTATCCTCTCCGTACCGCGGGCCGCTCGCGCTACTCCTAGACGGCTCAATGGTTGATCGGTACACACAATAACCTATATATTTACCTATTGACACTAGTACGGGGGACCATAGTTAATAGGACCAAATATTGCTGGTAAAAATGGTCAAATATATAGGTTTTTGTGTATACCATGGGTCCTATTAACTATGCCCCCCCGTTACTTGATAACACCACGGCTATGGTATCGCTGTTTCGGTCGTCGATATCTCGGAGTTTTCTGGAGACGGCAGACAGCACCGCAGCTACTGTTATTATACGATCGTTTCTTTTGGTGAAAAATATCGGGGTTGGTGCCAAAGGGGGTAGTTAAGGGCTATACTACCAAAAACGGGCACACCCATGTCCGATTTCTCTCAGGAGAGGGTACGCTCTAAAACCCATGAGGCGATCGGGCAACGACCCATCGCACCAACCATCGAGGGCGTCACAACCCACACACAAACACGCTTGCCGCCGGCCACAGTAGTCGAGAAGCTCGTTATCGTGTAGTATCGAGGTTCGGACTGCGCGAGGGCTCAGCTCCGGGCGGGGTGAGGTGTCAATGGTCGCCTGGATGATTCTGGTGCCTTTCGGCGTCTCCTACTACACCAGGCATGTGTACTACTTGACAGTGTACATATACAACAACTTTTGTTTTGTGAGTACCAGGTATCAATGCACGGAACTTTTTTTAAAACATTCAATTGACATTCAACGCACATCCAAGAAAGGGGCCTATCTTCATGATCGCCTGGGTGATTCTTGCGACTATCGGCATCTACGTACATCGAATATATACTTGGAAGCTATGCACCCGGTGCCACTCTGATAGACGTGAATATAAGCAACGCTCAGGCCATTATATGGGTATGAAACCGTCCTTACATTTCGGTCCAGAGTTGTAAATTTATTGATATACCAGGTACAGTGGGTACCCCTTTATAGGCTATCTATGGGACAAGGCAGTTGGACCTGCCTTATCGCTACTTTTTCCCTATCCCGATTTAACCCTTTTGGAACTGCGGCCCCGTTTTGGGGACAATGGACTTATATTCTAAGCAGTTTGTCCCCCAAACGGGACTTCAGTCCTAAAAGGGTTAAGGCCACGTATACCTCAACCCGTCAAGGACCGCAGTCCCGCTATATCAGTTTTGGGGACAAACCGCTTGGAATTCAAGTCCTTTATCCCCACAAAACAACGGGACTGACTGCATTGCCTCAAAAGGGTTAACTCGGGATGAGCCCGAAACCGGCGTTAGAGCGGGATACATCGCCCGGACACCATACTAGGACACGCCGGTTTGGCCTGCCTTGTCTCTACTTTACCTTGTCAACGATTACCTCACTGCGGGGTACCCGTTGTGTGTGTACTCACGCAGGATTCAGGCTGTGGCTACGTTCCCTCCCGTTTTTTTTATTTTGGTTGTTTTTCTCCCTCTCCTTCCTTTCCCTCCTCTCCTCCTGTATTGTCTCTCCCTCCCTCCCTCCCTCCCTCCCTCCCTCCCTCCCTCCCTCCCTCCCTCCCTCCCTCCCTCCCTCCCTCCCTCCCTCCCTCCCTCCCTCCCTCCCTCCCTCCCTCCCTCCCTCCCTCCCTCCCCCCCTCCCTAGCACGAACTGTACAAAGAGATGACCATCGTTACCACGCACCCAGCGAAACGAAAAACAAAAACAAACGGTTGATTTAGTCTTCCGATTTTTTTAGAAAAAACCACCTAGTGAAGTCTTGTTTTCGTAATTATTGTGCCTTTCAACCCGTGTTCCCGTTCGTTCGACGTAACCAAACAAAAAAAAAAACAGCACCTGTTTTTTATTTTGTTTTCTCCCATTCCTTCCCGTACTGTCCGACGAAAAAAAGAAAATACCGCCGCCTGCTTATTTCAGTCACCTCGTTTGGCCTTGCGACCCGCCCCCGTCTCGGCGTCCAACGAAACAATCAACCTTCTGTTTATTTAAGGTACCGGAAGGGCGAGACAGTAGCGTGGGCCGGAAACGAGTGGTACGAGATGCATGAAGAAATCATGATCCTGGCGGCCGAGGCTGTCTTACCTCTGGGCATCACCGCCGTCTTCGCTTCCGGGGGCGACCACACCACAACGCACGCGCATTGGGGGTACTACATGATCACCGCGGTCGCCCTCCAGTTGCTCACCGGGTGGATGCGCACCAAAGGGTTGGAGGCCAAACACGCCAACTTTTCATTTCTTCATAGGGTGAGGAGGCCGGGAAGGGGCGGGGGAGGGGGGGGGGGAAGTACTCATGCCATGCATGGCCGTAGTCGTATGACCATAGGCCCTCGCATCCCTAGGGACGAGAGGGGGTGGGGGGGGGGTTGGGCGGCAGGATTGGGAGGGAAAAAAAGCAGCCCAACATTATTTGTTTTCCAAGTAAGTGTTATCCTCCCGATACACCGCTCTGGCCTACTGCGTTAATATAGCCCCCGCTTGGATACTGATATCAATACCAAACGTACCCTATCTTCCCGACCGTAATTAGTGCCGGCTGAGTAATGCCGGTTGACCGCTGTATCATTAATAGTGCCTCTGGGGAATCGCTTGGCACAGGTGGGATTAACCATTGTGGCATTGTCGTGTGCTATTATTAGTGCCAGGTGCCGCTATAATGCCGGTATTGTTGACTGGCGCATACATACCGGCACTATAGACACTATAGAGGGACCGGGTCTACTGCTGTGTACCTCGTATACTATTTACTGAGAGGAATGGCGTATGCATGCATGCATCGGAATCCTCCGCCTCGTTTTATCCCGCCGCCCGCCGCGTGCAGTGCAACAAGCACTTCCATATCTGGGCCGGGCGCTTCGCGTACCTCGCTGGTGTTGTCCAGTGCTACCGGGGTCTGGAGCTCGTCGTCGACAGCGACGAGCTCGTCTTCTCGGCTGGTGACGGCTTGGACCTCGAGGTGATCGATGTATTAATAGCTGCTCTATGTTGGTATACGCCTTGATAGCTGTCGCTGTTGTTTGTGACGCTGTTTGTGACCCTGTTTTGTGACCCTGTTTGTGACGCTGTTTGTATTGGTGTCGGTGTCGGTGTCGGTGTTGTTGTTGGTGGTCGTGGTTGTGTTGTTGTTGTTGTTGTTGGCGTTGTTTGTTAGTTGATGTTGCTCGTTTCCGCGGATATAGTTGTTGCAGGTTGATGTTGGTCCTCACATCAGGAACTAACTCGTTGCCGAAATTCGCCACCTGGTATTATTTTTCAATCGGTCGTTTTGCAGCTGGGCAGCTTCGGGTGGATGAGGGACTACGCCTTCCCCGTCTGGCTCGCGCTCATATCGGTGATGTTCGTCTACCTGGAATCGCGTAAGCAATACCGCCGCTTCTTCAAGAAGGGCTCCGCCAACGTTTGCGGCTGCGTGGCGCTGATCAACGAGGAGTACGGGGATGACGACGAAGCGGCGAAGCATGAGCACAGGCTCGTGCCGAGGACCGAAGACCTGGAAATTTACAGCGTATCGGAGTTCAACGATAAGGTGAGAACTATTAATAGGAGACCATGGGGGAGGGGGAAAGGGGGGGGGGGGTGTACTCGATATCATACTTGGCCGTGTAGTCGTGTGACCATGGACTCTTGCATTGTTTCCCTACAATGCCGGGACGGAGCACGTCGAGTTTTCACCGACCAGGCAGACGTTGATTGCTTGCACCAAGCGCGAACCGAAACGTTAGGTGTTTATAGATTCGCATGAAGGGCGAGCTGCATCCTTCTAGTGGGTGAGAACCGCCTGTGAAGTGGGGAGATGGTTTGGTTGCGTGCTCACGCCCGATGCCACCAAGCTCGTTTGACGGAGCCGGGTCATTATCATCGACAGTCGCCCCCATAAGAAAAGAAAGTTCATGCCATGTGCTTTTAGTTAGCTGGAGGTTTGTCGACTGACTGACCGAATAAAGGCACGCGGTAGCACGCTGATTTTTGTTTTTTTTGTTCGCTCCCTCCCCCCCCCTCTCCCTCCCTCCCTCCCCCTCCCCTCCCTCCCTCCCTCCCTCCCTCCCTCCCTCCCTCCCTCCCGCCCTCCCTCCCTCCCTCCCTCCCTCCCTCCCTCCCTCCCTCCCTCCCTCCCTCCCTCCCGCCCTCCCTCCCTCCCTCCCCCTCCCCTCCCTCCCTCCCTCCCTCCCTCCCTCCCTCCCTCCCTCCCTCGATTGAACCGCCTTCCGCAGGTGTTGAACGGCCAAAGTTGGGTGCTTGTAGACGGCGCCATCTTAGACGTGTCCAATTTTTCACAGCGGCACCCTGGGGGCGCGCGGCTTATCCTCAACGCGGTTGGAACGGACGTGACGCAGGAGCTGTTGGGCGAGGAGTTGTCCGTCGGTCACGCCATGTCTTTCTCGCCTCACGTGCATCCGGAGGTAGGCGTTGTTTTTTTTTTTTCGCTTGTTGTGGCGTGTGGGTGGTTTGGTGCCCCGTCACAGGCGAAGACACTTTACTGATATTTAAAACAAATGAATGAGGGGGTTGTGGTCGTTGTTGTTGTGGTTGTTGTTGTGGTTGTTGTGGTTGTTGTTGTTGTTGTGGTTGTTGTGGTTGTTGTTGTTGTTGTTGTTGTTGTTGTTGTTGTGGTTGTTGTTGTGGTTGTTGTGGTTGTTGTTGTTGTTGTGGTTGTTGTTGTGGTTGTTGTTGTGGTTGTTATCATCGCAGGACAGGCTCCAAAAACTCTGAGAGTGGAAAAATACCCCAAGGAGAAACTTGGGAAGGATCCATCGCTTTTTCGTGTCTATCGTCAGGTCGGATTTCAGTGTTCTCCCTGGCGTTTCAGGATACCGAGGGAACACGAAACTATCGAATTATTGACACCCGTTTTTTGTTTTGGAGGCCCAGATACGATGGGGAGGTGGTATACTGAAACCAAGTTCATGGCGCGTTTTTTAAGGTTACGTACGTATTAGGTTTTGCGTAGTTCGAGCGCAAACCCCACCCCGAGCGGTGGTCTGCGTTTAATTTTGTACCACTCTGTTCCAAACAACAGGAACATTAACCCTTTTAGAACCCCAGTCCCGTTTTGGGGACAAATCACTTGGAATTAGACTGGTTTGTCCCCAAATCGGGACGGCGGTACTAAAGGGGTTAATCTCCTTTTTATTAATATGAGAGTGGCGTCGATTTTTTTTTTTTGACTTGTCGTCGTCCTGTAACCCTGCGGAGACCGGTAGTTTGTTTTTTCACTGCCCACAGCAGCTGCAACAGCAGCAACAACGACAACAGTCGGGATGGTGGCCACCGAATGCAGAGGGGCTGTAATAGGAGACCGAACCGATCGCTTTTAATCGACTGCCAGGAGGTCAGCATCAGCGGCAGTGTAGGGGGTGTCCAACCGATGCAAGTGCACGGTCCCTGGCATGCTGTACAGGAGACGGGCCTTTCTGTGTTGACTACCTACCACCACCAGCAAAAGTAGCACCAGCAGCCGTTTTGTTTTTGGTTGACTCACCGCTACCACCTAACTCTAAGTCTATCCCAGCGGCCGCGGTCGCAGCCGGTTCTACTCGGTTGATATAACATCACCGGCAGCCGCAGCAGCCGCAGCAGCCGCAGCCGCAGCAGTAGCAGCAGCAGTAGCAGCAGCAGCAGCAGCAGCACTATCACCATCCCCACCACCAACCCTATCCGTACATGTTGTCAGAGCGCGTGGGAGATCGTGAAGTCGCTGGTGGTGGGGTACATCGAGGAGGACGAGGAGGACGAGGAAGGCGAAGGGGAGGAGGGGAAGGACGGGGAGGGGCAGGACCGGCGCGCGGTGTACGGGAGGGAGAAGGACTCCATCTTCAACAGGGGGCCGGTGCTTTTGGCCAAGGGCAGGGTGTCCATTGGCCCCGATATAATGGTGAGCAAGGACGCCGCACCGAACCGTGCACCGAACCGTGCACCGAACCGTGCACCGAACCGTGCACCGAACCGCGCCGCAGCGAGGACGCGAACAATAGGGTCGGTTCGGTCGTTCTCCGGCTCAAAACTACCCACCAGGTATATATATATATATATATTATATGTATTTACTGTACTTCACGTCGGGGCAACATTTTGTGAGAACCGCACCGTGAACAAAACAGGCGGACAGATATCTGTAGGTCTAGCTTGCTGGAGTCCGGTCCGGTCCTATTGATGGAGAGGCGAATGATATCAGATGGTCAAAACAGAAAAAAATGAAAACCAGAAAAAAAAAAAAATGAAAAAAAAACGCACACACACACAAGAAGAAAAGTACCGATTGAAATTCAAGTCGTGCGTGGCGAGCACTGTTTGACCTGATGGTGTCAACGTTGGTGCTACCGTTGGTGCTACCGTTGGTGCTACCGTTGGTGCTACCGTTGGTGTTACCGTTGGTGTTACCGTTTGTCGTGCCGTTACCGTTACGCTCACCGTTAGTGTTACCGTTTGCGTCACCGTTGCGGTTACCGTTGATGCTGGGATTGGCGTTGGTGTTACCGTTATTATTGCCGTTGGCGTTATCATTGTGGTTACCGTCGGTGTTGCCGTTGGCGTTGGTGTTACCGTTGGTGTTGGCGTTGCCGTTGGTGTTATCGTTTCATTAACCGTTGCCGTTGACATGATTCTTGTCGTTGCCATTAGTGGTGTATTAATAGTATCCGCTACTATTATCGCTGGCATTACCGTTGATTTTGTTACCGCTGATGTCATTGCCGTTGACGTTATTTGCGCTGATGTTGTGTCCGTTGACGCTATGCCCGTCGACGTTGTGTTAATCGACGTTGTTACCGCGGGCCTTGTTGCCGTTGGCGCTGTCGTTTACGCTGTTGCCGCTGACGTTGTTACCGTTGGCCTTGTTACCGCTAGCCTTGTCATCCGAATTACAAAAATGCTGTTAAAATTACCGGTAACATTGCCGTTGGCACTACCGTTTACATCCGCGACACAACAGCGATCCCGCCTCCTCTGGTTCCATACGCCACTCCCCTCTTGGGGAAACCTACTGGTGTTACCGTTGCTATCTCCCCGTTGACGTAGCCGTTGATAGCATCGTTGCTGTTACCGTTAGCGTTTCTACCGTTGAGTTTGCTACCGTTCACTTTACCGTTCACATTGCCGTCAACATCATAGCCACCGTTGCCGATGCACGGGCTCTTACGACACATTTTCCAACCCAACTTCTCCGGTATAACATTCCATTCGCCGCGCTTGGCACCTCTGGGGAAACCGCTCGTTGATCTGTCCCTTTGCCGCCGTTGCCGTCGGTTACCTCCTGTCTTAGGTTACCAAAGGAAAGCGGCTGAACAGCCTGGCGGCTATTCCCGATGGAGGGGGTGTGGAAGGCTTCGGAGTAGCGCCGCGCAAGGCGGATGCAGGCGCGGACACCGTGAGTATCGCTATTATTCTTTGCTAAAGATAGTACTAGTAGTAGTAGTAGTAGTAGTAGGGACCCAGGGCTCTGCTGAGCTGACTGACCGAAGTCGATTTGTTCATCTTGATTTTAAAGGGGTGTTACGACCGCCGAAATCTACCTTTTTGCGCAGAGTTCCATCTTTATTGCTCATTATTTATGTGGCGTCCCCTTCTGGGCGACTCTTCTACTGACTCCTAACGTTCTCGTGCGTATGTGCCTCCCGCCAACGCACGTAGGTTGACGACATTGATAGATATGTTCCTTTTAGCGGCAGCTACATATGTGTACTATAGCAGGATGCACAAGCGCTTTACCGCCCGCTACGCTCGCTCACGGGGAAGAATTGAACGGAACAGACAGTTACCTGGTGGGTGCAAACAGGCAACTTGCGAATGCCAAGAGCTCCATGCTTCTTTCAGGAAAACAACCTGACCCGACCCGACCCGACCCGACCCGAACCGACCCGAACCGACCCGATCGAACCCGGCCCGCGAGGTTTGACCTGAAACAGCCCTGGTTATTAGCCATCTGCAATCTTTAAAACATATGGGCGTAGAATAAAAAACCGAAGGCTGTTACAGTAGTGTCGTGTGCTGTGCTTGGGGTGGGGGGAGGGGGGTAGCCTTAAGGGTTTTGCCGTTCGCGTTTCTTAGTTTTTGTGATTTAATTTGGCAATCTACCGCCGTGTGAAGCGTAGCACCTATTAGTCTTTACAAACGGTTGGGCTGAAGTTTCTGGGAAGGTTTTATTCCCTCCTATCCTATCTCTCCTATCGGCCAAGGATAGTTTTCCGCGAGGGCTGGGCTGGGAGACACACAAGATAACGTCTTGACAGTAGATCGTTCAGTTCCTCGCCTTGCCGTCTTGAGAGGGTGTGCTGGATCTGTTTCCATCACGGGGGGACATATTAAATACCGGTAGGACCTATGGAACACACAAAAACCCCGTACATTTCGTAATGTTTACCATTAATAACACTACGTATTTGGTCCTATTCACTGGGGTCCCCCGTAACAGTACAGATCCGACGCGGGACACATGTGCTGGAGCACGTACGCTGTACCATGCGGCTCCCACCCGCCAATACGAGCTACAAAATACAAGTCAGGGATGCGTCTGTCTCATCGGCTATTCGCCCCGTAGGGAGTACCGTGATCAGGCGGGAATCGCTCTGCCCGAGGCGTGTGACGTTTTTGAAGTTTCACCCTGACGCCCCGCTGGGCACCATGATCCCGGCCGTACGCGGGCCTGATTCCCACCCGCATCCGTATGTAGAATAAGCCGCCGGCGGGACACATAATAAGCCGCCGGCAGGACCCGTGTGGCACCCTGGTATCATGTCGATGTCCACACCCACCATAACAAATCAGTCAAGTATTTATGAATATCAATAGGAATGTATCTGGAGCGAGTCGGTCGCTAATGTTGACCTCTTGGCCATTGCTCCTTGACGGCTCCTCGACACGCAGGTTTATAGCCTTGAACCAGGTATTATTTACATTTTTATCTTCGCTAGCTCTAGCTTCCAACTTTCTTTCGCCAGGTCTTAGGCAGTACTGCTGCTAGTTGTAGAAGTACAGGAGTATTTGTTTAGGTATTTGCTGCCGACCTGGCAGTTGTAAGGAGGGCTCGTGAAAAGTGTTCTTCCTTCTACCGCGTGGATGGTTGGTTCAACGCACCGTGGGAAGGGCCCTAAATGACGGTTCGTTACCCCATGAAACGGCCGTTGGAAACCCTACCGAGTGACCGTCAGTCGTCCCACAATACGACCGTTGGAAACCCCACAACGTGGCCGTTGGCAACATCGCCAAATGACCGTTGAAAAGATAACCACACGGCCGTTATAAAGCTCCACTATTGAGTGACCGTTGAAAAGCCCAGACCCCACTGAACGGCTCTTTGTTTTTCGAACTGAAGACGGACGTAATTTTTAGAAGGATTTGTTGAAGCGAGAATCTACAGCAGGAGCGGTTCCACACGTGTGTGTTCCCTCTTCCAAATATCCGTTGAACGCCACCAAAACACCAACATGCCCGTTGAAGTATCCGTTCAAAGCCCCCAACACTATATATAGGATTTGGTGAAGCAAGGATCTACAGCAGGCGCGGCTCCACGTGTGAGTTCCCTCTTCCAAATATCGGTTGAACGCGACAAAGAAAAACACCAATATGTCCGTTGAAGTATCCGTTCAAAGCCCCCCCCCCGCTGCCCACGTTTATTGTGTTTCTTGCCCTGTTTCGCTCAGAATGCGGACACCATTTTGAAGAGGACCTGGTCGAGCAAGAAGCTGCTGGAGCGATTCCACGTGTGCCCCCTGCTCTTCCGCGAGAAGATGGAACCTGCCAGCGGGGTGGCCACGAGCGGCTCCGCCACCAAGCGGCCGATGTATCGATATGTCTTCTCTTGCCCCGGGCAGGCGCAGGCCCTGGTGAGAGAATGCGCGCTACTGTTACGGGGGACCATAGTTGATAGGACCAAATATTGTTACTAAAAATGGTTAAGTATATAGGTTTTGATGCCTACCTATTAACTATGGTCCCCCGTAGTACTGGCGAACACAGAAACCACCTCGAACAGGTGATGATCTATCTGATCTATCTGTCTACTGTAGATGATCTACCGGTAGTTCGTTACCTGCGGTGCTGCGAGAGGTCGTGCGGGATCTGTAGACTGTGCAGATCCAACGCAGGAAACGTGGCGCTACACCTGGATAACGCAGCATGAGCTAAATCATGTAGGCAAACATCGAATCGTGATCTGTCCTTTCTTGAAATATCTAGATGATGAACTGTCTGTCGGAATCGACTGCCTTGTAACCAGGTCCGAATCACGTGATTGTGTAGACACGCGGAGGGTACATGTTTTTTGGGTCCATCCGGGGGTCGGGATACAAAAATAGCCCCCACCGTCACAAAATATTCAGAACCAACTCGTGCCTATGGTGAGTCGGCGAAGGGGGTTACATTTTTTTCGGGTCTATGGGGGGTTTCTGCTCACTATGCCCCCCCCCCCCCCGTAACATTGGCGGAACATACACTGAATAATACTGGTACTGTATAAATCAGAAATCGTATTCAGAGCCAACTTTGGTGGGTAGATGTACAGTAGGGGATTGTTTCCGTTTCTGACTATTAATAGTGTGGCCTATGCCCCCCTTGGTCCTTTCGCCTATGGTTGAAACATGAAACCGGTCTGTTCGTTCCCGACAGGTCCAGGCCATCACCGGAGTGTGCTACTTCAACATGCGGGTGCAGGAGACCGGGAAGGTGAGCCCCCGGCGGCAACACACGATTGACGCGCCGGACAGATCACGGCCGTACGAATCATCACACGATTTAGATCACCGTTGGGATCATCGCGATAAGGAAATGTTGTCTACAGTTGGTAGATTGTCACTGCACCGGCCACTTTATCGATAGATCATCACGATATAGACTAGTCTATTAATATATCATCACGCCACATATCACTATATTAATAGGTCATCACGCCATATATCACAATCTGGATCAGTAGGTAACGATCTATGATAGATCAGGATCTAGATGAAGATCTATGATAGATCAGGGTCTATACAACGATCTATGATAGACCAGGATCCTGATCTATTATAGATCAGGATCTAGGTAACTCTACGATAGATCAGGGTCTATACAACGATCTATGATAGATCAGGATCCTGATCAATTATAGATCAGGATCTAGGTAACTCTACGATATATCAGGGTCTAGATACCGATCTATGATAGATCAGGATCTATATAACGATCTATGATAGATCAGGATATAGATAAGGATCTATGATAGATCTTCATCATCTAGACCTGATAGGTCCTGTGTTTGTCCTTGGATGATATTTTGTTCGATAGGGACTCACCACGTATGCACTGTATGCAGACTGCCTAGATCCTATACGCTCCGTTGCGGAGTTGTCGAGCAATATCCGTAAGACGTCCGTCTTGCATATCTTGAACGAAAAATTGGATTCAGTTCCTCGCTTCCGAAGCCCGTGACCCGCAAGAAATATTTTGGCCGAAAAATGCCAGCACCCCTATGTTGCAGCATCTACCCCTACCCCTACCCCTATAACCTGAGCTACCATGACGGGGGGGCCATAGTCAATAATACCAAATCTTCTTGGTAAAACTAGGTGAACACATAGGTTTTTGTGTGTACCGTAGGTCCTATTTACTATGCCCCCCTGTAATATTAATGGTACATCACCGGGAACATCATGCTGTGTTCACTGGTCTACTCTGCTCCCCGCATGGCGATGCAGCGTCTCCGCGGCGTAGTCGTGTGACCACAGAAATCTTCTCTCTCTACTACGGAAATCGTATCCGATACGAACAACGGGCACGGAGTCGACGCTGGTATTGTTGAATGCCCTCACACCTCTCCAATATGACGGGGGGGCATAGTAAATAGGACCTACGGTATACACAAATCCCTATATGTTTACCTATTTTTGTCAATACTATTTGGTCCTATTTACTGTGGTCCCCCGTAATAGCAGTCCCGCGCTCCCGGCGGGAGGACACAATAGCAATACTCGGGAGTTATAGAGTCCGATTTACGTGCAATGTTCGCCGCGGTTCTAGAAAGGTTGAGCGTTCGTTCGTTTGTTCTTTTAGAACCGCAGTCCCGTTTTGGGGACGAAACACTCTAATTTTAGGTAGTTTGTCCCCAAAACGGGACTGCGGTTCTTGGAAAAAATCGGAGAAAATCCAGAGGTCCTCAACCCAGGAGGCGCCACCTCTCTATATATGTATAAACAGCGGGTCTCATCTGTAAAGCTAGTTTTGCTCGTGATTTTTTTCGTTTTTTTTTCTCAACTACACTATCTCTTCGTACGCGCGCTTATAGGCGAAACTCCTTCAATGGCGGGGGGGGGGGGGGAGGGTGTACTCGATAGGAGAGATGTACTCGATCCCATGCATGGCCGTAGTCGTATGACCATAGACCCTCGCATCCCTACAATGCCTGGACGGAGCATGTCGGGTTTTTACCGACCAGGCAGAAGGGGGTCGGCAGAGGGAGGCCGTCCGGAACTGCGCTCGTTGAGGTTCGGGCTAGATCCGTGCTCTTGTTTGGGGTGCGAGTGGCACAGAACGTCTATCGTAACTGTTGCCTGTCTCCTGTCTCCTGTCTCCAGACTAACCTTTTTTTTTTTCGTTTGTTTGTTTGTTTGTTTGTTTGTTTGTTTGTTTGTTTGTTTGTGTGTTTGTTTGTTTGTTTGTTTGTTTGTTTGTTTGTTTGTGTGTTTGTTTGTTTGTTTGTTTATTTGTTTGTTTGTTTGTTTGTCTGTTTGTTTGTTTGTGTGTTTGTTTGTTTGTTTGTCTGTTTGTTTGTTTGTTTGTTCGTTTGTTTGTTTGTTTGTTTGTTTGTTCGTTTGTTCGTTTGTTTGTTTGTTTGTTTGTTTGTTTGTCTGTTTGTTTGTTTGTTTTGTTTGTTTGTTTGTTTGTTTTGTTCGTTTGTTTGTCTGTTTGTTTGTTTGTTTTGTTTGTTTGTTTGTTTGTTTTGTTCGTTTGTTTGTCTGTTTGTTTCTCGAATACCCGCCACCCGCTTGTATGCACCGAAACATGCAGGGCGTCATCCAGCGAGCGTACAACGCCTACGCGGTGAGGGTGCTCGACTCGCAAGCATCCACGACACCCGGGGGAGGGATCAAGGCAGGAGGAGGAGGAGGCGGGGCTGGGACGAGGACGTTCACGGTTACCCCCGCCGGGCAGTCGACCGAGGGCATTCTGTGTATCGAGATGCGCATCAGGATATACCACGATGGGGCTATGAGCAAGCTGCTGGAGAAACTCGCTAATGTGCGTTTTATAGTTGAGGGCGGGGAGGGTGTGGGCTATGGGCTGTGGCATATATGTATTATATACCGGTATAGATATATACCGGGTATATATTTTAACATTATCCTCCGGCGGATATTGCGGGGCTATTTTTTGCTGACATTAGTTGGTCCTATTTACTATGCCCCCCCGCAATATCCGCCAGAGGATATTGTTAGGGTGTGTCTTAACCCCCCCCAGAGAGCATTGGAACGAGCCGAATGGAATATTATTTGCCGCATGAATTGGTGTTGATTGGTTTTGGGAAACGAATAGATTCAGTGCAGCCCGAGAAAAACACTATATCTAGGAAGAGGAAGAAGAAGTGTTGCACCCCTTTTTCTTGTTTGGGAGGACCGAACGGCCCGACCGAACGGGAACAACTAGCAGTTTTTTTTATGTAGATGGACACCACCGAAGATTATGTGGATACCAATTGGTCGTGGCATGTGCGAAAGATACCGTTCGTGCCGATTCGGCTGGCGAGGCCCAGGATTCTGCGTGGATCCAAACACGTTCTTTTAGATAGGAACGGAACGAATGACCACGAGCAGCCTCGTTCCGTTCCGCTCGTTCCCATGCTCTCTGGGAGGGTTAAGACACACCCTTGTATCAGGTATATAATATAGAACTACATACTTAGATCACAACCCCTGACCGTGCCCGGTTGGTTCATCCCTGGCCTCTCAGAGCTCCCACTTCCAAACCGCCTCCTTTCATTACTTGCCGGACCTTTCCAGCAGTTCTTTGTTTTCTCGGTCCTTTCTTCCTTTTTTCTTCTTTCGTTTCGTGTGCGTGCGTGTTGTCCGAGCACGGCATCGCGGGAGGACCCGGCACCGTCGCGGGTGCCAGCAGGTGCTGGCGGGTAGAGGGGGGGTTGCAAGGAGCGCGGTCGCCGCTTTCGTGCCTAGGCGTCGCGTGTGCCTCGAGACACGAGGGATGCATGAACGGGCTTTGTCTGGCTTCGATTTATGATTGTTGATAAGAGTATGTACGAGTTATGAAGGCCGTTCGGGACGGCAAGATAATATTCAAGCGGTACTTATTTTTGCGACCACGCTGAAGTTGAAAGAGGGAGGTGTGCAGTTTGAACACCAACGTTATCGAGCTGGCGAACGACGGCCACGGTGAGCACCGGGCTTCACGCGAGGCGGGCGACGGGGCTGATTGTGGCAGAGAGTGATAAAAACTTTACCCGGACCGAATCGGTAGCGAGGTGGTCGCGAGAGGGGCGGGCGGCGTACGAGGCTGAGAGAGAAGCTCTTCTGTGCGATTTTTTATTTTCTTCTTTTCGACCGGGTGCAAGGTGTTTCAATCGGGCAGAAAAATATTACACGAGAGGGGACGGGGATTTTTTTCCCTTCCGAGTTTTCGGTTTCATTTTCATTGTTTTTGCTGCTGTGCCGTGCTGTGCTTTCGCCTTCTTCGTACATACAGTACAGACATAGAGCATATCGAAAGAAGAAAATAAGTACAGACAGTAGTACCCTACCTGGGGTGTATGTACGTACGTACGACATCCGCGACGCGAAGCGTATATGTGGCATCCAAGCTGACGTCGAAGCTGTTTTTCCCTGAAGCATGGCGGCGGGACTCTTGGCATTATCAAGTCGCCGGTTTGCAATTAATTACGATCCTTGAAAAAACTAAACTCAATCGTGAACCTCTGTTCGCTTTGCATAATTTGATGTACTTTTTTCCTTCCTGAGCGAGCGTAGCGGGCGGCGTAGGCCGCCCGCGGAGCGAAGCGCCTTGTATATAATGTATTATATTGTAGCGAAATAGATAGGTTTTTGTGTGTACGTAGGTCCTCTTTACTTTGCCCCCCCCTCTAAATAGTTTAAGAATAGGTACCAGGTATGTATCCCTCCTACGCTGTACAGAACCCTAAGTCTGACTCTAACTTTCCAGCGTGTCTTTCAAATCTGACAACGGGATCGCAGTCCTTCAAACTGTTTCTGCCGCTTCAAATAAACCACGCTTGGCGGCAAGGGCCACTGTCTCTGCCGCTGCTTTCTCTTCGATCTCGGCACATGACGGGGTGTGCAAAACAAATTGTGCTCATGCCGGGGTGAAATGCCATGCCGGGGTGAAATGCAGCAGACCTACGTACTTCCGCCGTAGGAACCGATATCATATGAAACGCCCCGCCGCGACATGTACAATATCTTATCTAATTAATAATTATATTTATAATTATAATTATAAGTACGATATTGTCGGCCCTGTGCCCTGAATGTTCCTCAGCGCTTTTGGCGTTTGTCGTTTTGAGGCGATTGCCCCCGAATCAGGCCATCGTATATTGTTGGGCATGCTTCCTTGGGTTGGATCTGTACAATGCAGATAGTGTATAGTGTCGAGCATAACTTCCAGTATTGGCAGGTTGGGGGTCTAAATGATACCTGGTATAGGTGCATCTATCTGTAGATGATCTTCTTTATCTTTATATTTGACATGTGAAACTGTCCACCAACACCATTTCCAGCTATTAATAACAGATTATAGAGTAGGGCATGTGCTTTATTGATTGGTACCAGGTAGTGTGTTTGTTTTAACCCTTTGGGCGTTTTTTTGGTTTTTTTTTTGCTTTTTTTTACATCTTTGCCGTGTTTTGCTCCGTTCATGCACGCATTTATTGAAGTACCAGGTATTTATTTTTCGTTATGTTTGTTATCTATTTTTATTTATGTTGTTTTGCTTGCATTGTTTTTGTTTTGTTGTGTTGTGTTTTGTTTTGTTTTGTTCTGTTTTGTCTTGTTTTGTTCTGTTTTGTTGTGTTGTGTTGTGTTTTGTTTTGTTTTGTTTTGTTTTGTCTTGTTTTGTTCTGTTTTGTTTGTTTCGTTTGTTTTGTTCGTTCGTTTTGTTTGTTTTGTTTGTTTTGGCGTAGGTTTAGCAATCTGGGAGAAGGGATCTTTAGGGATGTTTTTGACTTGAAAATTGCTTAGCGCGGTCTGCACTTCGGAATCGCCGTCCGCACTTGAGAATTTCCTGGTTCGATGCAAACGCGGCGCAGCCGCGTTTATTGGCAGTTTTGGCCCGTTTTGGTTGCGGTTTGGGGTTAGGGTTAGGGTTAGAGTCAGGGGTCGGGTTGGGTCTCCGCCGGTACCTTGATCCCAACAGGAACCAAAATACCTGAACAGCCTACCAACCAAAAGATCCTTTCTTTCAGATTGTAATGGGACCTCTTGTTTTGTTTGTTTTGCTCATTTACACCTGGTATGTTTGTTTTGTGTGTTCGTTAAGTTCGTTTGTGTGTTTGGTTTTCTGCTTGTTTGTGTGTTTGTTTGTTTGTTTGTTTGTTTGTTTGTTTGTTTGCTCGCTTGTTTGTTGGTCTGTCTCTGTTCGTTTGTTTGTTTAGTTTTTTTGTTGGTTAGTTTGTGTGTTTTCAGCCATCACTTTTTTACTTAGGGTTACCTATCTGGACAAGCTGTGGTTACAGTTGTCTGTCTGTCCTCCCCCCCCCTCCCCCCGGAAATGAACAGGCCTTCATAGACATCGCGCAGAGGGTTCAATCTAGCATTCCCACAGCTCGTCGATTTTCCTCGAATGTTCCCAACTCAAGCTCTTGCGCTTTCCCCCTCATCCACAGGCGACCGACAACCCCGCGGTTCAGCTGCAAGGCCCATTCGTCATCCAGAAGCTGGTTCCGCCCCCGGCCCATCGCAACGTCGTCATGATCGCCGCCGGCACTGGAATCAACCCGAGTAAGTCCCCCCCATGCCAGGCATCCCACCCGCATGGCGTCGAAACCCTAACCTCGACCGAAACGCCGTCATGATCGAAATCACCGCCGGCACTGGAACACGATCACTATCGGCACCGGAATCACTCGAGTGCGTCCCTTCCCCCCCTGCCAGGCATCCCACCCACATGGCGTTGAAACCCTAACCTTGACCGAAGCGTCGTCATGTTTTTTTTTTTTTTTTAAATCCTCCGACGGGTTTGGTAACAAAAAGTAAAGCTCAAGCTCACCACATTTCCACAGATAAAATAAGCGTCGTGTTGTCAATTTAACCCGTCGCTTCCGTCCTAGCAGCAGACCAAGCCGCTGCTGCTGCTGGTGGTGGTGGTGGTGGTGGTGCTACTTCGGGCGCGTCGTGATCGCCTCCGGTGCTGGACTCAATACGAGCGCGTCCCCTCCCTCCCTCCCTCCCTCCCTCCCTCCATCTCACGGCAATAAACACCCATCCACATCTTCCGGAAACTCTGTTACCTTGGCACTCTTGCCTCACCGAAACGTCGTCGCCATCATCGACGCTGCCAGTACGGGCATCAACCGACCAGAGTGCGTCCCCTCCCTCCCTCCCTCCCTCCATCCATCTCACGGCGAAAACATCCATCAAGCCATTGCCTCCCCGAAATTCTGCTACCTCGAAACCATTGCCTCGCCGCAGTGTCGCCATTGTCACCGCTGTCGGCACGGGCATCGATCAACCCGACCTCCTCCCCTCCTCTACCTCATGAAAACCAAGCCTTCCGAAATCTACAATTAATATTGTAGGGGGAACGTAGGGGGAACGTATATGGTAATCAGAACCGAATGTAACAACTAAACATGGAGGATTACATATATTTTTCGACCCATCATTGATGCTCATAATTAACACTACATACCTGGCACCTGGTAAGCATTACTCTAGCCCCCCGTATGAGAAATCCTACTATTAAGTTAACCCTATAAACCCTTTTATGGCTGCAGTCCCGTTTTGGGGACAATCCACTCAAATTCCGAGTAGTTTGTCCCCATAACGTGACTGTTGCCCTAAAACGGTTTTTTTTTGTTGGCCCAGTTGTTGCATGCACCCCCGCACGCACCGGCTGCTGGCCTGAAGTGTTACCGTAGCCGCGGTCCTGTTTGAAAGCGCATACGCGAAGGTTGGCCCCATGACAACATATCTTCGCATGGTCAAGTCAGATCATCTAGATCGTCTACTGATAGATAATCTATTAATAGATCATCTAGATCATCTACAGATAGATCATCTAGATCATCTACAGATAAGTATATAGATCATCTAGATCCTGCATAGGCTGCCGTTGTGAGGTGTTGTTGTACAGCATCTGTATAGGTACATACTCTTATCCAACCCAGGAAACCAACGCATCCCAGATGATGCAGAATCGTAAGACTCCCACCCGGCAACCTGAACCACTGCACGTCATATTAATGGTAGACGTGACGAACGCGTCTTGGCCTGAAATCTGTCTTCGTGAAGCATATGGGGATGCGATGATCTATCTGCCCGATGTGTGTAGACGTTTCGATCTTGTTCAGAGGAGGCGATTAATGTCGGCAGCCCATACTGCAAGCCTGTGTTGTCAATATATTTGAGGGAACATTTTTCGATCTGGTGTGCATGTTACCAAAAGTGCTGGTTGGATGTTGGGAGAGATGGCAAGGAGCTTTAGCGGGGATCTGAGAAACATTCGGCGCTACGCCTATCGTAGCCATCTATACGGGGGGGGCAGGGAAGGGACGGGAAGGGAAGGGAAGGGAAGGGAAGGGAAGGGAAGGGAAGGGAAGGGAAGGGAAGGGAAGGGAAGGGAAGGGAAGGGAAGGGAAGGGAAAACGAACCTCGTCCTAACATGCTTCTCTCCCCGAACCGTTTCCTCGCCGGTCATCCACTCGTTCCGTTTATGCTTTTGCATGTTGACCTTCGACGACGGCCCCCAACAGTGGTGCAGCAGATTCGAGACTACCTGGGCCTCCCCAGGTGTGTCTGGGTGTTGATGCCCATTGCTCTCTTCGGAAGTGGCCACACCGGAAAATAGAGCATTTCATTCGACGGTGTCATCCAATGCAAGAAAGTCAGCCTCTCAAATCGGTTTCTAAGTAGGATGCAGCAGAACCTTCATATGTGACTCGCCGGACACCCCACGCTTCGCTTCGCGCTTGATGCAAGCAAGCAATGCCTGCCTGGTTGGGCAAAACCCGACGTGCTCCGTCCTGGCATTGTAGGGATGCGAGGGTCGATGGTCATGCGACTACGGTCATGCATGACATGAGTACGCTCCCCCTCCACCCCCCTTCCCCACCCCTGCCCCCACCTCCCCCCTCCATCCGGTGGAAACAGGGAAGCGGGGCAAAACGTGAAATCCCGGCTGGCGCTGGTGTGGCAGAGCACGAGCGAGGCCGAGCTGTACGGCACCGATGAGATTACTGCGATGCAGGTGACCATCACTAATACGATGACGACGCAACCATTTAGTAGCAGAAATCGCAAGCGACAGCAGAAGTGGTGGTTCTTTTCATATTAGAGTTAGCAGCAGCACAATAGAGTAGTAGTAATAGTGCTGCATAGTGTAGTGCCATCAGCAATGGTGCTATTGGTTGGTAGACTGCGCAGCGGCAGCAAAAGTTGTAGCACTGTTCACAGGAGACATACTGTAGTAAGTTCAGCAGCAGTACATTGCCGTGGTATGAATGATACTGCATTAGTGCAGTGGTTAATATCAGCAGCGGCAGTAGTACAATGCATAGTATACCTAGTTCGTGCATTAGACATCATCAGCAGCAGCTAAAGTAGCAAGTAAGACAGCAGCAGAGCAGCAGAGACACTTCACAAGTCAATTCGAGTCCACGTGACTGATCTGCCAACGAATGTACACAACATGCTGGTACAGGCTAAGAGCAATGGGCTGCTGGAGGTGACGGTACTCATCAGCGGCGAATACCGCAAGCGAAACGTGCCGGGGGCCGCCTTCCGCAAGGCGAAGCAGAAGATCATGGCCAATGCAAGAGGACTCATCTCGCCGGCCGTATCTCACTCTTCCCCCACCAGCTCCGTCATCGCACAGCCAGCCGGAAGGTAAGTGGATGAAGGACAGATAAGATAGATGGCGATCTCAACCATTCAGATCCTGTCTATGCTGCCGTTTCGAGATTTTGTGCACGATATTCATGGTTCAGACCCAACACAGGTCATGGCAGATCATACATATAATAACAGATTATACATATCATCATACATATAATATATATCATACAGATCATACAGATAAGGAATATATCTAAAGATCTGCCTTGTAAGGTTTAAGTCATGAGACAGGAATCGATGATGATCTCTCCTAGGTGTGCGTAGCACCCCCCCCCCCCCTCCCCGACTGGGTAATCGATGCTCGAGGGTTCGCGGGCAAGTGGACTATCACAGACTCTAACCAAGAAATTAGGTATGGATACATGATCTGTCGTTTTTCCCCCAACAGCTCGGTCATCGCACGGCCAGCCGGAAGGCAAGTGGATGAAGGAAATTTTAAACATATAAAGATCTAGGTCGTTGGAATCCGTACAGCTCAGTCATCGCGCAGCCCGCCGGAAGGCAAGATGATACATAAAATATGTCACAATCTACAAGAACAGCTGAGTCACCGCACAGCCAGCCGGAAGGCAAGCAGATCTAGGGGGAGGCCAATGTTACACACGTCGGGCATATCAGACAGATCAGATGGATCATATAGATCAGATGGATCAGATAGATCAGATGGATCAGATAGATCACATGGATCAGATATATCATATATATAGATCAGGCATATATATCATAAATATTAGATATATCAGATAGATCGGACAGATCATATATATCAGACCTATCAGATGGATCAGATAGCTCAGATAGATGAAATCTATCAGATATATCTGATAGATCAGATAGATGATATCTATCAGATATATCTGATAGATCAGATATATCAGATATATCAGGTAGTAATAGATAGAGCGGATATATCAGATATATCAGACATATCGGACATATCATACAAATCAGACCGACCCTGAGCTGCCCTTTTATGGTGCTTGTGCAGGATCTGCACAGTACCGCTCCCACCCGGGAATATAAGATACAGGAGGGCATACAGCTCAGGAATATATCTGCCCGGAATGATCTGGATCATAAACTGTGGGAATCATTAGTACCAGATTGTGTAGTACCTGGTCTACATACAGTATTGTTCCTTGGGCATGAATAAAGTAATCGACTGCTGAGGGCGCGCTGCGTGGGTAGCCGAAAGTCTAGTAAAGTCTAGTACGTAGCCGACGCGAGTCAAAGAGAGAAAGAAGGACGAAGTTATGGGAGATAAAAATAAAAATGGTACAGTATTAAATACGAGTATTCCAGAAATATACCGATGATGATCCTCAGCCTTATCCGACCCGTTTTTGGTCGGCGGATCTCTCCCGCCTCTGACCGTCTTTCCGCGCGGTTTCTTCGCCGGGGCGTTCCCTCCCCACGCCTGAACCGCCCGGCGTGGGAGGATCCGCCCGCTCAGCGCCGTGGCGCCCGCGCGAAGCCTTGACGATGAGATCTACGAAGGAATCCCCAAAAATTCCTGCCCTGTCAGTGTTTTGCCTCATGGTCTCTCGACAGGGTGTTTGCATTCGGGTGTTTTTTTTTTCCGGCACGTCCTCTCCGACCTCCAACCCATGGGGAGGGTCAGCTACCCGGCCGGCGGTGCCCTCGTGGGGGGGCCTGCGCGGGTGGCTGTATGTGGAACATCGATGGACGCCCCGATAGCACATGCCACTCAGGCTCACTTGAGAACTGCCACATGCCATCCATAAAAAAATACCAGGTATGAAATTATGCCGGCCCGGGATATACCAGGTATGGGAGAGATATCGCATGTCAGCTTTGGCCAAGAGCACTCATGACGGCCAGCAGCACTTTAGGGGTGTAGGCTATCGTACAGCGGCAGCTGCAGTGGGACCGTCCCACGTATGTAGATGTGCAGCTACGGCAGTACTGCTGCAGCTGCTGCTTTGACGGCACCGTTCCACGGAACTACGCTGTCGGTCATCGCGTACTCCCCGAGTTAGGAGTTAGTTACGCCGCCGCTTTTCGGCATTCCGCCGCTTTTCGGCATTCCGCCGCTTTTCGGCATTCCGCCGCTTTTCGGCATTCCGCCGCTTTTCGGCATTCCGCCGCTTTTCGGCATTCCGCCGCTTTTCGGTTATTCGGCAACGAATAGTTAGCATTTTGCCGCCTTTTCCAACGCCCATGAACCGTGAAGCGGACGCTCTCAAACTCTTGGCATCGAGTCTCATAGCACCCTCTCTCCTCCTATTCGACATTATACCCCCATCAAGCAAGTCCGCCACCGGTGGCCGTTCTGACCGCCGGCGTAGGCCCTTGGAACCCTTCGAATAACATACATACCACGTCGGACGAGTTTTCGAAGCCGGGCTTCTCCACGATATCTTCATGGTAATAATTAATACATAATAATACATGGTAATACATAGCAATACATACAGTAGTAATGCATAGTAATACATACAGTAGTAATGCATAGTAATGCATACCGGTAGTAAGTAATGCATAGAAATGCATACCGGTATCTCGGTATCACCACACTTGGTTCGACTGTAATTCTCTACTGTTTTTTTCCCCGCAGATAAAACAGTTCGTTTCCCCGAACTAAAGACATAAATACCCCCCCCCCCCCCACTACAAAGATGATTGTATTTCCAACGTTATCTATTCTGCAACGCTCGTACGGCTGCTCTCCCCATCGCGTGCCTCACATTCTTTTCATGCCAGGATTTGGATTCAACCTGATTCAACTCACATTTTTTGTTTTGTTTTGTTTGTTTGTTTCAATCCTTCGGCGGATTGGTAAAAATAAAAATCTCGTACATGACTTTCAGGATATGTATCCAACGTATGATATCCAGCTCCTTGATTTGCCCACACCGGAAGACAAACCAACTCCTTGAAGCTGCCATCGATACGCAAGCCCACCTCACAAGCGGTTCTTACTAGGATGCAGTTCATCTTTCATGCGACTCGCCGAAGACCTCACGGCGCTTCGCGCTTGGTGCAAACAATGTCTGCCTGGTCGGTGAAAACCCGACGTGCTCCGTCCCGGCATTGTAGGGATGCGAGGGTCTATGGTCATACGACTACGGTCATGCATGAAAATGAGTACCCCCCCCCCTCCCCCCCTTATTTCTGATAGGTTGGGTTGGCGTCGGTTGGCAACGACACTGTAAAACATGCCGCTCACTACGTAAGCTAGACAACCAGGGTACCGTTTTTTTTTGTTTTTTGTTTTTGGCGGTCGCCCACAGCTGGTTGTCGAGATAGTTCATTTGTGCGAGGTAAAGAACCTTTACTCCGCACAAGTGGGAATGATCTTATCACGTAGCGTTCAAGGTAAGGCACCCAAGAGGCAGTTACATAGTACTCCCATTGCTGTCTCTGGAAATGCCTACACCGGAAATTAAATCAACTCATTGAAGCTGTCGTCGATATGCAAGTCCGCCTCAAAAGCGGTTCTTAGGAGGATGCAGCTCACCCTTCATGCGACTCGCCAGACACCTCACGGCGCTTCGCGCTTGGTGCAAGCAACGTCTGCCTGGTCGGTGAAAACCCGACTTGCTCCGTCCCGGCATTGTAGGGATGCGAGGGTCTATGGTCATACGACTACGGTCATGCATGAAAATGAGTACCCCCTCCCCCCCCCCCTACCCTATCGTGTACCCCCCCCCCCCCCCCCCCCACCTGGTCACCTCCTCTCAGACCGCCGAAGGGCAGAACGGCGAGTCGCGACAGTAACCTAACTATCGCTGAGGAGCGTGATCAGGGTCGACCCCGTATGGCGAATGAAGCCTCTAGCGGAGGAGACAGCACCGGGAGGGGCCGTCAGAGGGGCTCTAAGCAGGTGCGGCGTTTATAGTTGTTTTTTTTTCCGTTTTGATTTTGTCGTTGTTTGAGGGTCTGCGAAAAACTCGTCTTTAGAAATTTATCTCCCTTCCGCTAGAAAAAAGTGAATTCCTGATCCCATCATGATTTTCGGGTGTTTGTTGACGTAGTTGTTATTTGTTGTTGATTTGTGTCCTTTTGTTGTTGTTGTTGTCGTTGTTTTGTTGTTGCTGTGCTTCGCTGTTGTGTTTTCGTTTTTGTATCTTTTATGGTTTTTTGTTGTGTTTATTATTGTTTTTTGTTCTTGGTTTACGTGTTTTCGTTTCGTTTCATTTCGTTTCGTTTTCGTTTTTTTTTTTTTTTTGTCGTTTTTTTGTTCGTTGCGTTCTTCCCTTTTTCTTTGCGTTTTTGTTTTTTTTCCTCCGCGTTCTTGGTTTTGCCCCCTTTGGTAAATGGCACCTCTAATAGCGGACAGTGTTCGCACAACTCGTCTTTAGAAATTTACCTCCCTTCCGCTAGAAAAAAGTGAATTCCTGATCCCATCATGATTTTCGGGTGTTTGTTGACGTAGTTGTTATTTGTTGTTGATTTGTGTCCTTTTGTTGTTGTTGTCGTTGTTTTGTTGTTGCTGTGCTTCGCTGTTGTGTTTTCGTTTTTGTATCTTTTATGGTTTTTTGTTGTGTTTATTATTGTTTTTTGTTCTTGGTTTACGTGTTTTCGTTTCGTTTCATTTCGTTTCGTTTTCGTTTTTTTTTTTTTTTTTTGTCGTTTTTTTGTTCGTTGCGTTCTTCCCTTTTTCTTTGCGTTTTTGTTTTTTTTCCTCCGCGTTCTTGGTTTTGCCCCCTTTGGTAAATGGCACCTCTAATAGCGGACAGTGTTCGCACAACTCGTCTTTAGAAATTTACCTCCCTTCCGCTAGAAAAAAGTGAATTCCTGATCCCATCATGATTTTCGGGTGTTTGTTGACGTAGTTGTTATTTGTTGTTGATTTGTGTCCTTTTGTTGTTGTTGTCGTTGTTTTGTTGTTGCTGTGCTTCGCTGTTGTGTTTTCGTTTTTGTATCTTTTATGGTTTTTTGTTGTGTTTATTATTGTTTTTTGTTCTTGGTTTACGTGTTTTCGTTTCGTTTCATTTCGTTTCGTTTTCGTTTTTTTTTTTTTTTTTGTCGTTTTTTTGTTCGTTGCGTTCTTCCCTTTTTCTTTGCGTTTTTGTTTTTTTTCCTCCGCGTTCTTGGTTTTGCCCCCTTTGGTAAATGGCACCTCTAATAGCGGACAGTGTTCGCACAGAGCGACCCAGAGCAGGTGCGGTGTGATTGCATTCTGTGGCGTTTCGTTTAGTTTTTGTTTAATTTCCGGCTGTCTTATGTTCTTGTTGTGTTGTGTTTTGGTTCGCTTTTCAGAAGGGGTTACTGCCCGTTTCTGCTTGCTTGTTGCGTTTTACACCTCATGGCCGTTTCACACGTCGACTTGCGTGCTGCTGTCATGCCTAGTTGCCGTTCGATACGGTGACTTGCTTGCCTGTTGCGTTTCATGCCCGATTGCCGTTTCATGCAGTTGACTTGCTCGTTGCGCTCCGTGCATAGTCACCGTTTCCAGCGACGTGCTTCTCGCGGTTCATGCCTACAGTATTAATAGCTGCCCTTTGATATATTTATTTATAGAACAGAATAAAAACATGAGCTTCTAAGATCGACGATTTCGTCGAAACTCATCTTTGCAAGGCGTGTGTGATAGATCGATCGCGCGTACTACGGGCTTTACATGGCCTCATGCAGTACGTACAGTCCGTATACGAGGAAGACTAGACCTGAAGCTGCAGAATTCAAGGAGTCGGTGTGTGTTTTATTTTCAGCGTTTTGTTTTTGATCGTGTTGATGTTTTCTTCCTCGCAGTCTTCGAACACATACATGCTGCTGCTACTGCTATTGCTAGTAGAATGCGTACTCTGCCAGGACGGACAGACTGCGAGCACAGATGTCGTCGGGTGGACATAACGTGCTAACGCGCAGAGAACATTCGACGCTTACTTGCTTGCATCTTGTGCCCGATTGCCGTATCAGCGACGGAGTGTAGACGAAGACACGAGGACGAGCAGCGGGGGTCCTTCCAAGTTGGGTCCTCATCCCATGAGATTGCCGTTCGGACTGCCAAGGGAGTCGCGGAGTCCAAGCCGTAAAAACCGGATGCCCACGGGGACGTTCCTGGTCCACTCCACAAGATCAAATGTGAGCGAAGATAAACCCCTGCGTTGATGAGTTGGTTGGCTTCGTTGGTTGGCTAGAACTGACTAGTTGGTCTGGTTGATTAGTTGGTTGGTAATTCGTTGGCTTGGTTGGCTTGGTTGGCTGGTTATTGGCTGATCTGTTGGTTGTTTTTTTGTTGGTCGCTTAGACTTGACTGGTTGGTTTGGTTGAAAAAATGGTTGACTTTGTTGGGTTAATAATAGCATAGTAGGTACTTGTTGGTTAGTTGGTGGGTTTGATTGGTCAGCTGGAGGGCACACGGAGTAAACAAAGCGACACCCCACATTTTTTTTTTTTTGGTTGGCTCCCAGACAGGTGGGGAGTGTTCTAAGACCAAGTAAGACAAGACTGAAAAGAAAACATATTTTTTTCACTTGAATTCTGACAAAAATCCCAGCCGCTTGTTTGTTTGCCATTCCGACATGGTGGCGGGTGTGTCTCCGTTTTTTTTTTTTGTGCACCCCTGGTTAGTTGATTGGTATGGTTGGTTAGTTGTTTTGCGGTCGGCGTTTGGTTTTGGTTTGATTGGTTAGTCGGTTTTCAGTCGGCAATTTGTTTTGGTTTGATTGGTTAGTTGGTTATTTAGCTATTAATAATTGGTTTGTTAATTAGTTGATGCTGGTAGGTCGGACTTTCAGTACTTGGGTTTTGATTGGTTTTCGATGGTTGGTTTTACTGGTTGGCGCGCTGTTTCTTCATTAAACCGTACCAGGCACGTTATTTAGACCCGCCCACGTGTAGCACACACCCCACTGTCCGTACGTCGTGTCTCGTCCTGTCTTGTCCTGTCCCGTCCCATCCCGTCCCATCCCGTCCCACCCCATCCTATACCGTCCCGTCTCATGCCATTCCATCCTATCCCGTATCATTCCGTCCCACCCCATCCTATACCGCCCCGTCCCATGCCATTCCATCCTATGCCGTATATTCCCACATTATCCCATCCCATTTCGTCCCGTTCCATCCCGTCTCACACGTGTTGGCCTCGCTTCCACGAAGGGCTCTGACGTCGGAGGGGGTCTTTCCCATGGCAAGGTCACGAGAGACGTCCTTGACAGGGTCTTCGGTGGATCCGTATTGGCTGCGTTGGAGGTATACGGCAAGCCTAACAGCGGGCAGGAGGCCGGGGGTGACGGTGATGACGCTGAGGACGTCCTCGCGGGCAGCGATGAAGTTGCGGGGAAACTCCAGGTAAGTACAGCAGTGGCTGACTACAGTGACTCCCTTAACCCCTCAATAACATTGAACTCCCGCTGTGGGGTCAAAGATGATGGAATTACTAATACGGGGGACCATAGTTAATAGGACCAAATATTGTTAGTAAAAATGGTTAAATATATAGGTTTTTATGTCTACCATAGGTCCTATTAACTATGGTCCCCCGTAATACTGTAGCGGTACACTTTACAAGTGTAGGGTTCTGTGCAGCAGTGCGGTAGTAAATGTACTTACCAGGCGATAAATCCCATTAAGGTTTCTAGTTGTTGCCTTCTGCAGTTCGAGTTCTTTGGTTGCGAAACGCGCGCCTTAGCCTTTCACCAGGCGCGCGCAAAACGTTCGTGCGAATGTACTGCTCCGAATTGACACCCACTGCTGCACCGTGGGGTTCACTTCCTGAGAAATAAAGCCGGCTTGACACAGGGTATACTAAGACCTACCTGATACATGATACTGTAATAGGGCTGGGCCCTGGCACCGTATGTAGTGGCAATAGTATCCTACTGATTGACCCGGCCAGTATATTGGCCAGTCCTTTTTATCGTGCGTTCTAGTACCACGCCACACCATAATACGGAAACCCATCAAGTGCATTTCCGGAGGAGAGAGGAGAGAGGGGAGACAGTATAGTGCTGAAATCCAGTATATACGATTGCTTTTGACTACAGCATCATCGCTAGTGATCGAGCCAGCCTGTACCCAGCCCTATTACGGGAGACCATATTAAATAGGACCTACGGTACACACAAAAACCTATATATTTACTTAATTTTACTAACAATATTTGGTCCTATTTATTATGGCACCCCGTAATAGTGATACAGGTACAAAAAATATGGTTCTATTACGGGGGACCATAGTAAATAAGACCTACGGTACACACAAAAACATATATATTTACTTATTTTTACTATTACGGGGGGCCATAGTTAATAGGACCTGTGGTATACATAAAAACCTATATATTTAACCATTTTCACTAACAATATTTGGTCCTATTAACTATGGTCCCCCGTAATAACAATATCTGGTCCTATTTACTATGCCCCCCCGAAATAGAGAAGTTTCGCGGTCAAGGGAGGTCGAAACATGCCTGACGCACCCGCACCTTTCTCTTAAACCGTGACCCACCCCACTCTACAGTGCCATCTTTTCCAGCGTATATTGAGGACATGCAGCGGTACTCTACTGTAATGCAGTTCATAGTCGCACATGCTGTCAAAAAACGATCACGGTGGGGGGGATCACGGTTTACACCCTATCAGGTGCCGTACGGTATCGGTTTAAGACAGGTAGGTACTGGTTCAAACCCTTGTAGGACTGCAGTCCTTTTTCGGGGACAATTTTTTTTTTTTTTTTTACTGGTTTGCCCCCAAAACGGAACTGCAGCCTTATAAAGGGTCGAGAGAGGTAAACATTGGTTGGCACGGGCATACTGAAAACTACCTGCACCTGATACGCGTACATAATACCTATTTCGGTTTAAGAGGAGGTTGGGTTTTAGAGAGGTCAAAGACAAACCCCTCTCTCTCTTAAACCGTGGTCCCCGCTCTCTGTTGTAACTATTACGGGGGACCATAGTTAAAAGGACCTATGGTGTACATAAAAACCTATATATTTAAGCATTTTTACTAAACATATTTGGTCCTATTAACTATGGTCCCCCGTAATAGCGTGTATGCCTTGGGCACATGTATGTGGGAAATAAAAAGAAGACTGTCAGTTTGTACGTTTTGTTTGGCGAGCTAAATGGGCCAAACGCTGGACTGCCCTCTCCGCTTCGCGAGTTGTTATACAGACATTGGGGTGGCATTGATGGACGGCAAGGAGGGATGGGGATGGCGGAGGGTGGGGGGGGGGGGGGGTACAGCTTCGCGTCATTATATTTTTTCAGCTTTTCCCGGTAGCTGCAATTCGGATGGAGTTGCTGGTTAGCTGGACGGGGAGGAGATATATTTGGGGGGGGGGGGTGTACTCATTTGTTGCTTGGCTTAGCCATTTGACGATTGCTTTCGAGACAGCGGGGGTTACGAGGTTTAGCTTTGGGAAGTTCGCTTTTGTGGCCTTTTTTAAAAATTGCCGTCGCGGATCGAGGAAATATGTAGCAGCAGCAGGTGATACTGATACTGATTCACTACGAGTCCCCCGAAAACAAACACCTAATGTGAGCAAGCAAGCCTTAGAACCTTGCAAACCGCCTCGAACAGATGCTGATCTATCAGCCGTAAATGATCTATCTGCCGCAGTTCCTCTCACCTGCCGTCGTGATAGATTGTGCAGGATCCGTGTAGCACATCTACGTCCCAAGAAACATGTAGTGCTAGATCTTCCAGAATAGGCGGGTCCCACCCGGCAACATGAGATATATCATACAGATCATACAGATCATACAGCTCATACAGATCATACAGATCGTACAGATCGGGAGTATATCTATCTGCCCTGAAAAATCTAAACAGATGAAGTGGGAATGATCTGTAGACGATCTGTAGATGATCTGTACATGGTCTGTCGGAAGCGTGAGACCTTGTTGTGACACTATCGTTAGGCTGTTATATGGCCCTCGCCACCCGCCACGATACCTAAACCCGTTTATTCTCACCTAGCGTCCTACAAAAAGTGAGACCTTTGTTGACACACACACATATATAAATGTATATATACATAGATATACAGTTATTGCTGCGTTTGCCATCTGACCATGTGTATATAGCGCCGGTGTCAATATAACCGAAAACATGATGAAAGGACAACAAAAAACTCCAGACCACGTACTTCGAAGTATATTATTGTTCGTGGGTCTCAATTGGCTGGAGGCGTTCTACGAAAGGGGGTATTGACACCCTCCAATGACGGGTGCTACGATACTCGTGACATTTTTACGGGAAAACCCCCTCAACTTGAACGAGAAATTCCCCATTATTAACCCTTTTAGGACGAACCACTCAATTTTTCAGTATTTGTCCCGAAAACGGGATATCAGAACGAAAACGGTTAGCGTTGGGCCCGATACTACTGTATTCGGGTTCTGCGAAACGATCTCTCAGTTTTTGTCTGTTTTTTTTTTTTCTTCGCTCAAAGTAGGATTCGATTGTATTTTTTGCCCACGGAGATTTTTTGTTCGTCGTTTTTTTTTTTTTTTTTTTGTATTTTCATTTTTTTTCTTTCCATCATGTCAACACTTTTTAGGACTGCAGTCCCGACTTGTGGACAAACCGCTCAAACTTTAAGTAGATTGGACCCAAAACGGGACTGCACTCCTAAAAGGGTAAATACCACCGTCCGTGTAACCCTCAACCCTCTTAGGACGGCAGTCCCGATCTTGGCAATAACCACTCTAATTCTAAGTCGTTTTCCACTGAAACGGGACTGCAGTACTATTAATAGAAGGGTGTACTATTAATAGGCGTTTTTTTTGGGCGCAAGGTGTCTCAGCCCGTCAAGCCCCCATCCGTCACACACGCCATAACGACCTCTCTCCTGCGGTCATCAACATGAACAACGCGATGGTCGCCGGGAAGGAATCTAGTTCGACCGGTTCGGCTCGTCGCACGGCCTCCACATCGACGAAGGCTGCTACCTCATCTGCCGCGGGATAGGTTACGAATTTCAGAGTTTAACCCTTTTAGAACCCCAGTCCCGTTTTGGGGACAATCCACTCAAATTTCAAGTAGATTGCCCCCAAAACGGGACTGCGGTACTAAAGGAGTTGAGAAATTCAGGCGTCTGAGACGTATAAAAAAAATACCTCGTAATACTTTACGGGTGATCATTTGAGCTCGGCGAGAAACGGCACTCGAACTGCTGGTGGTGTCTATTAATTAGCCTTTAGGAGCATCAACGTTGGCACCACATAAAGCCGCGAGCCTTGAGCCAAATAAAAGATTCCCAACTTCTGCCGCGTACTGCATACCTGGTACTTGTTTGCAAGCCGCCCAGAAAACGGACGACCCCAAGAAAAAGCGAGAGTGCTGACCGATGGCCTGGGGTATGCAACGAGCAGCATGTTGAACCACGAATGCTGTTCCTAGCGATTTATTTCGTTTTCCCGAAACCCGAAAAATAAATAAACGCTTTACGGTTGTATGTATTATTTTGATTCTGTGGTGATTCTTCCGAATACGTGAGAACCAGATTTCACGATTTCCCTTCCTATTGTTCTGGATTAGTGACTCTAGTCTTTGATGAAGTGGAACACCTTACTTTTGCGGACGCGGAGTGGGATTTCACGCCGACCTTACGGAGGGTGTATCAGGTCTATTACGGAGGACCGTAGTTAATGGGACCTATGGTTTACATAAAAACCTATATATTTAAACATTTTTACTAACAATATTTGGTCCTATTAACTATGTTCCCCCGTAAATAACAAAATTCGTTCCTCAGTGCCTTCCAGGAGCGCACCCCAACACAAAAGTGTTTCGGCCTAAAAATGCTACTACCCCTGCGAGTACATCATGCACGCGTGGGGTAGGGTAGGCTTTTCACGGGATGATATGTACTCTTATTTCCTGCTCTGTCGTGTTGCTGTTGCTGCTGCTGCTGCTGCTGCTGTTGCTGTTGCTGTTGCTGCTGTCGCTGTCGGCCCCTCGTGCCCCTCGTGCCCCTTGTGCCCCTCGTGCTCTCCCTCGTGCCCCCCTTGTGCCCCTTGTGCCCCTTGTGCCCCTCGTGCCCCTCGTGCCCCTCGTGCCCCTCGTGCCCCTCGTGCCCCTCGTGCCCCTCGTGCCCCTCGTGTGCCCCTCCTGTGCCCCCGTGCCCCTCGTGCCCCTTGTCCCCCTTGTGCCCCTTGTGCCCCCCTTGTGCCCCTCGTGCCCCCCTCCTGTGCCCCTCGTGCCCCCCTTGTGCCCCTTGAAGGTGGTGGTTTCGGGACCAAGCGGCTTCGTGTTCTACGTCGAGACCATCCTGGCTGAGATGGGCGTCCCCTCCAGTGCGATAGTGCTCCTGGACTGAGCTGGAAGGGCGGAAGGACGGAGGGGATAGGAAGCCACGGTGGCTACGTAAGCGATCGAGTGGGTGGGCGGGCGGGCGGGCGGGCGGGCGTGGTACCGCAAGAAACAAGCGTGACATGGCGCGGCTTGTGATACAGGGGGCCATAGTAGCACTGATCATGTACTTCGTCGTACTCGTCTATGGTTGTGCGTCATATTTGTTTGTGATCACTATGCCTCTTCACCTTTAATGGGAGGAGCCGGGAATGAAAATCGGATGCCGTTTTAGCGCGTGAAACAGTAAAAAGAGGCGGTTGGAGGAGCGGGAAGCAAGCGTGACTTTGACTGCCATTTTGCGTCGTCCGAGGAGCAGGAAGCGCAACCTGGTTGCCGTGTGGCGTGTGATGCAAAATCTGTAGCAGCGAAGAGCGTGTCTTTCCTTGGCGTGTTTGAGGCGCGTGGCAACAACTTGTAGGAGTAGCAGGATGCCTAACAACTTGGTTGTCATGCAAACTTGGAGGAGCAGGACGCGTCACTTTGTTGATCGGCGTGTGATTTATTTAGCACATGGCGACGTATTGCAACAGCAGGAGGCGCAGCTGGGTCATCGTGTTTTGTGCCTTTGATCGCGTGGAAGGGGGGGTCTGGCGACAAGGCGGCGATGCGTGTCGCATGCGTAGATTTAATGCGATCGCGAGGCCCCCGCGTCTTACTACCGCGTTTGTTTCGTTGGTGTTGTCGAAACCAACCCGCAAGTCGCTTCTTGTCGCCCTTTCTTGTGAGTCTGGTTGATCAGAGTGTGGCATGTCAGACGCGGTGTTAGCTTCTTCAATCACTGCACTGCACAGAAACCTATGTGGCTCTATTTTCAAGTGGTTTGTGACCAAAAAGGGAATGCGGTCCTATTGACAGGGCGGGAATGTGCAAGATTGCGACCAAGCTCATGCTGGATGGGTGTCCGGGATCTCTTTGCTCTGCAGCTCGGGGCACCGCCCCCCCCCCTGATCTATCAGCAGCCCGGGTTGGTTGGGTCGAGGGTTCATGTATTCACCCTTTTTTCTGTAGTATTATCGCAGAAACATATCTATGTTTGACTCTAATTCCAAGTAGTTTCCCCCTCCAACCTAACGGAGAGTGCGGTCCTAAACGGGTTAAGGCACGTTTGCCCCGGTAAGGCAGTCCTTGAACTCCCTGTGAGGCATGCTTTGAACCCTTTGAAGGTGTGCCTTGAATCCCTTTGAGGCATGCCTTGAAGGGCCCATCTAAGGCATATGCTCTGATCACCTTGAAGACATGCTTTTATCCCCTCTAAGGCATGCTTTTTACACCTTTAAGGCGTGTTGCCCTGGACCTTCTTAAGGCGCGCGTTGAACTCCCTTAAGGCGTGCGTTGGACCCGTTTGAGCCGGGTCTCCTCAAGTCGTGCGTTGAACTCCTTGAAGGCGTGTCTTGGACCGGTTTAAGGCATGCTGCACACCGTTTGGGAGGCATGCATTCCTCGAAAGGGATCACAACGTGCGTACGCGGACGTATTTTAGCCGCGCGTATGTATGTATATGGGGTGATGTGGGCCCCGCCCAGTAGTGTTTTTTCTTGTATCGTGGTGGCAGTAAGTATCCTGCGGCAAGCGTTTTTTGTTCCGCTGACAATAATACATTTCACACAGCTAGTTTCATGTAGTACTTCCGCAAAAGACGTCTGGAGCGGTTCTTAGTAAATTAACGCCTGGCGGGTGCAGATAGATGCTGGTGCAATATGACTATTCATTGGTGTGATGTTGTTACGCAGTAGGGTTACTGTAGTTTGTAGTAGTGGTACCATGTGCAATGTGTGTACTGTAGTGTGTCACCATGTTGGATGTGTTACTGGTTTGTTAGAGAAAAACGAGAGAAGTACAGCCTCGCCAAATATAAGGGGAGAGAGGGCTATGCCCTCGCGTGCTTGTTTGCACAAGATGGGAGAGAGTCAGGTATAGCCTCCTCGTGCGACCATTCGGATAAGGGAAGGTAGCTATATCCTCACGTCCGTGTCTAGACGCGTATGGGAAGAGAGCTCGGCCCTAGCTTGCTGGTATTTGGATCTGGGGAGAAAGCTCTATCCTTGCACTCTGGTTTCGATATGGGGAGATAATGACTTCCTCATGGTAGTCTTGCTTGAATACGAGGAGCGAGCGCTATCTCCGCGTGCGCGTTTGAACAAGGGGAGAGAGACATGGCCTCTTGTTCTTGCTTGGATACGGATAGAGAGCTGCAATCTCGCGTTTTTCTTCGGATAGCGGAACAGAGCTATATCCCCGCTTTGTTGCTTTTTGATAAGTGTTAAGAGCTTCGAGCCTTACCCTCGTGTGTTCGGTTGCCTTCGAGGAGAGAGCTCCATCATGGCATTGATTGACATCGAGATAGATGTACTGCCTCCTGCTGTTGTTTGAGCATGGATGGAGAGAGGCCGCCTCATGTTTTTGCTCGCATACGGGCGGGTAGCTACACCCCGGCGTGTTTGTGTGGATCGAAGAGGTACAGACAGTAGCCAAGTCTTGCGTGGTTGCGCGGATAAGAGTGGAGAGTTCTATCCTCGCGTCGTGTTTGGATCAGAAAGATTGTTCCTCGCGTTCGCCTTCCAGAGGCGCGAGAGAGCCATAGGCTTGCGCTTTTGCTTGGAGAAGAACAAGCAAGCGGGGAAGACGGAAACGGGTTGATAGGTTTAAGGTTTGGGCATTTTTGTCGTTCCTTGTATTCGGTATCGCTGTTACTACCATCGGCACCGGCGCCTTTTGCATATCAAGGAATTCCAATAGCTTCCATAGGGAAAAGTTTGGTGTGGACATCTTTGATACGCTGTTGTTTGCATCGACCGACAGTGGCGCCTTTTGCACCAATGAATCCCACTATCTCCAGTTTACGTATTTTTTGTCTTCATTGCGCCAATGTCCTTGATATACTAGTGTTGCTTCGACGGCGCCGCCTTTTGCGCTGACCAAGGAGTTAAAGTATACCCAGGTAGCGTTTTGCGTTGTCGTGTTATGTCGTTGGTCTTTCGATATGTTTTTGTCTGTATGGATGGCGACGCCTTTTATGTCGACCGAAGAAGTCCAACATCTCCCGTCGGCGTTTCTTTGTCCTTGCTACTGCGTCGGCAGCCTTGATCTACAGTGTATTTGTTGCCATATCGACGGCGGCGCCTTTTGTACCGACCAAGGAGCTGGAGTATCGCCAGTTCCCGTTTTGTTTTGCTCTCTATTATGTAGGCGACCTCGATTAGTCATTGTCTGTACCGAAAGCCTTGCCTTTTGCACCTCCCGAGGAGATCCAGTATCTCCGCTTAGCAGTGGTTTCTGTCCTGTTATGTCGACGACCTAGGTCTGCTATTGTTTGCACAGAGGGCCGCGCCTTTGGCATCGATCGAGGATTTCCAGTACCTCCGGTTAGGTGTTTGTTTATGTTATTTTTGTGTCAATGGCCACTGGATCTGTTATTGGTCGTGTCGACGGCCGCACCTTTTGAATCCATGGAGGAGTTCCAGTATCTCCACTTTTAGCGTTTTTTTTTCTATTCTTATGACATCGACGACCTTGATCTGCTATTATTGTTCGTTTCGAAGACGGCGCTTTTTGCACGGATCGAGGAGTTCCAGTATCTCCAGTTAGCGTTTGTTTTTGTTCTTATTGTGTCGAAGACTCCCGTATCTATCTGCTGTTTCTCGTGTCGACGGTCGCATTTTTTGTATCGATCGAGGAGCCCCAGTATATCTAGATGGATTTTTGTTTCGTCCTGTTCTGTCGATGATCTTGGCCTGTTAATAGTATTGTTTGCATCGAGGGCCGCACCTTGTATGTCGATCGAGGAGTTCCAGTATATCCAGTTGACGTTTCTTTTTGCTCTTATCATGCCGGCGACCCCTGGATCTGCTGTTCTTCGTATCGAGGATGGTGTCCTCTTATCGATCAAGGAGTTGCAGTATCTCCAGTTAGCGATTGTTTTTGTTCTTACTATGACTATGCCGAGGACCCCTGGGTTTGTTACTGTTTTGTGTCGGTGGCCGCATCTTTTGTGTCGATCAAGGATTTCCAGTGTCTTCAGTTAAGGTTCGTTTTGGTCTTATTGTGTCGATGACCTTAATCTGTCAGTTTTGTTTGCATCACAGGCCACGCCTTTCGTGTCAATCAAGGAGTTCCAGTATCTCCAATGAGCGTTTCATGTGCCTGCAGCATGCGCTTCTTTCGTCCTCATTAGTTTGACGATTTTGCTCGATTCGGTATTGTGCGACGGTCGCACTTTTCGTGTTGTCCGAGGAGGTCCGCCATCTCCCGGAAACTACTGTAGTTTTTATGCTTATATGTACGCCCTTAATTAACCAGATATGTCAGCATTTTCTTGTAAAATTATGCAGTAGTTCGGCTCCATCTGCTTCGAGCTTGTGCTATGTTTTGTACACTTTAGTTGCTCAGGTCTCTCACCGTGAGGAACCATAACAATAATGGTACAGCAGCCAGATGTATAGAAGATGTATCAAGCATCGTAACGGCCGTCATTTAAATTCTCTTGGCTAATCGAGCACCAAAGTTTAGTGCCCCACGTGTTAGTGCCGGTCGCGCGGGGGTGGATTTTTAGTTGGTTGGTTGGTGGCTCAATTGGTTGACTCGTTGGTCTGAGTGGCTGATTATTTGTTTGTTTGTTCGCTTGGGTGGTTGGTTCGTTATTGGTCAGTTGGTTGATCGGGTTGGCTTGGTTGAAGGTCGAGCAGCAGATACACATACCTGGTTGAATACTATTTTTTCTCAGAAGAAAGGGCGTTCAGCGCGTAACGGTTACGCGTATAGTCTCAGGATGAGGCTTTGCGGATTTTCAGAGGTATACAGGCGGAACTCCACATGACCAATAAATACATACCAGGGTATCGGGTACGGTGCATATCTATACTCTAAAACAGCTGTTGACAGCTTGCTCTTGTCACAGATGATGGGTACATGTTTGAGTCATTTTATCGGGCTTGCGCGAGCCAAAACGACGACGGGCACGTTCTAGACCCGGTGCCTCTGTTTCCCCCGCCATGTTACCCGTTAAGCTTTTTATGTTTCAACCCGCTCCGACCCCGCAATATAGTGACACGCCTGCCTCGCGACAGGTCTTACGCTGCTGATTGATACTGTTTCCATTCGCGCGGAATATTCGGACTGCGAGAAAATGTACGTATGATTGATTTGATTCTCATATGCACCAGGAGTACTTCCCTTTTCTGCGTCGTGTGCCCACGGAATTCCCATTTATTTTCATGCAAAGAGCCCCCCCTAACGCACTGGTTATTTCCACTGGTGATCTCGCGATCCCGCCGGTTTATTCCTCGGCGTGCGGTGAGCCGCTCCTCGTACACACCGACTCTGGGCGGCGCCAACCGGCCGACCCGCCTCCATGAATGAGGAGATTACATTGTTTTTGAAGTGCCCACGCACGGGCCAGATCCGCGAGTCGAACCTTCGGGTCAAAATAAATGGTCTCGCGGGTCAAGGTGACCTGACCCGCATGAAACCCGTGTCTCACGGGTCAGTCGGAAAGTGGCGGGTCGGGTCGGGTCGGGTCAGGAGGTTTCGAAATCTCGCGGGTCGGGTCGGGTCGGGTCAAGAGATTTTCAAATCTCACGGGTCGGGTCGGGTCGGGGCAAGAGGCTTTCAAAATCTCGCAGGTCGGGTCGGGTCAAGTCAACATACCTAATTTTTTTCGCGGGTCGGGTCGGGTCAGCTGGCCCGACCCGACCCGACCCGACCCGTGAGGTTTGACCTGACCCGCGAAAAACCCTGGTCTTTTGTCGATTCTTGTGATCAATCGTATGCAAGCTCGCAGTACGCACGTGCATGGTCCGGAGTGATAGAAGAGGACGCACATAAAGCACACCGCTTGCATGTTCGTTTTCGAAGACTTCACGACGTTTACCCTATTTTTTCGATTTTTTCATTGATTTTATCCGCTTTTCGCGATTATCTCGCTGAGTTTTGATTTTTTCCCATCTTTTCCGGAGTTTTGATTAATTTTTTTTTCGATTTGTTTTGGCATTTTTTCGTTCTCGTTTTTTCCCCGATTCTCAAAGTTTTCCTCGGTTTCGTCCGTTTCAGGTATTTATGTCATTCATGAGGTACTTGCTCAGAACTATGAGCTACGCTTCGCTATTCGTATGAGTTGTAGAAGGGGACGAACAACGTAAATCACCGCTTGCCTGTTTGTTTTCGAAGAATTAACGCTGTTTACCCCATTTTTGCGTTTTTTATGAGGGTCTTAGTCCGTTGGGCTAAAGGTAAAAGGTTGACCAATCGCCTACCCAATCTAAGCCTCATAACACTCTCCCCCCCTGGAGCGGACCGGGTTTTAACGGGTCGACGCGCCACCACACGCGGTTCCAATTTCTGGGGATCCAGAAGCATTTTTCAGGTTCTTGACATGAGGAAACTCACTTGATCTTTGAAAACGCGATTCGATGGTGGTCGTGAGTTCGAACTCACGACCAACAACCCATGTTCTGCCGTCGTCGCCATTTGTGAAGGTCTTATTAATAGTCCGTTGGGCTAAACGTAAAAGGTTAACCAATCGCCTACCCAATCTAAGCCTCATAACATTTTCTATCTTTTTATCCGTTTTTCGAGAATACCTCGCTCAGTTTTGATTAATTTCCATTTTGTTTTGCAATTTTGGTTGATCAGTTTTTTCGAGTTTTCTTTGTATTTTTTTTCGTTTTCGCTTTTCGCCGAAGATTAAGATGTTTTCTCGGTTTCGTCCGTTTTTGCGTTTTTTCATCGTTTTATCCGTATCCGTTTTTCGTGAATATCTCGCTCAATTTTAACTTTTTTTTCATTTTTTTTGGAGTTGCGGTCGATTATTTTTTTTGTATCGGTTTCGTTTGTTATTTCGTTTTTTCTGCGAATTCTTCACATTTTCCCTCGTCCTTTGTAGACATTTTTCTCATTCGTGAGGTTATTTGTTCAGAAATATAAGCTACGCTTGACTATCAATATGAAGACGAACAAATAAGCGCGGTAAAAAAACCCCCCGTCCCCTCTCATGTAATAACTTCTGCCTGATTTGAACACCTTGCACCGGTCAGAAAGAAAAAAATCGAACATCAGAGCTTCTCGCTTAGCCTCGTATGCCGCCCGCCCGTCTGGCGACCATCTCGCCACCGATTCGGTCCCGGTCAAGTTTCCTCCCTCTCTGCCACAGTAAGCCCCGTCGCCCGCCTAGCGTGAAGCCCGGTGCTCACCGTGGCCCTCGTTCGTCAGCTCGACAAAGTTGATGCTCAGACTGCGTCGCTCTTTCAGTGATACTTAATTTGGTCGCAAAAATAAGCACCATTTGAGTTATATTTTGCATATCAAAACGACCCTTATAGCCTCGTCGAAAGGCGTATCCAAAAAGGCGATCAGTTTGGGTTCTACAAGCACCTTAAGGGGATGAATGTGGAAGGAAATATGACTTTCCATTCGCAGTACATCAGGGACGAGGAAGGTAGATTACTACGAGACATAGGCCTCATCCGGGAACGATGGGTAAGGTGGTTCCATAAGCTGCTAAACACCAAGTCATCGACCCTCGACCCGACTATCGTCGATGAGCTCAAGGTCTGGCCCTCGTGCAGTCCGCTGGACGACGTCCCGTCTAGATACGAGGTCGAAGACGCGATCAGGGCGATGGCGAACCGCAAGGCGGATGGGCCTGATGGTCTCCCAGCTGAACCTCTGAAGGTCCTGGCCGACGAGGGAGACTCGGACACCTTGGGAAGCTTCTACGAGATTATCGTCGCTGTGTGGAGGGGAGGGGTCGTGCCGCAGAAATAGAAGGATGCAACGATTAAGGTGCTGCACAAGAAGAAAGACAGGACGGAGTGTGGTAACTATCGTGGCATTTCCCTTGTCGCGCATGCCGGCAAAATACTCCTCAAAGTCATCGCGCGCCGACTCAGCGACTACTGCGAACGGGAAGGCATCCTGCCAGAGGAGCAGTGTGGCTTTAGGCCCGAACGATCGACGTTCGACATGATGTTCGTGGTGCGACGCTTGCAGGAATTGGCAAGGAAGAAGGACACTCCGCTGTTCATGTGCTTTGTCGACCTCACCAAAGCCTATGACTCCGTCGGCCGAACCCTCCTGTGGGGTGTCTTGGCGCGCTTTGGCGTGCCACCTAGAATGCTCACCGTTATCAGCCAATTCCAAGACGGCATGCGAGCATGCGTGCGGCTGGATGACCGCGAGTGCTCAGATATGTTCGACGTGAAACAGGGCCTACGGCAAGGGTATGTGCTCGCGCCATTACTGTTCAACATGTTTTTTACAGCGGTGCTGCGTGTGGCGGAGAAACGTTTCGCTGCTGATAAAGCCATCACGAACAGCTTGGTGCAACTCCAACAAAAGCAGGAGAATAAGAAAAAGAAGAGGGGGAAGGCACGGGCCGGGCACGCCGACGGACAGGGGAATGATAATGAGGCCCAGACACTGTGGGCTATGCTGTATGCTGACGATGCGGGCATAGTATCGAGATCACCCAACGGCCTGGAGAGGATGATGACGGTGATCGTGTCTGCATGTGCCGCTTTCGGCCTGACGGTCTCGGAGGCCAAGACGTAGATAATGTGTCTGCAAACGAAAGATGGGGGGAACGTGCCGTTCACCGTCACCGCAGCCGGCCAAGTGTACAAACAAACGACCGAGTTTGTGTATCTGGGCGGGGCTATCAGCGCAGATTGGACGGGCAGAAGTGTCGAGGTAACGCGTCGACTCCAGAGAGCATGGGCATGCTTCGGACGGTATAAAATGGAAATCTATGACCGCCCGGGTGTGCGCCTACGCCTGAAGGTGCGAATGCTGAGAGCTGAGGTGATCGAAACGTTGCTCTACGGTTGCGTTACTTGGAGCCCGAGCAAGACTGATTACGGTAGGCTACGGGAGGTCCACCACAAGATGCTCCTCCGATGCATCGGCTGGCGAAAACGAAAGCGCGAAGACCACATTCTATCCTATGCTAGCGCGCTTCTCAGGACAAAATCTGAGAGCGTTGAGACGACGGTACGCAGACGTAGGCTCTTGTTTGCGGGCTTTGTGACACGCATGGGAGAGGAGTGTCTGCCGAAGAGGGTGATGTTTGGGGAGATGGTAAGGGGTAAGGGTTACTCCGGAGGACAGGAGTGGGACTGGATGAGGTACCTTGAGGAGGACCTCAAGGAGTTCGCCATCAAGCTCGAAGGGTGGCATGAGGCAGCACAGAAATCCGGCAGATTGTTCCGACGGGTCGAGGAAGGGGCGGAGGCCTTCATGCGGAAATGGCATACAGATGAGAAGGAGGCATCGGCAGAACGACATAGAATAGCTGCAACCACGACCACAGCCGTTGACGCCAACGCGAGTGCGCAGAATGGCAGGGAAGAGGGGGGGGGGCGAAAGGGGGACGAGGGGGAATGGGGGGGGAGGGGGGGGAGGCGGTCTGCCCAACAGACTGGAGCCTGGTTATGGCCATCATCGTCATGATGCACTCCCTTCTTTGGGACCCAAGTAACTAGCATGGTGCCATCTGGGCAACTTTGCGTGTCTGTATGCTCCAGTGCCTGCCTTTCGTATTTTCTTTCCCCCCCGCCCGTGATTATCGCTTTTTGTCCCTTCTTTGTTTCATCTTTCTTTCATTTCCGTTTGCACCTCTTTGTGTCTCTGTTAGTATGGTCCGTTTTGCCTTTTTTGCGTTTTGCTATCTGCTTCCAATTTTTTTTTTTTTTTTTTGCTTTGCTCTATCTTCTTTTTTAGGTTTTTGTCTGCTATTAATATTCTCCGTTTTGCTTCCCTGGTGTCCGCAGTGGTGGAGTGCGTATGCTTGTTTTTTGTTTTTGCCTCTGTTTTACTACCGAGGTATTTCTCCCACTCCAGAGTTATTGGAGCCTGTCCTGCGACCACGGACTGCATTGTATTGTGAGTTAATGTGAGAACAACAACAACAACAACAACAACAAGAACAAGATGGTATAAGCGGAGCCTCACAAGGAGGCCAGACAGAGCCCATTCGTGCTTCCGTCGTGTCCCGAGGCACACGCGACGCCTAGCCACGAAAACGGCGACCGTACTCCTTGCACCCCCCCCTCTACCTTACCACCAGGACCCGCTGACATCCGCGACAGCGCCGGGCTCGCCCGCTGTGCCGTGCTCTGGGTACACGCACGCGCACGAAACAAAAAGTTTTTTCTTCAGAAATGTTATAAGCTACACACTTGACTCGTACCTGGTATGTTCGTATGAACACGAGTACAAGATGGCGCTCGTATTCATGAACGCGGCTTTTGTTCGTATTTATAAGCTACACCCGACACTGCTTTTTTACCAGAAAATGGTTTACTATGACAGAAAACGTCATCTAACTTGGGTTTGGTGTGCCCTGATCACGTCGTTTTATTTTTTCGGACCGTAAACTAGCAAAAATACAATGGTGTAGCGTTTTTTCGTCATTTGTGCGACTTGGACGGACGGACATGGACGTTTTGACATAGAACGGCAGACCTTGACTAAAAATGCCATCTAACTTAGGTTTGGTGTACCCTGATTTCCTGGTTTAATTTTTTTGTACCGTAAAATGGCAAAATATCAATGGTATACCGTTTTTTTGCCAGTTTGTCTTTTAGGACAAGTTTTTACTTTGGTTCTAGATACCCTGAGATACCCTAGGTAAACTTAAGGACTTCTTTGGTCGTTTGGTGTGGGGGGCTGGCGATGTTGGTGTCTTTTTGCCTTTATGCCGTAAACTATTCAATAGACTGACGTTTTCTTCGGTTGCTGCCGTGGGTGTCTCGTCCAATCCCGACAGTTTAATGGTCGATCGACGATGGGAAGAGGCTTCATTGCAATGTTTCATACCTCCAAGAAGTACCCTGGAGACTGGCGTGTTGCCGTTCTCCCCACGTGGGTTTTACTATTAATAGGACGGGGCAGTGCTATTGTACTGTAGAGCAGGACAATCGTTGCCCTGCTGTTCCCTAGGTGTTACCAGGTATTATTTACCTACCAGGTACCAGGTACCAGGTGGTATTGATTAAACTTACCAGGTACATGATACAGCAGCGCGGAGAGTAGACTCGTCGAACAAGGACCCGACGGTCGCCACTGCTTCTTCTTCTGTATAGATACTCGACATATATTACTTAAAAAAACACAGGGAAGGAAACACCACCAGCCGATCGAAAGGTGCTGTGGCACGGTATAGGAAGAGTCAAAGCACATGGCACGTCGTCACAGGGGTAGAAAAGCGCCGTAGCTAATCTACGCGGGGCCGTTTACTCCACCCCCCCCTGGCACTACGACCCCTAACACAACGCAACGCAGCCCAACCCAACCTAAGATGGTGTGGCACGTTTGCTACACCAAACCCAATACCGATGCAGAGAGGTAGATTAGGCAAAATAATCCGATTAGAAACGCGCTGCATCCAAACTACGCGGGACCGTTTTCCCTCACCCCCCTGGACGCAAGGCCTCTAGCGATGGGGGTTACAGCCGGGTTCATGAGAGACTCTACGCCCTGGATCGAACCACCGTCTTTCGCGCCAGCCGATGAAGTCGTCATCTCTCCGCTCGCGGCCGAAACCGAAATCACGCTTGAGGCCTGAACCGCGCTTGCGGCCGAAACCGCTCTCGCGGATGAACCTGCGCTTGCGGGCAGCCCCACCGTGCTGTTTGCACTGTTTGGCCAACCAACGCTCGCGCTAGCGGGAGACCCCACCGTGCTGTATGACCTGTTTAGTGAACCAATGCTCGCACTTACGCTCCGATAAGTGGATGACGTACGCACGCGCGATCTGTTCTGTTGTAAGAACAGAACAGCGGAGCGGACGACGTCCGCCCTCTTCTCACAGAAGCAATATTCGAAGAAGTACTGTAGAACTCTGTCTTACCCTGACCCGACAGGTCAAAGGCAGCTGAGCCTTCGCAATTGTAGCACTCGAACAGGGTGGTGGTGTCCGTGATGGCAGGACGCCGGCAAGCCTCCCCATCACAGCGAAAGTACTCTCGTCAACCACGCCCAAAGGATGGGCACACGCCAAGACAGGAGCTGCCTTGACGATGGGAGAACAGGGTACACATTTGCGACGACTCCTGCAAGGCCCGCAACAGCGAAGATAAGAAGCCAGGAGACGGACGGGCAGTCAAGCAGAAACCATGAGAATCGTACGAGAGCTTATAAATAGAAATTCATACGAATACCACTACTACTGTAGTACAGCAGGAAGCATCGAAACGTGACGTAGCAGCGGTCGTACCACAAGTACAGCAGGGATCATCGGAACATCGGTGAAGTAGTGGGCGGATTGAGGGTATGGGTGTTTTGGGTGGATAGGTGAGTTGAGTTTTCTCCACATAGCGTTGCAGCATGGGCTTGTTGTGGCCAGCAAGCACAAGCAAGCATCTGAACGTCGGCGGTGTGGGTGTAAACGTATGCCGGCTCCGCTGCCGTGGCAGCTGTTGTACCACCAGTACAGCAGTAAGCATCGGAACGTCGGTGGGTAAGTGGGCACAGATTAGTTCAAGATAACACGTGCTGGGGGTATGGGTAATTTGACTGGGTAGGTAGGTTGGTTGTTCGCTACAGCGTTACAAGCAAGGGATCAACAAACATAACCCAAATCAGGAGTACACATACTACATCAGAACGTCGGTGATGTGGGTATATACGTATGCCGGCCCCTCCGGCGTGGTAGCTGCCGGCTGTCGTACCACTACAGTAGTACAGCAGTAAGCATCGGCACGTCGGTGGATTGGTGGGCGGGTTAGCTCAAAAGAAAATGACTGTTAATATTACACCCTCGTCTGCTTAGCGAGACACCTGAAATGCGACATTGAAGTAGAAATTATGTGTGGTTTGGGTGGAGGGGTAGGTTGGATTTTCGCCACATAGCGTTGCAGCGTGAACGGGTGGTCAGCATACACAACGCAAAGTACGGGTAACGGTTACATGGAGGGTTTGACACACCCCCTCGCAGCGGCAGCGCTCAACACACACGGCAGCAGTGCCAGCCCCGGCGGGCTCTTTGCACGCACACACAAACGAAACCTTCTCGTCCTGGTGTGATTACAAGTCGTAAAATCAAACGGTTTTTGTGTTTTGAGTTCCACCTAACGAAACCCAACCCTACGAGTACTAGTAGGCAGATAGCCTGTCCACAGCAGCAACGTTCGGGCCGTGTCCCTAAAACATGCTGCACGTGGTATTGTCAGGCCCACCCTTCTATTGATGAGGGTGACGGGGAAAACGGAGAAGCAGGAGACGATCTGCAGTAGATGTCGTACAGCAGTAGAAGTAGTGGTGGCACCTGTCATGACGGTTTTTGATTTTCGAGATCTACCTAACGAAACCAACTCTCTACGAGTGCTCGTAGGCAGACTGCGCCTGTCCACAGCAACGTTCGGGCCTTGCCCCTCAAACATGCTGCAGGCGGCTTTGTCAGGCCCGCCCTCGTACTAGTTAGTGAGGGGACGGAGAGGCAGGAGAAGCTCTGCTGGAAATGTCGTACATCCGTATAAATAGCAGTGGTGGCACCCGCCACGAAAACTCTGCTGGAAGTGTCTATTATAGATTTTTCGTCTTCAAATTATTATGTTGAATTTCATGGGGGAGAACTGTTAATAATAGGAAATACAAACCTAAATCAAGAATGTGTACAAAGGGTTCAAGGGTTGGACCGACGCGCCGAGCGTACAGCGATGCTGACCCTGGCGTCGTGTGTCCTAATGCTGCTGCTGCTGCTGGTTGCAAAGAGTGTTCTTGGATTTCCAAGGAGAACGAGCCTCTTCGAAACGAGTCTGTCTGAAATATCAAGGATAGACCACTGCTATTTGGTCAGCGCTGACTGAGTACTTCTGTGGTCGATCCTCTCCATTACGAACAGAGTCGTACGAGAGTAGGGTGCCACTGTGCCATCGTGTGTGATTCAACATTTTTTCGGCCACGTTTGTCCTCTGCGCTCAACGCACACGGCACCAATGCCAGTCCCCGCGGGCTCTGTGCACGCATACACTCAAACGAAATCTTCTCGTGCCGGTCGGTGCGGTTGTGAGTTCTAAAAAATCGAACGATTTTTGTTTCTAGAGTTCTACCTTGGAACTAAACCCAACTCTGCGAGTACTCGTGAGCAGACTGTGCCTGTCCACAGCAACGTTCCGGTGGTGCCCCTAAGATATGCTGAGGGCGGTGTCGTCAGGCCCACCCTCCTACTGATCGGGAGACCGAGAAGCAGGAGAGGATCTGCTGCAAATGTCGTACAGCAGTAGTACGTAGTGGTGGTGTTGATAAGTCCCAGGCGAAGAAAGTGCCCATGCGGGTATCCCGCACACCCACAAAAACAACCAAGTATTTATTAATAAGCTAATACAAGGCGCTTCGCTCCGCGGGCGGCCTACGCCGCCCGCTACGCTCGCTCAGGAAGGAAAAAAGTACATCAAGTTATGCGAAGCGAACAGAGGCCCACGATTGATTTTAGAGTTTTCAAGGATCGTAATTGCAAACCGGCGACGTGATAATGCCAAGAGTCCCGCCGCCATGCTTCAGGAAAAAACAGCTCCAACGTCAGCTTGGATGCCACATATACGCTTTGCGTCGCGGATGTCGTACGTACGTACACACACCCCAGGTAGGGTACTACTACTGTCTGTACTTGTTTTCTTCTTTCGATATGCTCTATGTCTGTACTGTATGTACGAAGAAAGCGAAAGCACAGCACGGCACAGCAGCAAAAAACAATGAAAATGAAACCGAAAACTCGGAATGGAAAAAAATCCCCGTCCCCTCTCGTGTAATATTTTTCTGCCTGATTGGAACACCTTACACCCGGTCGAAAAAAAAAGAAGAAAAAATCGCACAGAAGAGCTTCTCTCTCAGCCTCGTACGTCGCCCGCCCCTCTCGCGACCACCTCGCTACCGATTCGGTCCGGGTAAAGCTTTTATCACTCTCTGCCATAATCAGCCCCGTTGCCCGCCCCGCGTGAAGCCCGGTGCTCACCGTGGCCTTCGTTCGCCAGCTCGATAACGTTGGTGTTCAAACTGCACACCTCCCTCTTCAACTTCAGCGTGGTCGCAAACATAAGCACCGCTTGAATATTATCTTGCGGTCCCGAACGACCTTTATAAACTCGTACATACTCTATCGACAATCATAAATCAAAGCCAGACAAATCCCGTTCATGCATCCCTCGTGTCTCGAGGCACACGCGACGCCTAGGCACAAAAGCGGCGACCGCGCTCCTTGCAACCCCCCCTCTACCCGCCAGCACCCGCTGGCACCCGCGACGGTGCCGGGTCCTCCCGCGATGCCGTGCTCGGAGAACACGCACGCACACGAAACGAAAGAAGAAAGAAGGAAGGAAGGACCGAGAAAACAAAGAACTGCTGGAAAGGTCCGGCAAGTAATGAAAGGAGGCGGTTTGGAAGGGGGAGCTCTGAGAGGCCAGGGATGCACCAACCAACCGAGGCACAGCGACAAAAGGTAGGGGATTTTTCTTGATTACGACGCATTATTATTGGTCAATGCCCGATTATATGAGGGATTTACCGAGCGAGATAGGTTACGACTTTTGATTACGACGGTGTCTATTGGCCAAGAGGCCGAAATCCCGCCGAAGTCACCCCGAAATCACTGGACTGTCAACTTTTTTGTACGAGCGGCACCTTCCTCGCGGAGACAACACATCGTGGCCCACACCACAGGAGCAGCACAGCAGCAGTGGCAGCAGCAGCTGCAGCAGACCGGGCAGTCAGAGCTCTCTGTGTCAGGCTCCAGACGCCGAAGAGGAGAAGCAGTGCCAGGAGGAGTACCAACAACCTCCAGCAGCAGCACTCGCAAAGCAGCCGACTTCAAGGGGAAGGCCGTGCTACTACTACGGGGGACCATAGTTAATAGGACCAATTTTTGTTAGTAAAAATGGTTAAATATATAGGTTTTTATGTATACCATAGGTCCTGTTAACTATGGCCCCCCGTAATATTAATACTATGATACTGCTCTAGAGAGAAGCACCAGTGCCAGCCAGCACCATCAACAGCAAGCAGCAGGAGCAACAACACCAACCACCACATCAGCAGCAGCAACAACAGCAGCAGCAGCAGACCAGGCAGCAGTAGCAGCAGGAAGTAGACCCCCAAGCAACTCGAGCTCTCCTACGAGACCGGGCTCAGGATCTACCGGGCAACGGCGTGGAGCCGCCCATTCTGTTGTACTCACAGGTGAACTGCGGGTTGTGTTACTTTGTTCTTATGGTACATCCTTGATCCAGAGCAGAGCAAAACAACTATTGATACCAACTTAGCAGTGTTTTGACGGTGGTCAAGAGCAGACTTGCCTGTTTCATCGGAACGAGTGACGAAGGTTCATTTTTCTACAAAACTCGACATCGCCTCTACCGGTCGTCCGTCGTCCGTCGTCCGTCGTCCGTCGTCCGTCTCGCTTGCTGAACCCACCCCCAGATGACTCCTGTGCTGACCGCCCAATACTTCAGGAGGCAGCAGGGATCAGCTAGTACATGGAGAACGAGCTGACCGCCGTGATTCTGCTGGCCCTTCTCCTCCGAAAGCTGGGCATGGAGTCCCTGCCGACTATCGTGTTCGGTCCCCCCGCCGCCGCCGCTGCTGTCCATGTGCTTCGCAAGAGCGACCAGGCGGGTGGAAAAGAAGAAGGTCCTTGGTGTAGACGCGGGTGGGAGACGGTCGATTCGGGGGGCACAAAGTGGCGGCCATCAATGCACCCCCCTAGCACGGCACGCCCTTCCTCTTCCATTTGCAGAGGGTCCCTTCTGGGTTCCCAAAAGAGACGTTCCCGACTGCTCTCGAAGGTAGACTAAGGTGAGCGTCGCCAACCACGAGTGAGTGCCATTACAAGTATTATCTGGGTACATGTTTTCCTGTGTCCCTTTTTATGTGGCAGGAATACCAGCACTCTTTTGTTTTGGCACCAACTTGGACGGCGACCGCCTTTCTGTTCGATGGACCCCTTGCGCTGACTACAGTAGTACCGCCATCAAAACGGATGCCGCGCAGGTTTTCAACAACTGCGGCGTAGAAGCGGCGAATACCTCGTACTTGCACCTGCTCGCTAAGTTGAAATTGGTAGCATATACTCGTCTCGATAACACGCCGCTATGACGGCATGCCTGCTGGGAAAGTAGCTGCCGAACAGCGCCATTCCGTTCTCCCGCAGCACGAGCGCTCGTCTCAACGACACACAACAGGACTAAGGTTATATTATACCTCCACCTCGGTCGTTCTGCGCAAAGCGATGGTCGGCTCGAAGTGTGCCATCTCCTTGCCTCTGCGTTCCCTGAAACTGAGGACCTGGCGCCTGATTCGAAATGTTTCGAGGAAATACGGTGGCCGGTTACAGCTCTATCATCGAATATGTTGGTACTGCAATACGTAATCGTAACGCTCAGCGCCCCTCTAGTGCTACACACAGAAGTACCCTCGTCCTTCCCGCCCTCGTCCACGCCCCTCTCCGCCAAACGTATCTCGTCTACGCCCTGTCCGCGAAACAGGTATGCCTGTACAGCATCAGCTACTTTCCGCGCGTGAAGCTCTCTATCACGGGGAAGCCCGGACGCAGCTGGTCGGGCTGTGGGGAGCGGTCAAGAGCACGAGGGAAACATTACTAGGCGCTTTCGTCCGTTACGCCAGGTCGCCGCCAATACCTGTGTGATGAAAGGCCGGGCAAGCGACGAGCAAGCGTTGCACGGAACGACATACGGTATCCACTGCCGCAGGCCAGGGCGCAGCGCCCCGAACCGGCGCCCTACCTCCCACCCGCAGGAACTCGCAGCAGACGGTGCCGAGGGGTTTGATGCAGCCGCGCAGGCGAGCGTGCTGCCCAGGAAGGAGGAGGGTTTGTTGAGGGAGAGAGGGGGGGGGGGTACGCCAAGACAAAACACGGCCAGAGTCTGCTGAACCTGCCGCTTTCGATGATATAGCGTTGAAGGGCGTATATATCATCCGCAGGCGGAATCTTACAAGCTGCCGCTGGACGATGGTGCGGAGTCGCTGGCGACTTCAACAACGAGGGCCTTCCTACCGGGAACACCGCAACGGGAGCAGGTGAGTCATTGGTCGTTTGCTGGGGCTCTGGCGTAAGGATGGCGGCAGCGTGTAAACATTCTACTTTTTTTCGCGGATGATGGAGTCTGACATTTCTGATGCAAGCGAACGATATTGTGTAGCCCTTGCGTGAGATTGAGACATCGGTTTCATTGTCCTATACGCTCATCTGACGTGGACCGCATAATTTTCTAATCATTTTGCCAGATAGTGCTGATGCTGAAGGTGACGACGCTGCAGGTGGAGCCAGAGCAGGCAACGAGTGGATCGGTCTCGCCCTTGGCCAGGACGACAACGTCGCGGGTCTAACGCGGCCGGGCGACAGGGATAAACAGGTGAGCGGCGCGTGTAGATGCTTGTATAACGATTGAAACAACATGTAGAGGCTTGTTAACTTCGGTGCGTGTGTTGGCAGCCTGCTCGCGGTTACGAATCGTGCCAAGGCTAGCTAGCTTTCTTGAACAAATAGATAGCGGCACTATCGTAGTAATATAACTTCTATAATGTGATATGTAAACTGGGTCAAATGTGCGTACCTTTCGGATGTACAAGATCGGCTGCTCATTTAAATCGGCGGAAACGCTTCGAAGACATTTTCGGGCCTCAACCAATCACCGCTGTCGCGGCAACACTTTTCTTGCCTTCTTGTTGCGTCCCTCATATTCAGGGCTACCGCCGGTATCTTTGCACCCTCTTCGTATTTTCCATCAACAGGAAGATAGCCAGCCAACTACAAAGCTTCGGTGTCTGCGAAATGCGCATGGCTCCCGATCATGAAAATCGCCGCGGGGTCGTCAGGGGGATGATGCAGCAAGCACCGCCCAAGAGTTTAAGCACTGCCGTGACCACGCCTTGAATGTTTACTCTCAACCCCTTAATGCGGGATTCGTTGGCGCCACCCATGGTCGCGGCCGGGACGGTGGGGGCAGGGGCGGAGACGTGAGTCCTCGCATTGCGGGTGGATATCGCCAGGGGGGGGGTGGGCGGAGGGAAGGACGGTCGTACACCGATGGAGAAATCCGGAGGTTGCCAGGAGTGCGCACAACGCAAGGGTTGATGGTCTCAGATCGACTCTGGATCCATATTTGGGCGAGCCAGGACGTATCGTGCCTGCTGACCCTCGCCCAGGGACGGGAAACGAACGCAGAAGAAAATCGATGTTCCTCCTCGGATGTTCCCATGGGTCGTACGAGGAATCTAAATATGGCTGGCGTGGTCGCACTGGCGATTGTCTTTAGTTGCCACTGACGTTAAATATGGGCTGACGTGCAGGATTTAGTGTAGCCCTGGCTGCTGCTGAAGATACGTTTTTCGATTGAAATCGTCTACTTCTTAAGATACGTCTTGGCGTTTTCCGTGTATTGCAGTATGTTTTCTTTGAGAAGGCCGAGGGCGACGTAACTCTGCGTTGTGTGTGTTGTCTAGAATGCAGTGAACTTCGTCATCACACTGCCAGACAATTCTCCATGTCTCCATGTTTTTAACATAGTGGTATATTTTACGAGATATCTCTTCCTTCGGACACGTTCCGGTGAGTATCTCATGTATGTGTGATCGTTCTGTGTTGTCAGGGCCGGTCCTAACGGGGGCAAAATAAACGAAAAAAAAAAACGAAGAGCAGAACTGAAGGGCACGTGAGTTTAATTTGGTAAAATAAAAAAGTTAGAAGTCAAAGTGGAGATCCCGATACGTCCGTTTTCACGTTTCGTTTTTTTTGTTCAAGTCCTCGTGGGACTTAAAAAACGAAATGGGTGCCAAATAATAGAAAATATGGGATACCCAGGGTCGAAGAGGAACATAGGAGGAGCTCGAAGCGTTGGGATGAACTTCCGATAATTTTTCTACGACCGGTTGGCAAGCGCACGATGGCCGAGGGTAATGCATGTGGCTGCCACGCGGCTTGCCTGCTGACGGCGCGAGAACATATTATTTATGGGGTAGGGAATCAGCTGCCCTCGCAAGAAACCGGGGGGACAGGAAGTGGCTGTGGCGGTAATTTTTTCGACATGAGTCCCACTCAAAATTCAAACGCTTGCCATCAAACAGCGATGGCCGATACACAATTTCTAGAGCCCTCCGGAGGGAGCGGGTTGGACCCCACGAGAACTGCTTGCTGTGGAGGGTGCCTCACGCGTGCGAGTTGTGTCTATCCACCGTCGCTGTCGATCGCTATCGCCGGTAATCACGTGCTGTGGTGGTTGAGTCACTCTGAAAAATTGTACCGCGCAAATATTTGACTCGGCTTCTTCTTTTTGCTTCGTTTTTGTTTCGTTTTTTTTTCTCGTTAGGACTCAATGTGCTGTTTTTTGCGAAAAACGAAAGTCTGTTCGTTTTATTCCGTTTTAATTTTCGTTTTTTTGCCCCCGCTAGGACCGGCCCTCAGAGATCAAATTCTAGAGCAGCTAGCTTCAGTCGTACGGAATGTATTTTCGAGTTTTTCGTTGCCCATCTTTGTGACGACACCCCCACAACCGTTCATATGCATCAAATATACTGGCATTGCCGTTCTATCCGAAACGTGCCAGGTCATCCAACGTGAAAAACCGTTTTGCAATCGGATTTTGTCTCGAGTAGATATGCGCTATTACTTGAAGCCGACTTCTAACATTTTAAACAAAATAATAATCTTGCCCTCTCTTCTACCAGAACACACGTAAAGGAGCCCCCTGTAATAGTCAACAATGCCAGGAAAATAAGAAATTTCAGAGCCGTTGTACTGAAGTCAGTATAGAAATTTCCCGAATAAGAAATTCGGGCTGAACCAGCATTCCTGTTTCTTATTTTTTCTCACTATTACTAAGCGTTTCTTGTTGTAGCTCGCCCGAGAAAAACGCCTATATATTTTTTTCGCGCTTCGCGCGAGCAATCTATATATACTTCTCGACCCCTACCTATAGTCCCTGAGCCTCAACCGAGCACGCTCAGGGGTTGTGATCTAAACTCGTACATACTCTATCAACAATCATAAATCGAACCCAGACAAAGCCCGTTCATGCATCCCTCGTGTCTCGAGGCACACGCGACGCCTAGGCACGAAAGCGGCGACCGCGCTCCTTGCAACCTCCCCTCTACCCGCCAGCACCCGCTGGCACCCGCGACGGTGCCGGGTCCTCCCGCGATGCCGTGCTCGGAGAACACGCACGCACACGAAACGAAAGAAGAAAAAAGGAAGAATGGACCGAGAAAACAAAGAACTGCTGGAAAGGTCCGGCAAGTAATGAAAGGAGGCGGTTTGGAAGGGGGAGCTCTGAGAGGCCAGGGATGCACCAACCGAGCACACTCAGGGGTTGTGATCTAAGTATGTAGTTCTACACCGAATAGTCATGAAATCGTGAAAATACTGAACAACACACCCGAACGCACTCCCTGCTTTTTCCTCACAACAGGAATGACAATTAATTCAAGACAACCGAACAAAACTCATCTCCATGATCAAAACCCAACTGAACATTTCAAGGGGAAACCTGTACCTTACAAGCAAAAACCTCTCCCACCCATATGAATCTATTGTATATCTCCTTTGCAACAGCTCAATGCCGTGAAAACAAAAATCTGAAGCGATAGATAAATGTTAGAGTTCGCGAGGAACCCCGTTCCCCGGAGACAGGCCAACATGTGCTCCCTACTCCCACCATAAATTCTCAGATCGTAGCGGTAACGCGAGATATCAACTATCTTCCCCTATGGAGTTTTCCCGGCGCTTACTATTCCCGAAACAATATCCGTTTGTGTGAATAACCGAAAAGAGAAACACTCCCTGTCCCTGGTTCAGTTAACAAGCTATCCTCGTTCCCTGAAATAATTATCCTTCCTACTCGTGTACCAAGATTTTCATCACTCTCAATCATCATGAATAATCCTATACCCACAATATTTCATCTTCCAACAGTTACTAGCGAACAAGATTTCCACCTCCCATCAAGGTTGAACAAAACAGTGAATCGCGATAGAACAACCCATCATCATGAATATGCATGCCCTCCCCTGTTTTGTCACCACTGGACAGCGCAAAGATCAATGATTCCTGCAAAACCAAACACAATCAGTATCCACCAACACCGCATAACATAAATACACCTTTGATCCGTATATACTCCCTCCAAACCATTTAAATAAGTTGTACAAGGCGCTTCGCTCCGCGGGCGGCCTACGCCGCCCGCTACGCTCGCTCAGGAAGGAAAAAAGTACATCAAATTATGCGAAGCGAACAGAGGTCCACGATTGATTTAGAGGTTTTCAAGGATCGTAATTGCAAACCGGCGACTTGATAATGCCAAGAGTCCCGCCGCCAAGCTTCAGGAAAAAACAGCTCCGACATCAGCTAGGATGCCACATATACGCTTCGCGTCGCGGATGTCGTACGTACGTACATACCCCAGGTAGGGTACTACTGTCTGTACTTGTTTTCTTCTTTCGATATGCTCTATGTCTGTACTGTATGTACGAAGAAAGCGAAAGCACAGCACGGCGCAGCAGCAAAAAACAATGAAAATGAAACCGAAATCTCGGAAAGGAAAAAAAATCCCCGTCCCCTCTCGTGTAATAATTTTTTGCCTGATTGGAACACCTTACACCCGGTCGAAAAGAAGAAAAAACCCAAATCGCACAGAAGAGCTTCTCTCTCAGCCTCGTACGCCGCCCGCCCCTCTCGCGACCACCTCGCTACCGATTCGGTCCGGATAAAGTTTTCATCACTCTCTGCCATAATCAGCCCCGTCGCCCGCTCCGCGTGAAGCCCGGTGCTCACCGTGGCCGTCGTTCGCCAGCTCGATAACGTTGGTGTTCAAACTGCACACCTCCCTCTTTCAATTTTAGCGTGGTCGCAGACACAAGCACCGCTTGAATATTATCTTGCCCTCCCGAACGACCTTTATAAACTCGTACATACTCTATCAACAATCATAAATCAAAGCCAGACAAATCCCGTTCATGCATCCCTCGTGTCTCGAGGCACACGCGACGCCTAGGCACGAAAGCGGCGACCGCGCTCCTTGCAACCCCCCCTCTACCTGCCAGCACCCGCTGGCACCCGTGACGGTGCCGGGTCCTCCCGCGATACCGTGCTCGGAGAACACGCACGCACACGAAACGAAAGAAGAAAAAAGGAAGAAAGGACCGAGAAAACAAAGAACTGCTGGAAAGGTCCGGCAAGTAATGAAAGGAGGCGGTTTGGAAGGGGGAGCTCTGAGAGGCCAGGGATGCACCAACCGAGCACACTCAGGGGTTGTGATCTAAGTATGTAGTTCTACACCGAATAGTCATGAAATCGTGAAAATACTGAACAACACACCCGAACGCACTCCCTGCTTTTTCCTCACAACAGGAATGACAATTAATTCAAGACAACCGAACAAAACTCATCTCCATGATCAAAACCCAACTGAACATTTCAAGGGGAAACCTGTACCTTACAAGCAAAAACCTCTCCCACCCATATGAATCTATTGTATATCTCCTTTGCAACAGCTCAATGCCGTGAAAACAAAAATCTGAAGCGATAGATAAATGTTAGAGTTCGCGAGGAACCCCGTTCCCCGGAGACAGGCCAACATGTGCTCCCTACTCCCACCATAAATTCTCAGATCGTAGCGGTAACGCGAGATATCAACTATCTTCCCCTATGGAGTTTTCCCGGCGCTTACTATTCCCGAAACAATATCCGTTTGTGTGAATAACCGAAAAGAGAAACACTCCCTGTCCCTGGTTCAGTTAACAAGCTATCCTCGTTCCCTGAAATAATTATCCTTCCTACTCGTGTACCAAGATTTTCATCACTCTCAATCATCATGAATAATCCTATACCCACAATATTTCATCTTCCAACAGTTACTAGCGAACAAGATTTCCACCTCCCATCAAGGTTGAACAAAACAGTGAATCGCGATAGAACAACCCATCATCATGAATATGCATGCCCTCCCCTGTTTTGTCACCACTGGACAGCGCAAAGATCAATGATTCCTGCAAAACCAAACACAATCAGTATCCACCAACACCGCATAACATAAATACACCTTCGATCCGTATATACTCCCTCCAAACCATTTAAATAAGTTGTACAAGGCGCTTCGCTCCGCGGGCGGCCTACGCCGCCCGCTACGCTCGCTCAGGAAGGAAAAAAGTACATCAAATTATGCGAAGCGAACAGAGGTCCACGATTGATTTAGAGGTTTTCAAGGATCGTAATTGCAAACCGGCGACTTGATAATGCCAAGAGTCCCGCCGCCAAGCTTCAGGAAAAAACAGCTCCGACATCAGCTAGGATGCCACATATACGCTTCGCGTCGCGGATGTCGTACGTACGTACATACCCCAGGTAGGGTACTACTGTCTGTACTTGTTTTCTTCTTTCGATATGCTCTATGTCTGTACTGTATGTACGAAGAAAGCGAAAGCACAGCACGGCGCAGCAGCAAAAAACAATGAAAATGAAACCGAAATCTCGGAAAGGAAAAAAAATCCCCGTCCCCTCTCGTGTAATAATTTTTTGCCTGATTGGAACACCTTACACCCGGTCGAAAAGAAGAAAAAACCCAAATCGCACAGAAGAGCTTCTCTCTCAGCCTCGTACGCCGCCCGCCCCTCTCGCGACCACCTCGCTACCGATTCGGTCCGGATAAAGTTTTCATCACTCTCTGCCATAATCAGCCCCGTCGCCCGCTCCGCGTGAAGCCCGGTGCTCACCGTGGCCGTCGTTCGCCAGCTCGATAACGTTGGTGTTCAAACTGCACACCTCCCTCTTTCAATTTTAGCGTGGTCGCAGACACAAGCACCGCTTGAATACTATCTTGCCCTCCCGAACGACCTTTATAAACTCGTACATACTCTATCAACAATCATAAATCAAAGCCAGACAAATCCCGTTCATGCATCCCTCGTGTCTCGAGGCACACGCGACGCCTAGGCACGAAAGCGGCGACCGCGCTCCTTGCAACCCCCCCTCTACCTGCCAGCACCCGCTGGCACCCGTGACGGTGCCGGGTCCTCCCGCGATACCGTGCTCGGAGAACACGCACGCACACGAAACGAAAGAAGAAAAAAGGAAGAAAGGACCGAGAAAACAAAGAACTGCTGGAAAGGTCCGGCAAGTAATGAAAGGAGGCGGTTTGGAAGTGGGAGCTCTGAGAGGCCAGGGATGCACCAACCGAGCACGCTCAGGGGTTGTGATCTAAGTATGTAGTTCTATGTCTGTACTGTATGTACGAAGAAAGCGAAAGCACAGCACGGCACAGCAGCCAAAACAATGAAACTGAAACCGAAAACTCGGAAAGGAAAAAAAATCCCCGTCCCCTCTCGTGGAATAATTTTCTGCCTGATTGGAACACCTTACACCCGGTCGAAAAGAAGAAAAAACCCAAATCGCACAGAAGAGCTTCTCTCTCAGCCTCGTACGCCGCCCGCCCCTCTCGCGACCACCTCGCTACCGATTCGGTCCGGGTAAAGCTTTTATCACTCTCTGCCATAATCAGCAGCCCCGTTGCCCGCCCTGCGTGAAGCCCGGTGCTCACCGTGGCCGTCGTTCGCCAGCTCGATAACGTTGGTGTTCAAACTGCACACCTTCCTCTTTCAACTTCAGCGTGATCGCAAACATAAGCACCGCTTGAATATTATCTTGCGGTCCCGAACGACCTTTATAAACTCGTACATACTCTATCAACAATCATAAATCGAAGCCAGACAAAGCCCGTTCATGCATCCCTCGTGTCTCGAGGCACACGCGACGCCTAGGCACAAAAGCGGCGACCGCGCTCCTTGCAACCCCCCCTCTACCTGCCAGCACCCGCTGGCACCCGCGACGGTGCCGGGTCCTCCCGCGATGCCGTGCTCGGAGAACACGCACTCACACGAAACGAAAGAAGAAAGAAGGAAGGAAGGACCGAGAAAACAAAGAACTGCTGGAAAGGTCCGGCAAGTAATGAAAGGAGGCGGTTTGGAAGGGGGGGCTCTGAGAGGCCAGGGATGCACCAACCGAGCAACGGTTTCACCCAGTACCAAAATACCCCCGGCATAACAAGCCTTTGCCTACCATATACGTGTTCCACCGCACAAGACTGTCTGTGCGATATAGTGCGATACAATGGGAATGACTATCATTGGGGACTCGCTCAAGATTTCTGGTAAGGAACGGCTGTAGCGACGTTCGAGAAAAAAAACACGCCTCTGGGATTTTATCAAATCCTTAGGGCTGCACACATATGGCACCGGCGACAGCGCAGCAGGCCACCGCAGCGCCCACAAAGGGTCAGGAACCATCCAGCACCACGTTGGCGACGTCGTCAACGAAGATTTCGTGGAAATCGTTCAAGGTGAGCGAAGAAAATTGAAAAATGCGACGTCGGCCTTAAGGCGATGAAGCAGCATGGCTTGGACTTGAGCCCACCGCCCTCGTCCAAACTGTGAATTTGCTCGCCGTTTCTTCTTGGATATGACAGCCAGCTTACTGCTGAATGTTCTCCAACCATTTCTTCGGCGAGCGACTGCAACCATGACGTGGACGTTGTCGTCAAAATGTAGCATGATTGTTCAAAATCGTAATTTTCCGCATGTTTAACTACAACAGCAGTACAAACTCAGCACCGAGTACGAGTGGTACGTACTCGTACGTAACTCTTGCGAGTTTGGACACGTACGAGGTATGTACAGCAGTACGTACTGATGAGATGTAGGTTGTCATCCTTCTGTCTCTACGGAAGAAATCAAACCGCAGCAGCAGCTGAAGGGCACTCGAGGTTGTGGTTGGCATACTTTTTCGCGCGACGTCGCAAGTGCGTGTCAGCGTTAACTGTCAGTATGTCGAACCACGAATCGACCGACAATTTGTACGTGGATATCACAGGTATCCTACTTACCGGGCTGGAGATAACCTTGGGCACGAGACGACCGAGTGACCAATGACCGTGGATGGAATGAGCCGAACCATGGAGAGAGTTGAGCTCGGTTCGGCCACACGGGGGGAAGGCAAAGAAGGGAGGTCGGCACGCCGTTCTGGTGACGTGCGTTTAGAGGCGGTGAGCGCCGTGAGTATGGATAGGTCGAGTCCAACTTTTCACACCTTGGACTGATCATGATCTATCTATCTACAGCAGTAGACCATCTAGTTGCTCATCTGCCGTCGTGATACGTGAGTAGGTTTTGTAGGATCTGCATTGCACAGATCCAACCCAGGAAACATATGCTGCTTCGTGCAGATGGTATGGCTCGGGCCCACCAGCTATATATATGCGGTAGATATTACAAGATCGGGAATAGATCTGCCTTGGAATAACTACAGCAGTAGACTGCAGTAGATCATCAACTGGGAATCGATGATCTGTCCAGGGTGTGCAAGGTTTTGGTTCATGGTGGAGTCGAGACTCATTGATCCGCGCCCGCAGACAACGCTGCTAGCCGTTTTGTCAAATTAAGATAAACTCCTTCAAAATCGTTCCCGCCGTGATCACAGGACGCTGCAGAAACCGACGAAGCGAAGTGCATGCTTCAACAGGACGGCAGGGTCAGCGAGGACGACGGGGTCAGTCAGAGGTCAGTCATGATATGCAATATCTGATCCGGTACTCGTGACCACCGAAGGACTGCGCGCCACGTCGTAGATTACAAGGTCTTTATCTCACGGGGAGCATGCCAACCGCAACCTTACGATTGTTGGCAAACATACGTCGAAAGGCTTCTATATTGTCATTGGCGGACAAGCAACCCCTACGTCACCTCTTGATGTTTTTCCATGCAGATACTATTATTATCGACGGCGATGAGTGCGCCCAGCGCTTGCCGAACTGCAGGGTGCCCCTTCGGAAGGTTGGGAACCGGAGACGGAGATGAAAGCGTCGGAAACCGGTCCGGATCGAGAGGGGAAGGCGCTTACGAAGGTACCGTAGTACGCTGGTAGACGCCTCAGGGGGTGTAATTTTCTTTCGAGCTTGTGATATTCCGAGCGTGAAAAGACGGGCCCGGGCGTTTACCATGCGGTAGGGGCGTAGTTTGGAAACACTACGCGTAGTACAGTAGTATGCTGCAATATGCCACAGCGAGTCGGGTATAATGGCTGCACAGCCAGCGGACACAACACCAAGACCAAAAACAATACGGCCGCCACCCTTATTGACGAAGCCTCTCACCCCTTTACCAACCCACTCAGCCACTCACCCACCCACTAACCCATCGATCCATCCACCCACCAACTCATCCACCCACCCGCCAGTACAGCAGTAGGTGCAGCAGTAAATGAGTGCCCAGGTCGTACGTAGAAGCACCATGGTCCAGTGGTGAAAGCACAAGCGGGGTGAACGAAACAGTAAAAGCACGGCAAGAACCCACAGCCACGAACCCACTCGCCCACATATCAACCAACCCACGCACCAACTCATCCACCATGTACTACATCAGGACGTACAGCAGTAGATATGTTGGTTCTTATCGCGCTTGTTCCTGTATTGTACTGTGAGTTCCGTTTATTTTTCCATACTCCGCCATGCCGGGGAGAGCGGCTCGCCCCCGGGAGGGCGCCTTCCCACGCCCCCCGTTCGCGAATTCCTTCGGCGGGGACACGGAGGGCTGCCGAATGGAGTGGCCGTGGCACAGCGGTGCCGCGAGCGACCGGGAGACGCACGATAGAACCGCTGCCCCCCGTGCAAGACTGAAACCGGCATAGCTGTGACGGTCCGAAACGACGTCACTACTATTACCGAGTAGTAGTGATGACCACTCAAACTCGTCTGTTGCCGTTGTTTTGGTGATGATGCGTGAAACATGTATCAATATGTATCAGGGCATGCCAACATTTCTATGCATAGCACCCCTCCTTGTTTGTATCCGAAACAACTCAATTCCCCTTCCTGCTAAGACATCCCAACTTGGCCCCTTGGCGTTTACCTTTATAATTTGAAGGGGCGAGGGGGGGTGGGGGACGTCTGCTGCGTCGTCGGGGCTTTTTCGTCAAGAAGAGTGCATTTTTTCTCTATAAAAGGGGCCCCATTGTTTTACTCCTGGCGTGGCGTTTACTATCATTATTACGGTAGACGACGTTATTTCGTCTTTTTTTGTGAATACTTGGACTACGGCTTGTGACGGCCGCACACAAATATTTTCTTGTTTGCTGACGCTTTGCGCTCTGGTTAACATAACTTTTTACAGCCACGACAACTCGTTCACAGAAAGTCGGCGTAATCAACTGCGTTGTTGATGTCGTTTTTTTTATTTTTTGTACCAGGTGTAAATATTGTCCCGTTGTAATACAGAGCCATGCCTATCTGGCGGAAGGAATTGTCGACAGGCTCCCCGCGGAAAGGGAAATCATTGCACAAGTGACCGAAGGAGTTACGGCAAAATGTCAGCGGCGCAAGAGCTTTCTGGCGCCCTTCGCTACGCACCTTGGTCTGGCCATGATACAGAGGTTCTTTTTGTCAAAGTTTGACTGTTGCTCACCACCTCCGGGAGTACATTTTGAAGTAAGTGTGGCGTCAAACCGCCGCCCTCTGTCAAGAAGTCTGGTCTGCAATCGCTGTTGGGCCAGATGGCACCGGGTATTGGACGGGATACCGTTTCGGAAGCTGAGTAAGGCACGACCAATGCCGCGGCGGGGGAAATTGCGGCCGGCTCTGGCGAAGCCGTTGTCGACGAGAAAACGTACTAGCTGTCTTCGATCTGGTTAGTACTTGTCGTCGTGTACAGCAGTAGGTGGTGTTGGGCATGAATATTGTTTGTTGATGCCCTTTACTATCGCTCATAACACAGAGGTAGTTTGCGATGGTCGTTGCAGTCGTGTTTTCAACCTCCCTGATTCTGTCGATGTTGCCTTGCTTGGTATTTTTTCGGGTCCCCCTTCCCCCCCCCCCCCCGAACCCTCGCAGCGATATGTATGTGGCGCTTGTTATTTGAGGGGGGTTTATACCGTTTTGTTTATTCGAAGGTTGAAATGTGGTGCAGACTTTTCGTTTCGTCGTGCATAATAGATCGCGGGTCTTGCCTCGGAATCGGATAGAACGCCGTGGTCGCCAATACTATTGGCTGGAGGCGAATCGGGGGAAGAATGGAGGCATTTTATTTGATGGGGCTGTGCTGAAGATACGAGATTCAATGAGCCTCTCCTTCAATTCCACTACCCCCCCCCCCCCCCCCCCGTCGTAAGCTTCTGTATGTCTATCTGGTGCGCATGAGGTAGAGTGGATTAAATTGGTGATTGATATATGTTACTTTGCTGCTCCGTTCGTGTTTGTGTTTACTGCATGAGCCGATAGCACATTGTATGAGATGATTGACCTGGCATTCCGTGATATGGCTCGACTTCCGTAAAAAATTGCCGAGAGAGTACCGTGCGAAAAATGTGACGCTTAGAGAGGAATCATTGTGGTGCAGAAAAAGTAATTTACGAGAGTACGTGCTCCTTATTTTTTATTTTTATTTGGTATTTTCGACCGTAGTCAGGACGGTGTTCAGCATAGTAGGCGGGAAACAAACAATTCGGCCCAGCCACATTAACCTAACGTACCGCTCTTGATGATTACGTTTGACACACATGATGGAGGAAAATAACGAACGTGCATCAATACTTGTTTTTTTCTCGAGACCCCCAGACATTGCGTTTTTCGGCATTACATGACAGGATAATGAATACGGAAAACGGAACGACTGTTACTTCCACGACAAAATACCGCACGAGAAGCCCACCAAGGAACTATGTGTATCAATCCAGCCAAGCGTAAGTCTCAGGTATTTTTTTTTCTTCCCCCACCCTCCTTTTCACTAATAATTTAATTACAAAACAGAACAGCCCGCAAAAAAACGACACCCTGCACAACGAGAACACACCAACTGATCCAAGCAGCCCAACTGCATAATTTGATATAATGGCGATACATCAGACAAGCGTACAAACCAACACTACTGTTCGTTTATTCAAATATATTTTCACATGCTTCCCTCCAGTAACCCGCGACCCCGCCATGAAATCCCATAGTAACAAGCACAACTATTGATACAGGACACTGGAAGCCGAACGCGCATCAACCGAGACAACCATTTCATGTGAAAATAGTTGATTTTATTGGTTTTGTATCGCACGCAAGTTGATGCACACCTCGTGGGCGCAAGACTAAATCGGCGACACCCCTCCTCCCCCCGTCGTAACACTCAGGACAAAAAATAGCAAGAATTGCAAGCCAGTACACATCGACCCAGCCAAGCAGTGTACCTTTACGTTGTAAGCAATGACGCAACATCAACCGAGCATTCAGGGTAATTCGTAGTGATCATTTTTTTAGGTAAGCCACGCCGAGCCCCCCGCCCCCCAACGCAAACCCAGTAAACCCCCCCCATCCACACGTAAATATCAGAACAGCGAACACAACTAAAAACAATGGAAGCCGAGAATGCGCCAACCGAGTCAAGGATTCCGTGTTGAACACTTGCTTAGATTGTTTTTGCTTGCATTTATTCGAAACAAAAAATTGCAAAACCACGTGCATGCAAGCTCATAAAATAAATGAATCATGCCAAAGTCAAAACATAAGCCATGCGGTCTTGCTTTTCTTGGTAGACGGGCTGCCCATATTTGACTTAAAAACACTCTCGGCAGAAATCTTCTCGCGCGTTGGAGTTCAATCGAACTCGGGCGCCTCCATGACCATCTGGAAACGTTACAGCGAAGCCAAAATGGGAGGGAGGGAGGGAAAGGGGAAAGGAAGGGCGTGCAGGCAAGGGGGAGGGAGGGGTGGGGTAGGTGGGCATAAGGGACCATCGCAGAGGTAGTTTGGCCCATGTACGGGGGCGTGCCAACTGTATCTATTCCCCCCCCCCGGATGACTCAGATGTCACGAGTTTATCAATTTACCGGATGAGAGACATTGGGTTACAGTAAACTACGGCCGTGTTGCCAGCAGTGCATTGGTCCATGAAAAAAACTTCATGCAGTAGAGGTGTATCCCTTTCACCAGATACCCGGGTACTCGCGAGTAATACCCGTCCCCCAAATCATTTTCACGGTTACGAATAGCACTTGGCACGAAGCGCGTTTCATCCCCCCCCCCCGGGTACTTGTGTACTCGCTGTTGGGGATGCTGTCGTCCATCTTCTATGACGAGAATATTGAATCGAGCTGTGACGCTGTGACTCGCAGCGTGGTCGTTGATTATTCGTCTACTCAGACTTGCTCGGGGGGGGACAATACGTCAGCTGTGAGACTGAAGTAGTGATTAATACTCAACTTTGGAAAGTGCGCGATGCGTCAGGTTGATACAATTGACGTTTGACAACCCTTCTATAGCTCTTGGGCCCCCGTGGCATCGGCCCTCGCAAAGAGCATCACAAGAAACTTGGCCTAAAAAACACGAGAAGAAACTCGATACCTAGTATGCTATACAAGGCGCTTCGCTCCGCGGGCGGCCTACGCCGCCCGCTACGCTCGCTCAGGAAGGAAAAAAGTACATCTAATTATGCGAAGTGACAGAGGTCCACGATTGAGTTTAGGTCGTAATTGCAAACCGGCGACTTGATAATGCCAAGAGTCCCGCCGCCATGCTTCAGGAAAAAACAGCTCCGACGCCAGCTCGAATGCCACATATGCGCTTCGCGTCGCGGATGTCGTACGCACGTACATACACCCCAGGTAGGATACTGCTGTCTGTACTTATTTTCTTCTTTTGATATACTCTTGTGTCTGTACTTGTATGTAGGAAGAAGGCGAAAGCACAGCACGGCACAGCAGCAAAAAACAATGAAAATGAAACCGAAAACTCGGAAAGGGAAAAAAATCCCCGTCCCCTCTCGTGTAATAATTTTCTGCCTGATTGGAACACCTTGCACCCGGTCAAAAAGAAGAAGAGAAAAAAAACGCACAGAAGAGCTTTTCTCTCAGCCTCGTACGCCGCCCGCCCCTCTCGCGACCACCTCGCTACCGATTCGGTCCGGGTAAAGCTTACATCACTCTCTGCCATAATCAGCCCCGTCGCCCGCCTCGCGTGAAGCCCGGTGCTCACCGTGGCCGTCGTTCGCCAGCTCGATAACGTTGGTGTTCAAACTGCACACCTCCCTCTTTCAACTTCAGCGTGGCCGCCAAAATAGGCACCGCTTGAATAGTATCTTGCCCTCCTGAACGACCTTTATAAACTCGTACATACTCTATCAACAATCATAAATCGAAGCCAGACAAAGCCCGTTCATGCATCCCTCGTGTCTCGAGGCACCCGCGACGCCTAGGCACGAAAGCGGCGGCCGCGCTCCTTGCAACCTCCCCTCTACCCGCCAGCACCCGCTGAGACCCGCGACGGCGCCGGGTCCTCCCGCGATGCCGTGCTCGGAGAACACGCACGCACACGAAACGAAAGACGAAAAAAGGAAGAAATGGCTGAGAAAACCAAGAACTGCTGGAAAGGTCCGGCAAGTAATGAAAGGAGGCGGTTTGGAAGTGGGAGCTCTGAGAGGCCAGGGATGCACCAACCGAGCACGCTCAGGGGTTGTGATCTAAGTATGTAGTTCTATACCGAAGTTTGTGTAGGGCACCCGCTTCTCAAATACTAGGTAAGTAAATAATGTATCGATAGCTTTGAACCAATTTATATGTTTCATACCAGGTACCTGGTATATGTCAGAGGGCCGGTACTGCATACTACCTGGTAAACAACGACTTTTCAGTAAAACCTTACCAAGCGTCTAAGCAAGAGTGTGCATACCTGGCACGATATAATCTGTGTCCCACCCTGTTATCCTTACAGCAGTAGTATCACCAGTCTAAACAGGTGTCGCACACCTACCCCAGCGACCCCGGCTGGTTGACATTGTCGACATACCAGGTACATACCTGTTATCACTTTATAATCGTCATTTTTTTCTGTCGGCATGTTTACCCTCTCAAGTCCTTTTTCATGCCATACTATTGCTGTATTCGCGCAAATTATCTGTGTGCACATCATGTAACTCCAAGTATGGTAATAACCACCTACTAATAATGACAAACAGGGAATCTGCTCAGACTGGAAAAAAGGGTGAGTTCTACGATAATTTGAGTACCAGTACGTTATAACGGCTGCCAATTCACATGTTTTTCTGCAAAAAATCTCGATTAGGTTTACTGCTTGTGGCCGTCCTGTGCGTTAAAAAAAAACAGGGCTTTTCGCGGGTCACGACCCGACCCACGGGTCGGGTCACGTGGTATTCAAAATGTCACGGGTCGGGTCGGGTCGGGTCAGCAAGTGTTCAAAATCTCACGGGTCGGGTCGGGTCGGGTCAAGAGGTTTTCAAATTTCGTGGGTCGGGTCAGGTCGGGTCAAGAGCTTTTCAAATCTCACGGGTCGGGTCGGGTCGGGTCAAGAGGTGATGAAAATATCACGGGTCGGGTCAGGTCACGACCCGCGAGAAGAGGGTCACTCGCGGGTCGGGCCAGCATGACCCGCGAGTTGTTTTCTACTGACCCGCGGGTCGGACCCGCGCATTCGGCTCGCGGATCCGACACTTGAATCATTTCCCGCTCTCTTACCCAACGGCTTTTCTCGTACCAATACTCCATAATACTCCTTTTGTATGACATTCAATTATTAAAACACCGTCAAATTCGTATAGGCATGCCCGCATCCATCTATACCCACTACAGCCAGGTTATATATCGCTGCGAGGCACTAAAATGAACACTAAATGGTTTTTGAAGTCTCGACCCATGGGCCACATCCGCGGGTCGAACCTGCGGGTCAAGATATATGGTCTCGCGGGTCAAGGTGACCCGACCCGCACGAAACCCGTGCCTCACGGGTCAATCGGAAGGTGGCGGGTCGGGTCGGGTCGGGTCGGGTCAGGAAGTTTTGAAATCTCGCGGGTCGGGTCGGGTCGGGTCGGGTCAGGAGATTTTCAAATCTCACGGGTCGGGTCGGGTCGGGTCAAGAGGCTTTCAAAATCTCGCGGGTCGGGTCGGGTCAAGTCAACATGCCTCAAAATTTTCGCGGGTCGGGGGTCAGCTGACCCGACCCGACCCGACCCGTGAGGTTTGAGCTGACCCGCGAAAAGCCCTGAAAAAAAGCCCCAGTCGGACAGATCACGACCTCCAGTAGTAGTACGTACAGGTATTATAGTACATGATTCAGGTCTTGACCTTGCGCTATGATAGACCAGGTATACGTTGGGAAAGATCTGTACAAAGTACAGATCCCAAACAAGAAAAGTTTCGTACTTACTCGTAGATCAAGCAGTTACACGGCTCCCACCCGCCAACAAGAGCTGGGTACTACAGATCGGGCTTAGATCTGCCCTGCCTGCTGAAAGACCTATCCCCAGGTAGATCATTTGTGTGGAAATCGATGACCGGTCCGATGTTTTTTCAAAGTCTGTCCCCAAAAACGCGGTGGGTTCAGTTTTTACAGGGATAATAGAAACAAGACGAAGTCCTCTATCTCTCGTACTCGTACGTACATCTCTCTATTAATATTTTACCGACGTACCTACCTCAGAACAAAAATATGTGGATTGCACTACTGCTGTTGTTTTCATCTGCGGCGTCCACGCCTGTCGGGCAGCACTACTGCTGTAGTACTAGTCCAAGGGGACCCGCCCTCTACGGGCCCCTCTGTTGTACCCGTCGCCCTCTGAGCGGAAGCTTTCACTGATATCAGATGATGCTGCTCCCCTCTCTGCAGCGTCGTCCCCAAAAACCCTGGCCAAGCCGTCCTGTGACCTGTGACGGAAAGACTGGCCGCTTTCAGATACCCGTTCTTCTTGTCGTCCACGAGAATTCGGTCAAGCCGCTGCCGTTATCCCCCTCTGGTAGAAAACATATGCGTATAGCAATAGACCCTGCAATCTTGCGTATACCTGGTATACGAATGCGTCCTGCTGTACCGTGTACGAACAGGCAGTATTTGCATGTGACAATAACAGCGTCGATCAGTGATGAAATGCTAATTTTGAATTTTGAATGTTGTGGGTTGTGGGCCCAATTCTTCGGGATAATAATATCGAAATTCTGAACAAATTGTTGATGCAAATCCTAAGTTTGCATCGATCCACCCATCGTTTCTCAAACGGAAACTTGCGCCGGTTAGCAACACGTGCTGACTATGTGCACGCAAAGAAAACGACGAACAAATTCTCTGGCAGCACTGGCGGCCACGACTCCTTCGGCCACGACTTCGAAAGATCGGCCATTCTTGACCCGGAAAAAATGGTATGCAAATGCTCTCGAATTTTCGCGTCCAAACCTTTTAGGGCCTGATTTGCTGGGCACAGCAGAAGGAGGCAGCAGAACACCCTTAAACCAACCATTAGCGCCTGTAGCTGCCCGGCTTCGTCTCCAGTCCACGAATGAAGTGCGCAGGGTGGGTGCTCAATTCGGGTGTCCCCGATCAATAACGCTTACACACAAGGAACGCCATTTTGACACGAACGTCGCTACAGGGGATGGGTTCAACCGTCCCCTGCGAGTCCACAATGATAATCATTCTCATTGGTGCGATACATACAGCAGTACTCCGAGCATATTCAACATCAACCCAAGTAAAGGTCAACTGGCGGGTAGTAAGCACTCACACGATGACGATGTACCCGGTGAACTCTGCGGCCCCAAACCGCGAAATAGAAGAGGTCCCCAACATGTGGTCAAAGAGCTGACAATGCTTTGTTCGCCAATAAAAAACATGTCGACAGATTGCCATGTATTTTCAATAGCGGGGACATTTACGAGAGTACCGAAACACACGACGAGGATCGCAAAATCCAAGGTGTGATGCAAAGTGCGAACCTCGTTTCAAATATCAAAATCTTTGAGGAAAGCTGTAATTATTTATTTTCCGGTTTGGAAATAAATGCTATCTGACCAAAACAATTAAATGAATTGACCTCGGTTTAAATTTAATTATTTCGTACTGGAAATACAGGTAATTATTTATTTTCCGTCTTCGGGCACACGAAATGAAGGCGAAGTTAAAAGTCATCGATTGTAAAAAATGTTTTGTTGGGCTCTTCCTGCTCTGTCGCCCTCAAGGAATGCTCTTGTTGTGTACTCGTGGCGCCACTCGTCGCGCGCTCGCATGCTCTTGTGCACTTGTCGTGTTGGAACAGCGGTATGGTATCTATACTCGTCCCTGCTCTGTCGCCCTGAAGGCAAAAAATACTCTTGTGCACTTGACGCTCAGCCATCACTCGTCAAATAAGAGATCCCCAACAAGCGTTATGGTACAGCAGTATGATATCTAAAGAGCGATGGCATGCTATCGTGCACTTGTTGCTGCTGTTGTTTGTTTTACGGGGCGATCGTCGCAAACGCTTAGCGGACCCACTTGGTCCTACTGCTGCTGCTGCAGACTTGGTTGCTGGGGCTGCTGTTGCCCTTGCGGCTGCTGCTGGTCCCTGGTGCCATCGCTCTCCCTTTGCACTTCACCTCCTCATATATCACCTCATCACCTAGCACCTTCAACATATGCTCCTGTGGTCCTTCTGCTGCTGTTGCCGACGTGGCTACTCGGGCTGCTGTTGCCGTTGCGGCTGCTGCTGCTCCCTGGCGCCATCGCTCTCCATTTGCACCTTCATCTCCTCATTTATCACCGCATCATCTTGCATCTTCCCCTTGCTTATCACCTCATCACCTTGCACCTTCAACGTATGTTCTTCTTGCGTACTTGATGTGATATCGTATGTTGGTATATGATATGATGGTACTACAGTTTGATGTACTATATATGGAAACAACACGGTACCAGGTATGTGATATGGGGTGTTGGTGGTATGGTGTGATGATACGGTTTGATATCCTAAATGGAAAAACGTTGTACGTGATATGGTATGTTGGTGGTATGGTATATTGAGAAAACACGGTATGTGGTATGGCATGGTTGTACGGTGTTGTGGATGTATTGCATGTCTAAATTTTCCTGGTGGTATAGTATGTTCAAGTATATAAGGCCCATAAGGGTCGAATACGTCGTACGAGTATAATCTGTAACAACCTTATATATCCACCATTGGAAAGTGTTTGAAAATACAAGCCATGCGGACAGACAGACAGACATATTTGCAATTACCGCAGCTGAGACTCAGTTTTCCAAACTGACAATAGGCTTGGTAGACGGACGAGACTTTGGCCAGCGTGGGTATAGAAACAATTATGTTTCGCGCAACACAAGTGGTTTACAGGCTTCTTCCTAGGTTGGGGAGGTCCGGCAGTCGGCAATATCTCGGACAGCCGTCCTACCCCTATTACATTAGACACGCCATTCCTAACTCAATTAACCCCATGCGTACTTCGGTCTGCACACAGAAGAAACCTGGCGCAAACGCCGGACACGGGGATAGGCCGATCGCGGTGGGGTATTTGTTATGTCGTTGCTCCTTGGCAACCTCTATCCTTGTTTTGGTGACGGAATCCTTCGCCCGTCTCTTCTTAAACGCGCTGACTATTCTACCGTCTCGTTGTCTAAGTCGACTATTCTTGGTGCGTGCGCTGTCCGCAGGGCGTAGGCATGTTGCTTTCATAGCTACAGCAGAGTCAGTGCGTGGTACAGTGCAACCATTAGTTTCGGACTTGTCGATCATGTCAGTCGACTTACTCACCACGAGGCTGCGTGCGAACAGGTGCTGCATCTCGACGTTCCCACGGGATGTCCGGTACGACGACATGCGTGCGTCAATACGTCATCGAACAACGTGTGGATGCTGATCTTGCCACCCTGAGTGTGAGACTTGCTTGTCACGATTGTATTCTGGACGGCCTACCCTTTTTTCCTTGCTTTTAAGGACGACTTCGTGCTCGATGCAACAACTTCGATGTTCGAACCTAAACCCATGGAACCAAGTTGTACATATCCAGGGTTGATCTCATCGGGTCACGATTATACTGGTGGTGTGGTCGTTAATGTGTGCCATCGCCGCTACTGTCGCTCTCTGTTCGCAGTTGAGACGGCTATGACGACGGGACAGCACGCACGTTGCGATGGCCATCAATCCGAAACTTAGGAATTGACAAGCTTGGCTAGGCATATCGCATCGATAGTCTGCAGCAAAGCTGACGTGCAAGCCGTACTATGTGCCTATCAGGTGTGTTTGCTCACTTACTTGTGGAGCCGTGAAATTGCCGGTTTGATAGTTGAGTAGTAGTCATTCAGTGGATGTGCCGGTAATCCCTTTGTATCGAAAGGTACCCGGCCAATTATGCCTGTCACAACGAGTCATCGTTGCAGTTAGAGGCACATAAAATACGTGCAAGACGCAGTCTTTGCTCTAAGCAAAATGATGGGATTGGAGCTAACGCTTTGGGGGTAAATCTCATCTTGAGCCGAACGCGCCCCTGAACCTGAGGCACCACCGCCTCAAATATAATTATTTTCACTGCGCCCGAGCTGATTATCCCCACCTCGGTACTATACGCCGAAGACGCTACTAGTTCTGGGACCAAGCAATTGTTGGAGGACCACTCTTTTCCACTTAAAAATACCTACCGCAGGAGGGCAGCCATCTCCAGATGACCTGCACACGCATGCACCATTTCTGCGACATCGTTGAGTGCACCGTTCGCCGTACGCATGATGGTGGGTGCCTCATTCAGACTGTTCGAGACAGTTGACTGCTGCTTGTTGAAGTCCTGGTACGTTTTTTCAGCGACAACCTTGGCACTAGGACCATTCACGGTCGGAAATCCTTTTTGTAGCACCGATCGTATATCTTCACTAGGGAAGCCCCAACGAATGTCCTCTTAGCCTCAGGCTATGTTTCCTGTTCTGCGGATGCTTTGCGCCCGAACAGCTCTCTATACGTGTAGGAACAGCCCCATTGATATATCAAACGCAACTCTTGAGACTGCAAAAACGCCAACAGTTATAGGCCGACGGTAAGACGCCTCTTTTTGGGTACTGGGGAGGCCTACACTCGACAAGGCCATACTCTTCCCCCATGATATAAGCCCTTCGGAAACGACAGAATTAAAACCCTTCCAGTATAATTGATTCTCATTCAAAACAAACACTCAGTCTTAAACTGGCATTGGGCGCCTGTTGCCGGGCGGTAGGATGGATCACGGCTTTTTATCGTTCTGTCAGGCCCTCCGACAATGCAGACAAGCCCGCCCTCGAGGGGGCCGTGACTATTGCAGTGGGTGGGCTGCTTACCATTCAGCCCCCAGTGCGATACACGCTTGCAACCCGCCATACGGCACACTGCTCTGAAGTTTATGACCGGGCCGCCAAAGATATTGCCCTTATGGCGGAGGCATGTACTGGCATTACCGTCGGTCAGCACACCCCAAGCCGGTTGCCTAAGGCAAGATGTGTGTGAGCAACGTTTGGCGAAAACGTTCACCATGCCGTCTTCAGCATGTTTTTTGCAGTACGCCGCTGTCTTGTTGCCGTCCGTGTTGAATGTAGGCCTTGTCGTGCACGAGCCATGCAAACAACGCTTGTTGCGGACGTCAACCATACCATGCTGAGCATGTTCCTTGCAGTACACCGCCGGGGTGCTTCCCTCGGTGTTGTAGGTCGGTCTCCTCGTGCAAGAATCATGAGAGCAACGCCTAGCGTTGACATTCACCATGCCGTGCTCAGCATGATGCTTGCAGTATGCCGCCTTCTTGCTGCCTTCAACATTGAAGTTAGGTCTCTTCGTGCAGGACTCCTGCAAGCAACGCCTGCGGCAGACATCAACCATACCGGCTTTAGCATGTTGCTTGCAGTACACCGCCGTCTTGGTTCCCTCAGCGTTGAATATTGGCAACATGAGGCAGGAGTCATGTAAGCAGGTCTTGCGGTTGACATTCACCATACCGTCCTTAGCATGTTGCTTGCAGTATGCGGCCATCTTGCTGCCTTGCATATTAAAGTTCGGTTGCTTTCTGCAGGAACCATGCGAGCAACGCCTGCGGTGAACGTCAACCATACCATCTTTAGCATGCTGCCTGCAGGAAGCCACCGTCTTGCTGCCCTCCGTGTTGAAGTTTGCTTTCTTCGTACAAGAGCGATACCAGCAGAAACGTCCCATTATCACCAACAATACTAGCTCCGGTGAAGTTTCTGGATCAACACGGCAGATGCGGTGGCGCGAGAAACGTGGTTTGGAGTTGAGGCATAACATCCTGTTCGTGAAGCTAAGGGCGTGTCAAACGAGGATTTTGGTCTCAGGTGGACAAAACCAAAGACGCTGGCCTGCATGTACAGTGGTAGCACACAGAGAGCGCGACTGATATTTATCCCGACCACATATACGCGTTGCTCATCCCACGGTAGGGGTTGCAGGTTTGAGCTCGGTATTTTCTGGCCAGGTGAGCTCCTTATGCGAGCGACTACCGCTAAGATGATACTCCGGCTAGTGGTTTGAGACGAGGTAACAGAACTACTGGGCGCGTTGCGCGAACAAATTTGGTCGAAGTCGTGTTTCAGGTAAAATATTGAGCTCCTAGTGTGGGAACAGAGCTCAGAAAAAGCCGCCGCTGCTACTGTGGTCTTGCGTCTTGCTCGACCCCTTGCTCATGCTTAACGCCAGTCGATGGTACTGTGCTGTCTGCGAGGCAGAAAAGGAGGAAAGCCCTACACGTAGCTTTGTGAAAAGGGTAATGGTTCAAAGGGGTTAGTCGTGAAAGCATTACATGTGTGGACAGTATCTTCCGTTGCTGTGCAGCTCCACACATTGAACGTGTTTGAACAAAAGGAGCAGCAGCGCCGGGCACACTCATTACCGTGACTCTGTCATTCAACGCAGCACGGCCGCAAAACGTACTCTAAGCAAATGTCCGTACGGTGGTCGACCGGTCTAGCACCACATCGACATGGGGTCATCGCCGTGGTCAGATCCTCAGACCCTCTTTAGGCCAATTCTTGTGCCGTCGGATTCGCTGTCAGTCGAAAAAGTACCTTTCAGCACGTTCGCATGAGTTTTTCCCCCGGAAATGTTGACAATTGGTCTTCTCGCCTCATAATGTGTCCGAGTTCTCTCTAAGATCTATAAGGGGGTGTTTCACGTTTTTCGAGGGGCCCGGTTGCAAGAAGTCAACGTTGCCACTTTTTCGTTCCAAATAAGGTGAATATGGGGATCGGATCGGAGAATATTTTTTTATTAATCCGATCGGGCGTTTGGATCGTGTTTTACCCAGTTGGATCGAAAAAGTGCGGACGGTAATGTCCTGTATCTGGGTGCCTGGAAAAGCGGGAAACACCCCCAGAAAGGTCTTGGAGAGAGATCCGACACATTCAGAGGCGACAAAGACCAATTTCCACCATTTCCGGAGCAAACGCTCATGCGATCGTGCTGAAAGTTATTTTTCAAGTGACTGCAAATCTGACGGCGTAAGAAGTGGCCTCAGATATCCGCAGTGATACTGGCGGGCGAACACACCTTTCACAGCTTTCGAGACCAAACTCGTCACAAACAATACATATTTTGGAGGGAGCAACGAACGCTCTATGAAGGCACTCAAGAAATTGTAAAAGGGCCACATGCTCTCAAGCCTACATTGGCAGGGCATGATGCAGTGGCGAATGATACATCGACGCACCGCTACCTAGAGATGCAAAATCGAACCTGGCGGACTGCTCGTCGCGTCAAATGGTCGTGCAAATAACCAAGACCACCCACACGCAAGTAGGAACACAGATAGGTATCACCCGCAGGGCCTTCGCGTACTGAAAACAGCGGGAAAGCGACGGAGTCCGCTTTTCTCCACACACCCTACCCCAGATATGGGTATGACCTCAATGCCGGTCAAATGCGTACAAGGTAGATCGACACCGCAGACCACGTGACTCTTAAGCCCCGTTCTTAGGGTAGGGCAACTATGCGCCTGGTATAAAGGAACCAATTCCCTGTGGAAACATTTTTTTCGTAATTTCCCCCATGAATGAAATGAACAGGAGAACGAAAGTCTGTCGAAACACTGACTAGCTGGGCGCTACTTAGGCTCATTCTTATCGGAGAGCGTTTTCCCCATATTTTCCAAAGTTTGGAAATTATTGGAGATATGTATCAATATTTATATACGGAGGCGTTCTGTCACTATTGGTGAGATTCTCCAGAAGCAAAAAAATTAAGTTCGTTAAATTTCACATATTTGGGGGAAAAAAAAAGGAAACTATAGAAGATTGAAAAATTGAGCGAAAAAATGTCGAAATTATAGGGAAAAAGCTCTTCGATAAGAATGACTCACATCAAGTTCGTTAATTTTCACATACTCGGAAAAAAAAACCACGAAAATATGCAAGATTGAAAACTTGCGCGAAAAAAATGTCGAAATTATGGGAAAAAACTCCCCGATAAGAATGACCCTTACGCGGCAAGTGAAGAAATACAAAGAACGTTTGGAGGCTCAGCATTTTGTGAATAGTGGCGCCAGCATAGTCGGTCGCCGAGCCAAACTAGCCAAAAGCGAGATGTATAACATGCGTGATACTGGAATACTATGCTGCTTGTTTTTTCGATGCTTCTGGTCCATTGGCCGGTGAGCCGAAACAACCCAAGTGCCTTGGAATCAGTATCAACCGTGACGGATCTAGAGGTATACACATTGTCCTGTTGACTAGCGTCGTTCAAACGTATCTCGTCGGTGGTGCGCCATCTTTGTGTTTGCCCACATATTTGCATGGTCACAACCATGGGAGTCTGGTGCTGTTCATGCAACGGTACAGAGATGAAGCCAATCTCATCATAATAAATGCGCAACAACCAACCATCATAGTATCGCCATTCCTCTGGCATGCTACACCAATACATAATACATTCGCAAGTAAACGGAGCCAGATTGACCCGTCGCTGGGTAGGTTCAATTCAATGCAGTAAGGGCGAGATGGATGTACGTTTTGCGCAGTCCAAACCAAGCACCAATAGCGGGTTACACTTAAGGTTGCTGAGCAGCTAGCGCTCTTGCATGCACGATGTGCATTGTTAGGAGAAGTGGTTAGTTATAACCCACCCGAATATATCCCCCGTTGAAAAACCACATATCAATAGTAGCTTACACCAGCCTATAATGTATGGATCAAGAGTCTTGACGGGTAACCAAAACTACGAGATACACTACACGATTATAGGGCGCCCATACCATCGTTGATACCAACTATTAATACGAGATACCATCGACTTGGAACAATGAATACGACGTGGTCAAGTATAAGATCGGCTGGTGTTGCAACTTACATGTGACATGTAGCAAAATTGGCCACAAGAAACATCTTTGTAGCAAATATATAGCCAAGGTAAACCTCAGGGCCATCTCCGATTGAACTTAAGGGGCAAGCATTTAGATGACGTACTTACAAGGCGCGACCGCTTACCAAACAACCTCAAGAAATCTTTAGTACATTGTATGGGACATGAAGAGGTCGTCCAGCCGCGTACCTACGCCACTGTGGATCGCTACCATTGTGCACTGGTACACTTCAGGAGGATGCGCCACCGGCTCACAGGAATTGTTTGCGGTATAGCCGACAATTTTGAACAAAAGGGAACAACTGAGGGCATTTCGAAGTCCGAGGTATTTTATAGAAGCGGAGTCCACAGCCGTGTAGGATACCTTAAAGCAAAACATGCATGTCGCGGTTTGTGAGGAGGAGTCCCGAGTACACCTGGATGCGTAGGGCTTGGCCGCCATGGTTTAAATGGGCGGTTTGCTTTTGTAAGCAGTATGTTGACAACTCTTTCTCAGTGCACTGACGACCAAAAGGCATGCCTCCGGGGTATGGCCTTCCATAAGACACAAAGCGCCATTAAATAAGTTCTAGGTTGATAGACCACGACGCAATTTTTCCTCCTCCTTGACCAGCACCTGGTCGATGTAGACGGGATATTTTCACCCACGCCGACATTGAGCACGGAGAACAACCGGGAGGGAAACTGCACGGAAGGACTGCTCGCAAACCCAGTAACGCTGCTGTCATGTTCAGACTGGCCTCGGATACCCCATCTAGGGTCCGGGTCTGCCATTGTAAGGTGGATACTCTGATGTGTGAACGTGATTGTCTGTGCGGAGCATGCTGCGAACGCATATGCTTAAGCTGTTGGAGACTTTCCTTCAGATCACTCGGTCGGTGTGCACTGGTGTCTAACGTGTGGGGCGGCATCAACGCCAAGAAAGTCCACACTGAACGCCATCGAGGGCTATCGGTAGAGTTCACACCCAAGAAATGCAACTTTCCGGGGACTGTGTTAGCTAGCTACATGCGGGGAGCCCACACTGTACCACAGGCCGGCGAAATCTACTGTTCACACGGTGAAGTGGACAGACTTGACGGGGCCAACGGTACGCATTACCTGTACCACGTACTGCTCAATATGTGTACACGACAGCGCGACGCCCTGCGGCGAGTGCCATCACAGGTGTTTTCTGACACCGAGTGGGTACCTGAAGCCTACAAAAGGGGGCAACGAATGCTTCAATGACGCTTGAGGTTTTGGTAGAGCGGCTCTTGTTGCGGGTAAAGAACGGGTTTCCGTGGATCCGTTCACTTTCGGCAAGAAGGGCCCCGGAGGATTCCCGCTCGTCTATTTCGTCAACGTCCTGGTGAGGGGTCTCCTCCGGTGTAAACTGGCAAGCACAAGACGGATCGCGAGCACAAGGGATTGGCAGCATGCACGAGAAAGGGATTACTAGGATCGGGGGGCGCGAGACGGAGAAAATCGCGACGCACTACACTGGACCCACCACGAATACCTCACTCGGGACTGGCGAGTCACGACGTGAGAACATCTGCGTCAACATTTTTGAGTCATGGATATCTGTTAGCGTGTTGAAGTATTTTCCATGTAAGGGGCAGGGGTGAGTGTGTTGTAAGTGGTGGGCGGGTTCAAGCTGCTGCAGCAGCAGCGACGGCAGCAGTAGGGGCAGCAGTAGTAGCGGCAGCAGCGCCGGCTGAGGCGGCAACACCTGGAGCGGAAGCAGATGAAGCAAACGTATGAACCGGAGAGGAAGGACGGTACTAGCAGGAGCAGCAGCATTTCCAAGGAAATGACAGCTTTAGGGGTACCGTCCGTGACACGCAAGAACCAAGAACGTTACTGAACCCCAACATGCACGCGATCTAAGCGAGTTGCTCACAATAGCAGTATCCGCCTACTCACGACCTCACCTCTCTAGAACCGAAGTGACGTGTAGAAAGCGACAGTGGGAACCACTTACCAGGTATTTCGTCTGCACAATCCGATTCACCAGGATTTTGCTCGCATCATGCGGGGTGTTAAACTACGGAATATAGTATCACGGCGTAAACCAGCGCACATCGTTCAATGTTATGGGGTAGGGGCATTCATTCCGTGAGGTTAACCTACATCAAAGAGACTTGTGCAAAGACAGCAGCACACAAACTGTATATGTTTTGACGTGGCCTGCTTGGCTTGGCGGAGAGGGAGGAGGTCCGCCTAAAAGCTTGCACGATCCTTTCAATTTGATGAGCGAGCCGTGCCAGCCACGGGACGCAAGCGAGCGAGAAACTTTCGCGGGAAGCACCCAGGCCATTTCGCCGTCAGACGAGCCCAACGGCTACGAGATCGGTGAATAGGCTGGCGAGCCAACGTACGCAAGCCGCAAACACAAAAAAGACAATTTGACCTCGAACTACACTCCACTTAAACAATCTCTCACGAGGGAGCAGAACATAATCCTCCAACAACAAGGTAGCATGCTCTCAGTTGACCCGCCAAAGCGATGTTGTAGGCAATCGCCCGAGAAGAGACAGTGATTCACTTCCACCAATAGCCGCCTTTCCGCTGTTGACGTCAACCTATAATAGTCATTTCATGCGTATCACATACTTTCATTGCCTTCGACCGTTGCATTTGCAAATACCCAGCAGCTCCGAGAAAAAGCACCCTTGAATAAAAGAAACGCATACTGGTACGTAACTTGTACAGAAACACAACAAAACACAAATCAATTCGTACGTATAACAAGGAAGTTCGTTCTGGTACGAAGTTCGTGCGCGTGTCACGTAGTGTGTGTTCATACACGGGAGCGGCCCACTGCATAGTGCTGACATTTTAAACACAACGCGCACCACTACCAATGTAGCCACTCAGCAGTTAAAAATACTGCTTCAGGACTGATTTTAGTACGGTCAACTGCGGTCGCACGTTTTTCCAGGTTCCGAAAAATGTTGCACACTGAAAATAAAATTAAAATCACTGTCTGACCTGGAACACTTCCACTATATCAACCACTTTCAGTGCTATTACTACTCTAAATATTACTGCGGCATAGTGGTAGTAATATAACATCGCGTCGTAGGTGATTCGCATATAGTTTAGGATCAATGAGACATCCTGTTGCTCTCTCACCCAGGGTTACTACTCCCGCGTTAACTGTCTGGCAATCAACGCCGCACCTCGTCGCAGAGAATAGATACCGCGGGGAAATAAACACCAACAAAACTGATGTCGTTGTCGACTGTGCAGCTCGCTACCAACGATGGGCGGGCGGGGTAGTTTGTTTTTCCTAGTTACTTTGTCGTGCTGTTGTAGAGCTGTGATATCACTCATGGAATGATACCCAGTCACTGCTGTCTTTCAGTAAAACAAGGAGGCTTTCCCGCAAAGGAATTCACCCTACTGTTGTCCCTCCCTTCTGTTCCAGAACGTTGTCGCAATATCGCGTCGAAGGTCAATTCGTATATAGTTTGGGGTCAGCAAGGCCTCTCTGCTGCGGGATGAGATCACACCCATAGTTGTTGACCATTCTCTCATCTTAGTGTCGTCGGTCGTTAGACTCGTATCCTCTCTGCGGGTCCCTTCTCTTCCTTATCGTCCTCAAGCTTCTACCCTAGCTAATTAGGGGTTCTACTATCGTTGCTTGTCCCGTGGGAACGTCGTGTACGTTTCCCAATCCCTCCGACAGTGATGAGGCGCTTAGATATGCGATTGCGGTGTGAGACATCCGGGAAATCGTGTACCTGGTAGTCGGTACGCAGCTCTTCGCGGCATGTCTCCATGCGGTACTGCCGGAACTAACATACGCTCACGTACTGGCATTACTGCTGTACCACCACTCTTTTCTGCCCAAACCAATTCTAATCTACTGTGACTATTATTTTGTCAGCTGCATCTACTACACAGGGGTCCCCATTTAAAAGATAGCTGCAATCGCTGAAGTACTGCCGATTGCGATCGCGTTACAACGATGCCCCGAGTAATATCATGATTAGGTTTCGACGTTTTTTCTTTTTGTCGTTCCTTCTCAGCTTCGTGTATCCCTAATATATCATTTGCAATGAAGATTCAAAGTAACCGTTCGCAAGACGGCATATCCCCAATGCTCAGAATAACACATTCTAGCCACAACATTGAGAAAAGTATCGGACGATTGTCGGGAGAAGCTCGTATATGATCATCATTGTCGTTTTCGTTTTGTTTGCAATATCAATATTTCATGGCGCCACAATCTATAGAATTCTCATTATTTTTGCTGCCCACCTCAAGGCGAAAAACTCGGGAATCGATTGAGCAAAATCAGGATTGCATTTTCTCAGGGCTCATGACTTGAACGGCGCGTCGGGTCAGGAAGTGTTCAAAATCTCACGGGTCGGGTCGGATCAAGAGGTGTTCGAATCTCGCGGGTCAGTTTAGATCGGGTCAAGATTATTTCGAATCTAGCGGGTCGGGTCGGGTCGAGTCGGGTTAGGTCAAGAGATGTTAAGGAACTAACTGGTCGGGTCAGGTCATGACCCGCGAGAAACAACTCACGCGTGGGTCGGACAACATGCCCCGCCAGTTATTTCTGCCGACCCGTGCGCCCGACCCGCGGATCTGACATTTCAAGCAATACTGCTTTCTGCTCAAAGGCTTCTCCCGTGCTAACACTGAATATTTCTCCTTTGGCATAACATTCAAGCATTGAGACACCGTCAACTGTAGATTCGTATGTCTGTATCCATTCATACCCACTACACCCAGGCCACATTTCAATGTGGGGTACAAAAATGGAGAATTATTTGTTCTTGGAGTGTTGACATACGGGTCGAATCCGCGGGTCGAACCCACGGGTCAAGGATACGGTCTCGGGGAATGAGGTAAGGGGAATGAGGTGACCCGCTCCGCGACAGACCCGTATATCAGGTAAATTGGCATATGGCGGGTCAGGGCGGCTCGGGTCAGGAGGTGTTCATATCTCGCGGGTCGGGTCGGGTCGGGTAAGGTCGGGTCGGTCCAGAAGGTTTTCAACTTTCACTAGTCGGGTCGGGTCAGGAGGCTTATACAACTTCGCGGGTCGGGTCGGGTCTGGTCGGCTGATCTAACCCGACCAGATCTGACCCGTGAGGTTTCAGCTGACCCACGAACAGCCCTGGATATTGCACACCAACGATACGAGGGTATGATAGACAACGATATGATACTTGTAGACGATCGTATAGCGATTTACGTCAATCGTTGGGTGAATGTTTGAATTCCGGCTCTAGAACGTGTTTTTCTGAGTGCAGCGTATTGGTTCATCTTGAAAATGGCTTCCACAATCTTTGCGCGAAATCGAGTTTCAACAAGACCACAATGATGATGAAAAACCCAGAAAAAAACAGGTTTCACTTTTCGTCGGGGCGTCGTCCAAAACAAAAGGTAGGCAAATTGTTGTCCTGGTGCATTCACTACGAGAATCCGTAGCCCCACAAAGAGAGCAGCCCCTGCTATAAATGCTAGTACTACTACTACTACTACTACTACTACTGCTGTAGTTTAACTCCTTTGGGTCACAGTGGATCTCATCCGCCCTCGATACCCGGGTTTCCGGGTGACCCTTAATCCATAGTGGTTTTATCGCCAAAAAATATGTGGTCGCGATTTTAGCACACTGTGTGTAGACTATCGGTTGGTTCGTTCCTTAGTAGAGAGCAAGCGATAAAAACTTGTATATCATCTACAGCAGCTTGTGATTGTGTTAACATTCGCCGTCTGCGCTTTCTTCACAGAGGCCAAAATATCCATCTAGAGGCAATTGAGTGATCGGAAATGGTCGGGATTTGGCAGCAGTGGGCACCTGCCGACAGTCGATTTGCTATTCGCGCACTCTGGTTGGCTACGTAAGTGGTATATTTTACACAGCTCAATCAACCTGGAGTTTTTACAAGCCACAACATCCCGAGCGGGGGCCGAATCAATCTAGGAATACAATACTTCTGAACACAGCAGGCAAGCCGTCCGAACCAACCTATAGGCTAGAGACCACCGCACCGCGAGATTTGATGGGCGAAGGCAGTCTAGCGCTAGACCCACAGCAGTCGGGCACATCCTGTGGGAAAACATCAAAACATCCACTGCGTTAGTCGCCTAGTCAAGTGTATCACATCCCGCTTTTTATTCCCTCTCAATATGTTGAGAGGTTGCTGTCGTATATACGTTGTGCTTGTTGAACCGAGGGCGATAACATGGCACTGCGTTGCCCAATCGGCTTACGAGTACTGCGTTGCGATGAACCTACCGAGAGGTGTCGTACGAGTACTATTAATACTACTGTGTGACCACAGACCTTGCATCTTTTTAGCGTGAAGAATCAGCACCGACACTATTATTACGTAATAGGTGTGCTGGATGTCGACCAGAGTGGAACAAACAACATATAATACCTGGTACGTTATAGGGTTTCCCCGTAAAAAAAGAAAGTCGTGAAGATCGTCGCCTCGCCAAAAGAAAGTCGTCTCGAGGTTACGCCGCTAAATTGTACGTAAAAATTCAAAAACCTAGAAATTTTACCACGACGAAAAAATCTGACGAGAGGTAATTCTACGGCATATTTTTTTTCGTCGTGAGGATGAACAGCTGCGAACAGACCGCAGCCAGGCCATCCCCATCTCCCAGCCTTGGCATCCCTCATTTCGTGCGCTGTAAGTAATCCACAGCAGCAGCAGTGCACCACGACGACATATACCGCTTCAACGTGTGGCCGGCCGGCACCGCGGGAGATAGATGCTGCTTTCTGTTTGTGTGAAACCCATCTACAGCTCTGCGCTGATCGCATGTTGAGTTTCTTGTCGACGAGAGGAAACATGTCCTCGGGTGCACGCAGCAAGGGGCATGCAACCACATCAACAGCGAGCGCAAAAGACATTCCCTTTGCACTGGCACCCCGCCGAGCCGAGACCATCGCCAAGGCTGTGGAGAGCCACACCATGCCGGACTGGGGGTCGAGGGGGGTGGCGTTGGGCCTCTGAGGGCGACCGGGAGCAACAGCTCTCCAGTGCGTCTGGATGATAGCTTTGGCTCGCTGGGACGCTCACCGGAGTTGGAATTTTTGGGCACGAGAGGTGGGGGAGCTGCTGCTGTGGTTGGAGGTCCGAGCGGGGTGGAGGGGGCAGATGAAAAGGACGAGGATGATGAGCAGGGGGGGGGATAACGCAGGCGGCGGTACCGCAGCAGGTTGTGCTTGAGGTTGTATGTAGCGGGTCATCGGAGAATATATTTGGCGTTCGTACGAGTATGATGTACGAAGAAGCAGGACGGAGGATCGCTCCATATGGGATTGCGTTTTTGAACCTTGCTGTCCAGATACGAGTGTTTATACCACTACAGCAGTAGTAGTAAACCAGGTATGACACCTGATGGTGTGTTTGCTGTATGTACTCGTACGTCCGGCAACTGCTGCTGTATGAGCTTCAGGCATACATACAGTAATCAACACACACGTGATTGGACCCACGAATGGAAGGGGTGTACAACGGCAGTAGCGCCAGTTGATAAACCGGAGGTTTTAGTTTTTGCGGGTTTATGCTTTGTATCTGGTAGGTGATGAGAGTACGAGGAATGCCCAATCGGCACAGGAAATATATACCAGGTACTGGTACCTGGTAGATGAAAAAGCGGGCCGAACGTCGAGATCTACATCATTTCCGCAGACTACTCGCCAAACTGTGGTTCAAACGTTATGGCGAACTTGGCGACGATTTATTTTGCCGGAAAATAACTGAGACGACCTTCTTTCACGACGTGTTTTTAATTTTTACGGGGAAACCCTATATTGTATTCTGTTTTTTCTTTTGATCTTTTTTTCATTTCAGATTTTTGTTTTTTTGGTTTTATTGTCTTTTTGCTCTTATTTTTCCGGTCTTGCTTGTATTGTTGTGTTCCCGTACCCGGTACGCTGACACTTCACTTGCTTGACACTTGAATTTGCGATTTAGTTTTATTTTTGGTCTTTCTCTGTCTCACAGTCTGTGACCACAGAATCAGTATGTCTGCTCTAGGATAGGGAATCAGGACGGACGCTGGGTGTACTGATGAAGCTGGGTAGATAGGACGATTTAATGTTGAGACAACAACAACACCTTGCACGCATCCATGAAACGACAGATGCACTGCTGACGATAACGTTCGATGTTCTTGGGACTCACCACGGAAGAGGGGTGGAAACGAACTGTCGGCCACTCTGACTCCAGTTGTTGTAGGTTGTTGACCTCCGTTTGGACGGATTGCAACTACACCACTCAACACAACCCCCAACCAATGGGAATGGCAATCCTCTTACCGGTACATTTTGCACCCCAGGTTTAATAATGTATGGAAAGGCGTTCTCCCTGAACCGGGGAAAAGTAATTTTATCCCCGAACGTGCAGCAGATCACAACCTAGGAGCAACGCCACATATCGCATAGGAAGCGAATGCGGGAAACAGTCTGGAACGAGGGAAGAGCGAGGGTAAGGGGCTTAAACAGCAGCGATTTCGAGGGGAAGGCAGGGTCTCAGCGGGAGCATTCGCGGGTTCAACTCGATAACACAACTACAGGATTGGTAACTGCTGTCCGGTGAGGGGCCATCCGATGATATTGAAATTACGCGTACATGTACGACTCTTGCATTGAAGTTTAGGCGCGGGGTTGCGCATCAACTGTTGTCTACTGTTACAGTAGCACATAGTACGCAGTCTGAGACACGCGGCGAGGTCACGAAGGTGCGACACATGGCGGCAAGTTACAGCCCCCGTCCAGTTGTTTCGTTCGCAGGCTACCTTTGTGTGCCTGAGATTTTACCAGTATGATAACTGCTGTTTGTTCTTGTTTCGGGAGTGGGTGCTCGTAGCGAGTGGTAGGTGCTTACCAGGTACCAGGTACAGCTTACCAGGTAGTGATGATGACGATGCTCTCACAATAGCTCACGTCCCTGAAGTCCTGTCGGTGGTGAAAAAATACCGTAGGCTGTAACAAAATGCATCTCGATGGCAGAAAACAAAAAATACGGAAGAGCGTGGGCACGGCAGTATCATACGTACCTGTCCGTAAGGGTGACGCTACTAACTATTAATAGCTGTCGTATACCATCCCGTATCAACTTGCAACCAAATTTCACCCGAGGAACATATTATCTTGATTATATGTGTGTGTTGTCTTCATCAGTAGACCCAGTGCCCGTCGTGATTCATCATCCTATTAGAGAGACCCCAGGTACAAATTATGTGGTCACAGACTGTGAGACAGAGGAAGACCAAATACGAAAAACAAAAATCGCAAGTTCAAGATGGTCAAGCAAGTGGAGTGCCAGCGTACCGGGTACGAGAATACGAAGACCAGGGAATGAGAAGAAAAGACAATGTAATAAAACAAATTATGGAATGAAACATACCCGGTAATACAAATGACGCAAGGACACCAGAAAGGCTGCTAGACGGAAAACAAACACACCTAAGAAGGACAGATGGCTGCTGCGCCGACGAAGTGACACGAAGAAGAGGAAGATACCGGCATACCTGGTAGTAGGGACGGCGGGGAGGGGCAAGGAAACAAATGGTGGGCCAAGAAAAAAACAAGAGGGAAGAGAGAAGTGAAGAATGGAGAACAACGTACTGCAGGCGGTGATAGTGGAGAATGGAGAACAACGTACTGCAGGCGGTGATAGTAACATGGGTGCCCGTCTGACCTAGAGGATCGATTCGGGGACCTAGCCACACCCTTGGCCGCTTCCTTCCTACTCTCGACAATAGCGGTGCCGAGTGTCAGTACTGCCACTGTCGCGCCTTCCCCCCATTGAACAACTCAACGAGAATTAAACAAAACTCTGCTAGACTTCAAGAGCTACAGTAGTCGAACCGATACCTAGCCACCCGATCTATCATTTCGTTTCTGTATCCGTCGACAGCTGAATCGGTACGGCTGCCCCCCTCCCTCCCCGCCCTCTCCCCCTCTCCTTGTCGCCGCTCTTGGCGTGCTCGGCTTCGTGGCGCAGCTAGCTTCTCTGCGCCTCGGCCCTGTGCCACCTCGCCATGAAACAAGCCGCCGCTTCGACGACCCCCCGGTTACCACTTTCCGCCCTTCTTAGCCGCCCTCGGCCATAACACCGTCTACTCCGAGCATCAAAGGGGAGCTTCCCGTGGACCCCTCGGTGGCTTGAAAATCTCCGAGGTCGTCTGCTAGACATTGCGCCCAGTCATTTTATGGTCGGCCTGGTCCTGGGCTCTCCCCACTAGCCATCGTCCCTAACATCACCCGGCGGGTCAGCCGCTTACTGATCGCCCGCTGCACGGCCCCCGCAAAAAGGAGTCGTCGTCTGCGGATGGTCGTCTCAATGCTCTCGAATTGTTCCTGTTTGAGGGCCTTGGCGTACGACATGAGGTCAATGCGTTGTCGGCGCTGGAAGCCAATTTTCTGTAGGAGGAGTTTGTAGTGTGCCGGTCGGAGTTCGGCGAAGTGCCCCTGGCCAAGCGTCCACGTCCCACAACCGTACAGCATCGTCTCAATCACCTCGGCAGTATCTATCCATGGTATCGTATGTACCCTCGAAGAAAAGGAAATGAAAAGGAAACCTTAATACACCAAGAGGGAACAGAAATCATAAAGAACAGGATACATTATTTAGAGAAAAAAAGAACAGGAAGAAAAACAAAGCATACATTCGCTCAGGGCGCAGGCCGAGTCCCGAGGACTAGGATGGCGTTTGGTGATATGATCAGTCCTATGATATAGTCAGATGATGGACCAACACGAAGATGTAAAAAAAAGACCAGACGGAAGGCAAGAAAACAAGAAATGGGTGGAGTCAAAGAGCTAACGACAACCAAAAACCGAGTCCAGTTGGCGGGTCAAGGACGACACGAAGAGGACACGGACAGACGGATCAAGGGGGAGCTAAACACTGTCAGAAAAATGACAGAATAGCGAAGGGTCCCACAAACATAACAAGAGGGTGACGCAGCCGACGCAGAATGAGCGGGTACGGGGGGGGGGTTACCATTGACTACTCAGGGAATAGGGCATCACAACAATTAGAAACGAAAATAAACGACTAAAACAGGGATTGTAAGACTGCATTCGACAGTAGTCCCTCGGCGTCTCAACTGGAAAGACGGCCAGCGCCAAGTTTCGGCGGGTGCTTTCACTTTCTTAACCGACCTAGCTGCTGTTGCCACGCCTCCTTCAACCCCCCCCCCCCCCCCCCCCCGGACGTTTTGGCCGAACGGCGTCTTGATTAAGCCTCTGCGCATTTTGTACCTGAAGCGCGTTCTTTCGGTGCATTCTCCTTCTCCTTATTGAACTAGCCCATCCTGTACTGCTCTGCCGCTTCTTCAACATGTCTGAACCACTTGCCCGATTTCTTCCCTGCCAGCGTCCATTGTTTCCGTTCGATGGGCAAGTCAAACAAGTACCCTAACCCTACAGCACTATTACTAGTATGATTACTGCTATACGGGGTAAGAGTATACACGAAAACTTGATGACAACGGCTGTAGTAAGCATTCTGGATTATTCTGGTTGTTGGACTGTCTGTGTATCTTTTCCATATTCAGAAGGTGGCGTCTGACGAAGCCTGCTCATTCAAGCGAACCTAGGGCCTCGGCTGGATTCTTGATCAAGGTGATGCGCATGGTACCAGGCTTATATACACAAGGTTACACATATGTGCGGGCTTTTGCCGGCACACATACTTCAGGAAGGGGTGAACGGGTGAAGGCGTCTCAGACGTCCCGTGGATGATTCCACAGTTAAATACGATTATCGTCGTGGGCCCACTTCGGTCAAAGACAAGAGAGAGTGTGAGTGCGTACTTCCGTTTTTTTTTTTAATGTAAGCTTTCGTTTTCATTACAGCAGCAATACTATTTCTATACTATTTCTGGTACAACAACGAAATATCCCGACTCCCTAACGAATAGGACATAGCTCAATTACTGCTGTAGGCCTCAAACGATCTCTCAACCAACTTGTAGCGTGTTTTTGTTGGTCTCGAGAAGGTGTTCGGGCCTTTGGATCTGCAAGGGAGGACATCCATTGCTTTGTTTGCATCATGAACCGAAATTTCGCAGCAGCAAGAATTTTTGGTAATTCGGGAGCTATTGTTTGATATCTGCACTCTACTGTGGCCGCGTACGGGTGCACGGACGGTCGAACTAGAGGCCCGCTGCTGCTTCCGGAGCTAAATCTGATGGTAGAGCTGCTGATGTTGTTTCAACACCACCCACCACGCTTGGCACACCCAAAATCATTTGTTTTGGAAACTGTGAAATCTAGGGCAGTCCGAGTCCCAGTCGCTCGTATCCATCACTCCTGCTTTACGGGGCTTAGGTTGCATGTCGGTGGACATTGTCGTTGTTGAAGACTTGGGGAGACCCCTTCCATGCTCTTGGGCAGGCCGCGTACATACCTGCTTCTATGTCCTGAACGGTAACCATGAAGTCGGTATTGTCCGGTATGAGTTCGATCCAAAGGAAACGCGTCCGATGCTGTTGCTGATCCTACTCATGTGCCGCAGCCGCTTCTATTGCCGTTCCTGATCTTGTTGTTGTTGCTGGTCGACCCCACCCACAGGGCACAAGACGCCCACTCCTTCCCCTTTTTCCATAGTACTCCGACATGCCAGCAGATAAGACACAACTGAATAAATGTTTATGTGGCAAGGTCAATGCGGCCGCAACCTAGTTACCTCGCCGAGTTGCTTGCGCTGCATGTGCTCGTCAGTGCGGTACAACCGTGTGACATAGGGTCACGTGCCCTCCATTTCCCGCATGTGTCCGGAATTTGGATATCGACGTGTGACGAAACGCCACACCGAGCCAGCCCTACACGAAGTTTCCCGCCGGCATTGGCTATAACGACTGGAACGCCCGCCGGATGTCTGTCATGTGCTACTATCTTTGAATTCAACCACCGCTGCAGATGCCTCCGGCTTGTTCGACATAGCTGGTTGTGTCACACGAGCGATGAGTAAACTACAGCGACGGGTGAGTGACGCCACGGTTATGTGGTTATCAGTGAGACGCGACATAATCCGACGAGGCATTACGGCGCGTCCGTGGGCTCCGATGCGGTCGACGACGACCGGCGTCGAAGTATCTACCGAAATACCGTATTTTGGTCTAATGTGTCAGTTTACAGAAACAGCAATTTCAATGACCCTGTGATGCATCCTCCACAACCGTTTCGACGTACAGTGTATGAGTCGACGGTGGCATCGCTACGCTGCGAAAATACTTTTGCGTGCCACTTTGATGACGATCAGAGACAGCCCCGACCAAGGTCGAAGAAAGGAACCAGGTTCGAACCGGTACTTGAAAACTTGAGACATAGGTGTGGACAAGGGTTTCCTCTCGCTCTCCGGGGCGCAAAAAAATAACAAAATTTTGCGTGACCCTTGCGTTGTCTTCCAGTTTATCATGACGTCGCTCGGTAAGTGCTTTGTTCATACGTCTCCTCGCGATTGGCCCTGAGCGAAATGTCGACCTGATATTTTCACTTCAACGTTGTTGCTCTGAGTCAACCGCATGCGCGCTACATGTGCACTGCAACAAGAGCCAATCTTCTATATGGCCACAACGTATGTCTTGTGTGAGACCCGCGGCTTTGTTAGTGGTATGAGCACCCCAAAATATGTGTAAACTTGATACTGTACATTGGGATTCTCGGTCAGGCTCTGAACCCATGCAAATAATTAAGGATGGCACAATCTAACCTGTTTGTGAAATATAGAATGTCTCAAGTGTACTTCTTGTTCTACACTTCGCCAGTCTATCCACAGAGTGCATGCACGTGAGGAGGCTATTCAACATCCTCAGTCTTACGTGCGAAGCATAAGTGATGCGCACTGCACGAAACCATCTAACCCTTACTGCGTTAAGTTGAAGCTACCGAACAAAACTTTTGACAGCGTTCGTTTGCAAGAAGAGCGTCGGTTTGGGGCAGCATGTAAAGGCGATGGCAATACTGTCATAGTTGGATGATGCACATTTATATTAATGTAAATCGCGTCGGCCAGGTCATACCGTTGCAAGAACAACACCAGACTATTGGGGTAGTGCCCACGGATATTGTTGAACAAATGGGAGGCGGCAGGCCGATGGCGGGTTACGTTCAAAGGACGGCAGCCAACACCAGCACCATATCCGCACTTTAGTAACGAATCTAGTCGATGGCAAGGCATGTAGGGTGCTTTTCCTCACCGGCCAATGACCCTTCAAGCATAGATAAAATACGCAGCATTGTATTCCAGTTTCAAGCATGTATCCACAGGGTTTTCAACTCGATCGGCTCGCCGAACGACTATGCTGACGCACGGAGCCCGAGGTGGCTGGTCTCGCAAGGTCTGTTTCACGTTTCAAGTCGGCGCGCAAGCAGCGCGCAGCTGAAAAATGTTCCAACATAATCTCCTTTGCCTACGGATCAACTTTTTTTGGGGGGGGGAATTGCTCCATTTAAGGTAGTTAACCGCTTCGTTTATACCAGGTACAGTACGTATTTACATCACCTTGAGCACTATTTTGAGTGAAATTTGTTCCCGATGTTGATCTATGAAGTGCATGCTATAGCAGGAAGGAGGTCATGACTACATCTGGTACAAGGTATGGGGCGAGAAGGGATAGCGCCCCTTGTCCGCTGTGTTCAACGCGCGAAGGCCTCGCTTGTGAAACGTATGTCTGTCCGGCATTTTTACAGTCCACCACCACTGAGCTGGATTAGCCCGGCAGGTCCAATTTTCAGCAACCTCTGGATCGCGGTGTGTGTACGTAACTTCGGTCGTTGTATCACGCCCGTCTAATGTGGTCGTACCGATATCGTTACCCGAATGGCCGCTCGCTGCCTGAGGATCCCGTCGGATGCATCCAGCAAGCGTTCGATCGTGCCACCAAATATTGTTTGTGAGGCATAAGTATCCAACAATCTGGTAGATGTGTGGTCGCTCACCAATACCACTATGGATATATCATCTCCAGAGAGAGCCTGACGATATGACAATGATCCCATGACACGATGTGGCGCTAAAGCGCTCACAGCCGTACCGTCGTTAAGTTCGCACGATTTTGCTGCCGTCCAGTATCGAATAAGACACTCGTGGAAGTGGATGCGCACGGCGCTGCTGCTTCTTTCACCGAACCATGTCAGCTAATTTTAATTTCCGAGCAGGGTCACACTATGGCACAGAGCAGTGCATGGCTTCACGCCCAACTCATTCCACCATAGAAACTTCAGACATATGTACATATATGGCTTTCCTCCTCCATAGTTTCGCAGGCAGCAAAGTATCACAGGCGGGCAGCGTCGAGGCAGGAGCAACTCAACAGGAAACGCTTGTCGTGTCTGTACGTACGAATTAAATATCGAGGAGTTGTTCTGTGTTGCCGCTTGGCCTGAATGTCAACCTCTTTAGCCTAGTCGAACTTAAAGTGGCAAGGATCTACGTTAGCGCGTCGCCTAAAGACAGACACGAATGTATGCTGGCTTCTCTCACGGCGCGTGCTCCCAACTCAACTCGGAGCCGTTTCACTCGCGCCTTTGCTGTGCTGACTCAGGTAGTTCACCGCAGCCGATATAGTTGGTGACAATGAAACTCTGCTTGCATGCCACCTGCATGAAGCGTGCAAACTTCAACGTCGAGGGCAACAAGGCGGCGGTATACTGCAAACAACATGCTGAGGACGGCAGGGTTAACGTCAAAGTCAGGCGCTGCTCGCATGCCTCTTGTACTAAGCGGGCGAGTTTCAGTGATGAGGGCGGCAATGCCGCGGGTTACTGCAAGCAACATGCCGCAAATGACATGATTGCCACTGACTTCAGGCGTTGCTTACGTGACTTCTGCACGACTATTCCCAGCTTCAACTACGATGGTAGCAACACCGCGGTTTACGGCAAGAAACATGCTGAAGAGGGCACGGTTGACATCCACGGCCGACGCTGCTTGCGAGACTCCTGCACCACGCGACCGAGCTTCAACGTCGAGGGCAGCAAGACGGCGGCGTACTGCAAGCAACATGCTGGAGATGGTATGGTAGATGTCCGCGGCGCGCGTTGCTTACATGCCTCTTGCACGACGAAACCGTCTTTTAACGTTGAGGGCAGCAAGAGAGCAGCGTTCTGCAAGCAGCAAGCCGAAGACGGCATGGTTGATGTCTACAGCAAGCGTTGCTTACATGACTCCTGCACGAAATACACGAGCTTCAACGTTGAGGGCAACAAGGCGGCGGTGTACTGCTCGCAACATGCTGAGGGCGGCATGGTGAATGTCCGCATCAAGCGCTGCTTACAGAACTCTTGCCGAAAGCGACCTTCCTGGGGTGTGCTGAACAACGGTAAGGCCACTGCATGCCTCCGGCATAAGGGCGATGTCTTGGGCGGCCCGGTGATCAACTTCACTGCAGCGTGCAACGTCAAGGGTTGTAAGGGTGTTTCGAGCTGGGGCTTGGATGGGAAGCAGCCTACCCACTGCGGTGTCCACGGACCCCTCGCGGGCGAGCTCGTGTGCACTGGTAAAAGGACTCGCAGAGATAGACGTGGTCGTAACCAATCCTGCGATGCGATAAGGGGCCCGTCATTTCTTGTTAAAACTGAGTGCGTGTTTTGAAGGAGATTTGGAGGAAATCACAACTCTCTGAGACTTTCGGTTGGATCGTTCCCAGAGGCCATGGATGTGGCGGCACATACATCACCGGTAACACAAGCTGCTACTGAACATTGGCGCGTTTTGTTTGTAAGCCTCAAGCCTCAGGCCAGGACAGTGAGGGTAGCCCAATTGAACGCACTTGACCCATTTTTACCGAACGGCCTGCATTCGTGGGTTTGCCTGCTTTGAAGATCGTCCCTTGATGATTGGGCATTGCCAATATGATCTATATATCCCGCTTTAATTTTGTACCAGGACAACTGCATCGAATTTTCTGAACCAGGTGGGTCGTCTTAAATCGTGCCATAAACGGGAGGGTGGTAGAAAAGGTCGTAGTTTGCAAGTAGTCGGAGAAAGGCTGTCCTTGTGCATGCGGTCTTATTGTACCTGTCCTCAGGTTGCCAGATAGGAACTTTGCTCAGGTCGTCAGACGATGATGTTCTCTACATATGAGCATCTTCGGGGGTTTCAGCTGTCTATTCGCTTCAGTCCTGTTACATCCCATGTTCGACGAAGAACAACTCAATCCCAACCGATTGCACGCTCCGCAGCTCGAACCCCCTGCGATTCACAAGATTCACCTAAAACACAAGTCACACGGCTGGCAACTATACTTGCCTTGAGAGTATGGATGGGTTAGACCAAGACAAGCTTGTCAATTGTATGCCATTATTGGGATGCCATACCAGCACGTATCACGTCTCACTGTCTAAAAGGTGTCGACTGCGTTCAGAATGCGACAACATAGTAACAACTTTACTAACTGACGACCAAATCTACCTTCAGTAAAATTGTAGATTCCGCATGGAAATGTCACGCGTCCGTCTAGAGGAACTGTCATGCTTTCGCCTAGATTTCACCACCAGGGCACCAACCTTGCTCGCCCCCATACAGTCCCTTGGCACTTTTTACCCCTTCGAAACCCTGGTGTGCTTTAACCCGTCTACTACAGTTGCCCTTTGAGCCGGCTCAACCGAATCCTCACCCGGAAGGGGTGCACGTTCCACCCCAGTAGTTCATCAAATGTCAGCAAAGGGATGTCGCAGTCGTCACGCGGAAACAGCCATATCCGCCACAGCAGCTACCATTGAGTGATGGTGCTAGCCACAACAGAGCTCGCATGAGCCAACAAAGACATCTACGATAGAACCTGTTACAGCAATACTTGTGGGGGAGGCACCGCAACCATGACCTAGATGCCACCGGCGCTGCCCGACTCGTTGTCGTCCCGATATGCCCTTCTTGTAGTCGCCCCAATATTGTCCTGTGGTAGTTATTCTTCGGCAAAATTCTACTGGATCTTTATGGTCTCATTATCTGCCGTTCTTGTCAAAAACTTGCTAAGTGTTCGTTCTACTCGGATTGAGTCGCAGAGCTCGCTAAGGGGTAGATAACGGAGTCCCTCTAGTGCACGAAACGTTGGCAAACGTCATATCGCCCTCTTCGCGCAGACACAGTGATGCCAATTCCACACGTGGTAACTGGTCTCTAGAACGGATTCAGAAATCTTGTCTGTCTATCCGATCAGGGTCATTCGGTGGTAACCTACGGACGAATTCATTTCGAAACGGCTTCGCCCATGCCGCACGCATCAGGTCGAAGCCGTCGCGGAGGCGATCGTCATGGTTAAAACCACACCTCTTCGGCTGCCCTGTGTGTGGAGTTATCAGAGCTGACCTCCGGCATCCCAATCGGGGTGATGGGTCGAGCAGCGGTAATCGCTCGCGCGAGTGTAGCGGAAAAAATCTTCGTCAAGTCTATTTTCAAGCGGAATTGGGTAAAATTCATCTTTGTACCACATCAGTTGGGCTGCAAGCGATAAGCGGCCCGGCGATACAAAGCAATGGTCACCTACGGACGATTTCATTCGAAGCGGCTATGTCCATGCCGCACGCATCACGTCGAAACCCTCGTGGAGGCTCCGTCTCGCTCTCTCTCCCTGCCCCCCTCACTCCCTGCCGGAAGCCCCCCCCCATCCTTACCTTCTTGCAACCTACCTGGTACCTGGTAGGTACGCTGACCTCTAACACGATAGGTAGAGTAGTGCGGTCCTAAACAGTGATGGCGGTCACGGGAGTACACGTAACTTCCCGTATTCAGATTGAGCCGTTCGTAATTGATTTGGCCGCCGTAATAGTTGAGCCCAATCCACGGGTCTCCCACCACCCCCTGTTTTCTAGAGGGGAAGTCCCCGCGCACAGCACACAGCAACCGCACACAACCCCAACACAGAGCACAATGCACAGCACACTTCACACCAGCAACGGCGATGGCTGCTGGGAGCGAGCCCTCGTGAAGGTCGCTCGTGGCTCAGACACCCGAGGATATAGACAGTTTTTTTGGCGAGATTGCCGTCCAAGTGAATGTTACTGATTTGCCGTGATTACGCCGTCCGTAATTGTTTCCATCTCCCGAGACTGCCATCTCTGATCCTAAACGGGTAAACAAGAAAAAAAAACAACTTTGAAACTTGGTAGTCGAACCTGTCCTGTTTGTCCACTCACAACAATATACGTACCAGAATTTTATGCCGAGAACAGATATGTAGATTTCGGCCCGGCGGACCCTCACCCGAGGGATGGAATCCCCCGCCTGCGTATATCTTCGGGATACGTATATTCCTTTGGTTTTCAAGCATACGCTTCAAATATAGTACCTGGTACCTGGTGTGATTTACTCAATGAATTTAATACAACACCAAGTATATATGACGTGTATACATCACACATGGTAGCAGACGAGTGATGGTATGTACGTATTACTTCCTTGCCAGTTGCTAACCCTTTTAGTACTCGTACCGCAGTCTCGTTTCGGGGACGAAATGGTTAGGACTTGACTTGTTCCAGGCACCGATTACTCTGGAGTGGAAGAATACCTCGGTAACAATAAAAACAAGCAAATAATAATACTCATGATAATCTTACTGAGCAGGTACGATGTCTGTCCACAAGTACCCACTAACATGTGAAATAAGCACGCCAAACCGTTCCTTGGCCGTGCAAGAACAATCATCCGCATTAATACGCGAAAGGCGCGACCAGCAGGTATCCCTATCGCCATTCTGACACAGCCATTACAACCCTCGCTGTCTACCAACAACGTCTGACAGACGTTGGTAGCACCCGCACGCCGTTGGATCGGGGGTAGGGGACCTTATCGGCGTCCGTGTGGAAGGCGTCGCCAGCCTGTACGTGCGGTGGCTGTATAGTGTCCGTATCAAGCACAGTGAACGGGCCGTTGGGGGCTAGTGCTAACGCCACCGGACAAGTATTAATAGCACCCGTGGGGATCTAATACATTAGGGGACCGGTGCACTAGGGAACCGAACGTGAGGTTTGTGCGTACGGGACCGGTGCACTAGCGGACCGAACGTAAGGTTAGACCTTCCGTTCCCCTCGCTGCCTCGGCAAGGAATGCTGCGAGGCATGCCCTATCAGGCTAATAGCGAGTGGGGTAGGTCTTTCTGGCGGGTGTAAGGCCGGACTCACCCTCAAGGAGTGATACCTTCTTGCTGCTGCCTGTGGCCGCGAGGCTCAGGCGGCAGTAGAGTTGGGTCGTACGTGGTGCGTCAGGCACGGAGGCTACGATTCGCGCGTCTTTTGTAGGGAGCTGCGGCAGAGCAGCAATGCTCAATCGGGGTGTCCGTGCGCGGAGGCAGGCGCCACCACAGGCCACACTACGGCACAGTCTATTGCGCTGGTAGGAGGCTGGATTCGACGACGAGGGAGGAGGGAGACTGAGCGTCGACGTGCGGGGAAGAGACGGATTGACCTCCCCCTGCTCGATAATTTTTTATTTTTCAGATCAGAACCGCAAGTGCGAGGAGCATTTTGTTTTTCAGGATGACGGAGACAGGGAATCAACTGGAAGGGAATGGCAACGAGTGCACGCGAAAAGGAGCGGGTGGATTGGGCCAAGGCGATGAGGCGGCCATGAAGAGCGGCAGGAAGACGGTGCACGGAGACCCATGATCTGCGCGCACACTATCATCACGAGAGAAGCAGTCATAGTTTGTTTTTTCCAGGTATTTTTTTTCACGAGGCAGAATACTATCTACCGGTACTTGTTATTAGCGTCGTCACTGGTCTTTGTAGTTTAACGAGTTGTATACCCTTCATGGGGAATAACCTACGCAATTATCAGGGACGTGGTATCATAACTGTGCTGCACCTTTTTGTGTCAGACAGTCCAGGAAGAGATGGCGATCGTTGATATTCGTGTGGTACCTGGTAGTAAGGTTCGATTGCTCCTTTTTTCACTGCATATCCGCGAGTCTTCACTCGGACAGCACTCCAGATAGCAGGCAGGTGTGTTCCTCTTTCGTTTTCACGACTACCGTGCGTTTCGTACGGTGCAGGCAGCACTTCAGACAGCATCCGCTGTAGTCAGCAGCCACGAGTGGGTTGGTGGTGGGAACGGGGGTACTCTATGTTATAGTTGAGAGGATATACCCGCGACCATGTTAGTTCAGTTTGCACATTGGTTTTAGCTCGTGTGCGCTTTCTTCGTCTCGTGTATTTTGAGGCAGCCGAATTTTCGTTTTTTTTTCTTCGGATCTTCCTAGGGCTCCAGCACCTTTGTGTGACGACGGACTCCTTCGTCAGAGAGTTAATGTGAGAACAACAACAACAACAGCAACAACAACAACAACAACAAGGTTTGAATGTATCGGGCCATTACCTATCGGGCCCGCATCGATCCTCATAGTTAGTCCTTTAAAACAAGCAGGACGAGCTCGGAACGAGCAATAGTCCTACAATTCCGAAATCCAACCCGAATCGGAAAAAAAACGCCCATTACCCATGACTTTAGCGGGAACGAAAGATGTTTTCACTAACATTCGGAGTTCCAACCCGAATCGCCATACACATCTCGTATCAGCCACGACTTAACGTCATTCTTATCGGAGGGCTTTTTTCCCATGACTTAGACATTTGTTTCACGCAATTTTTCAATCTTCCATATTTTCCTGATTTTTTATCCAAATACCTGGTATATATTTGAAATTTGACGAACTTCATTTTTTTGCTTCTGGAGAGTTTCACGAATAGTGACAGAACGCCTCCGTGTATTGATACTTTTATCTCCAACTATTTCCAAACTCTGTAAATTATGGAGAAAACGCTCTCCGGTAAGAATGAGCCTGACCCGGAGAGAAAAAAAAAACTCGCATCATTCAGTAACCCCTACAAGTACTCAGTAGCAAACGGTAGACTTCCACAATAGTACAATCCTAACGATCTGAACCCAAGCAGGTATTCCCATCGCAGGCAAAACATCCACCCGTGCGGTTCACCCACCTGTAGTCAGACCCCCACCCACCGTCGCGCGAATCACCGGAATCAAAGCTATGGTCGAGTATATACTCACATCCGCTCTTTCCACGACCCCCCGCCGATGTTGAGTATGCTCGGAGTACTGCAGTATATATCGCACAGTCTTGTGCGATGGAATACGTTTATGGTAGGAAGGCTTGTTTATTCCGGTGGTATTTTGGTACCGGCTGAAACCGTCACTACGACGAACGAACGACCGATGTCAGGGGACACGTCTTCACTCTCTTTTTTTCCTCGTTCGTCCGATACAATACAACACGAGAGTCCTTCCAAATACCATCATGAGTTATGTTTACCTCGCCTAACTGCGTAAGGCCTGTCACGCCCCAGAGTATCGATCAGCCGATGTTGCTGCTGCTGTTGGCTACTGCTGCTGCCGCTGCAATCGTGAATTGCGCTCAGCCACACCGAGTACATTGATGTCATGCAGGCGCTAATCTCCTTGTTTATTCCACTGCGGCAGGTAGTCCATGAACCCCCCCAGGCCTGCTAACTCCGCCGGGTATCCTTCTGCAATACTGTTCACGTGATAATTTCATGCGCCGGTTCCCCCTCACCGACTTCGCTTGCGAGACGCCACAGGAGCACATGGTCAAGCCTTGACCATGCATCTTATCGAGGAATGAATACACGAGTCCCCTTCGCTCAGCGATACCACCACATTTGCTCCCACTCCACAACCAACGTCTCCGTGGAGGGCACACAGAGAATACATGTCGCGCGACTTTAAGTCCCTATATCGCAGTACGCAGCGGGGGGGGCTACAGCTGTACTTTCGCCGTGGAGCTTTCATCTATTGCTGTGAAGCAGGAGCTGCTACATTACAACGGCACCTTAACCGCATTGTTCATATATAAATATAACCTCCCGTAGCAGAGGATTCGCCCATCGACCGCACAACGGGGGTGCCCAAGGATTTACTGCTCCCTTGAGACGTCTAGCTGGTGCTGTGCGCCCTCCCTCCTCGCTGCTGCTCCCTGTCTATGGTAATTTCCGCCTTACGACTATAGGTACTGGTGCTGTACGGCAGTAGCGACTCCGTCAAAACGACACTGCTTTCAGCGCATCCTTCAACTGCACCACTAACTCCCCCATAGCGTACTCGTAGTACGTGCGTCTACGCCGCCCGATTCCCCTTCATCGACCACACGACGGGGGTGCCCAAGACAATTTCTTCGCCTTGGGGCATTCTTCGCTGGTGTACGTCCGCCCTTCCCGCTACACCCGGCAGGGGTGCTTACGGCAGATAGGTGGCTGTTCGATCAGCAGTAAAAATCTCGTAGTCTACCTGTGCGATCGATGGGTTGTGTATACTGCTGTCCTGAATACGTATCCGTCTCGAACCATGTTGCGTTGAACGGAACCTATAAGCAAAGGCCAAGTTTACCGCTACTTTGTTTCCAAAGAAGGAACACTTCTTGGCAAGGCATGTCAGGGAATAGACGACTCTGCAAGATATGAATACTGTGCCTTTGGGTCGATGATACTCGTCTTCAAACATCGCTACTCCCCAGCAGCATCAGTGTGCCCTGTTATAGTTGCCGAGTTATCGATAAAGAGCTATCGATAAAAGTTATCAGCCGACATACACACAACCTCTTAAGGCTAAAACCGCGTGGGCCTTGAACTGCACTTCCACGCGAAGCATACGATCCGGGTATTCCTCTAAATCGCCTGGTTGCTTTCAGCTCTACTGACCGATGGTTGTCCACCATTCACAAGACCACCCGTCAAAATCTCTGACGTCAATTGGGCGTTCTATCATATTTCCACTGACTCGCTAACGAACTTTTTCTGCTACTTCACGCAAGAGCTCTCAAAGGGCCTTCCTCTTCTTAGTCTGAAACATCTCCCACCATCTGCCTAGTAAACCAAGGCTCAGACAACCAATTCATCGCTACAAGGGAGTTGTGTTTGTGGTCACTTACTCTAAGACGACGCCGCAAGTTGCAAGAATTTGGTGTCGAGCGGGCACGCACGCGTAGTGATCAAAACGTACAAACCCGTTGGAAGTAGAGTGTAGATTGTTTTAACCCTTTTAGAACCGCCGTCCCGTTTTGGGGACAAACTACTTGAAGTTTGAATGCTATATCCCCAAAACGGGACTGCGGTTCTAAAAGGGTTAACAGGATCCGGTTTCGACCATGCTTGCAATTCCATCAAGTAGGAAGAACCTTTTTGAGGCGTGTATTCTTAGCTTGGACCAACCATATAACCATCTTGCACGGGATCGTACTTTTTGTGTCGGTAGCCTTTCGGCTTGCGCTCGCTTTCAAGTTGAAGCGGCCCACCGGGAAATCAGCGGACGTTCTGCGAAAGCCGTTGTTTCCTTGGTGGTGTAAGAATTGTAGAGCTGGGAAGACGACATAAATTTCCGGTAATGTTCCTTTCGGTGGCGGTGGCTTGCAACATTGAGTCCACGATGTAACCTTCCGAGTCGCTCATGGCTGCCTACGACTGTTGTCTGGTGTACTCGGCATTGTCTGGTGTACTCGACATTCCTACACACGCCACGAAGAACGTTGCTCAGCTTCACGAGCAGTGGCGGTTTGTGCGGATGCGTGGCTGTCGGGGCAAACCGCCAATCTCAAGAGTTTTTGGGTGATTTTGTTTTGTCGCATTATTGTTCTCCCGATTTTTTACCAACTTCGACCACTCCAGCACCGCAAAGTCGAGGAGTCAATGTTGCTTAGAAAACGAGCGGGCGGACAATATGAATATAGTCGCACGATGATGTGGATGAGGCTCTAGTCCAACACACCGAGTGTCTGCTACCGTACGTACCAGCGAAATGTCCAACCGCAGCGTGTCAAAACAGCCGCCAAATCTACTAAACCGAAACATTCTCAGACCACAGAGGATGCCGGGTGAACACGATCCTCCGTGGCGTTGGAAGGACACGTAGTTCGAATTTTTATATGTATTCCTCTCTGTATATAAATAACGGTGAGCATGCTTCTCAGTACACATATACCAGGCATTGGAATTGTCCACCTGAGCGAAGATTCGAGATTCTATGCGCGAATTGAAAACAATTGTACTCGCTCATATCCCCGTTGTTCAACAAGCGGATAACTGATCGTGACGCATTTTTTTACAAATATTTGTACATACTCGGTGCCTGCTCGGGGCACAAGCCGCTAGAAAACAGTAGCCATGCGGTATACATTCAACTGGTCTACAGTACCTGGTAGGTAGCTAATTGTCTATGTATCAAACACAATTTTAATATGCTTCGCTGACCCAGACTGCTGTTCTCCCGAAGACTAAATGAAGGGCTAAGCATAAGGTTGAGGCCGATCACTGCGTGTTGCTTCCTCGAAACATACCATATTAAGGACCGAGTGTGCGTGTCCCAAAACCAGTCAAACGGTTTGCCACGCACCGTCATCACACCAGATTGTTCATCAGCACGGATAACCCTACCACGAAACCGACCCCACGACAATGGCCTGCTGCCATGGCATCACAGTATCAACGCTTGGTGCCGGTACGGACTTGCTGCCACCCTTTGCTGCATTCTTGCGTGAGTACACGGTGCTGCTGCTCCTTTTATCGAAACAGTGGAACACGTACAAACGCCTAGCTAGGGAAGACGATTATAAACGTGAGATTCGCCAATGGGTAAATTCACCAAATATATTCACCATTTCTCTACTGTACACGAAGGACCCCGTTTTTTTGTTCTGGCAAGCGACGGCAAAGCATGGCAGTCGGGCAACCCGACATATAACGCGTCTTCTTTTATACGTTTGTGCTGCCGTGCGTTTAAATGTTCGTTGTGCTCTCACAGTGTAGCAGTGCCAATATCTTGGTCATGCTTCAACCGAGCAAATGCACGATCGCGTAACCTTAGCATCCTCTTTCTTTCATGTCGGTTTCACGAACGATATGTGTATAAAGCTGAGCCCAACACTTCTTTGCCCTCGCCACCTACCCGTCTAACCTTCTTACCCAGGCATTAAATGCAGCCGCAAGCATCGACGAGAATGGCAGTATGCTTACAACCCTCTTGCACGAAGCGACCGAGCTTCAACATCAAGGGCACCAAGAGGGCGGTTTACTGCAGACAGCATGCTGAAGATGGCATGGTTAATGTAAAAAAGCGCCGTCGTTGCTTGCATGACTCTTGCATGAAGGGGCCCAGCTGGAACATCGAGGGAATGAGGACGGCGGTTTACTGCAAGCAACATGCGGAAAGTGGCATGGTTAATGTCAATTGCCGGCGTTGCTTACATGACTCTTGCACGAAGCAACCGAGTTTCAACATCGAAGGCACCAAGACGGCGGCTTATTGCAAGCAGCATGCGGAAGATGGCATGGTTGATGTAAAAAAACGCAGTCGTTGCCGACATGACTCCTGCACGGTTACACCCAGCTTCAACATCGAGGGAAGTAAGACGGGGGCTTACTGCAACCAACATGCCAAAGGTGGCATGGTTAATGTCCGTTGCAAGCGTTGCTTATACGACTCTTGCCTGAAGCAACCGAGCTTCAATATCGAGGACACCAAGCCGGCGGCTTACTGCAAGCAGCATGCTACAGATGGCATGGTCGATGTAAAAAACCGCAGTCGTTGCTTATATGACTCATGCACGAAGTTACCCAGCTTTAACATCGGGGGCTCCAAGACGGCGGTTTACTGTAAGCAGCATGCTGATGAAGGCATGACTGATGTCATCAACAGGCGTTGCTCACGTATAGGTTGCCGTACGCAACCAGCGTGGGGTATGCTGACCAAAGGTGGGGCTACCGCATGCATCCGCCACAAGGGCGATATTTTGAGCGGCCCGGTGATCAACTTCAAAGCAAGTTGCAAGGTCGAGGGCTGTAGGAGAATATCTCGCTGGGGAATCGAGGGCCGGCAACCCACCTACTGCAGTAATCACGGCCCGCTCGAAGACGAGCTCGTCTGCACCATCGGAAGGACAAAGAGCATTAATGGTGGTCGTGACCCATCCTGCGGTGCAATAAGGGGAGCCCTACTTGACGTTAAAGCTGAGTGTTTCTTTTGAATAATTTTGTTGGGAACTATGACGTGTTGAGATCTGGGATCCGGTCGTTTCCGAAGGCCGTCAATTGCGGGTTCGTACTAACAACTCCATGCTACAACAGGCCTTATCCGTGCCTGCAAGGGGCTGCCGGGATGTGGCCGTTGAGTCAATGCGTTCTCGCTGTATAGAAGATTTGTTCATGATATCCTACACGCGTTCACCGGTGATATTCTATTGGCAAGCGTAGCCCAGGCCAACCTAGAGAGGTGGGAACCTTCCGGCATGTCTGGTTCAGATGGCATGTCCAGTCAGGAAGCAAGCGTGGCCGTTGAAAATATGCTGAAGATGCAGGAGAAAATCGAGGTCCTGGAGAAGATGATAGAAGAGCAGAAGCTGGGCGCCGAGAGGAAGGCGCCGCGAGAAGGAATGGAGGGGGGGGGGCGGTGGGGGGGCGAGAGGAGAAGCAGCTGCGAGAGAACCAGCAGCATCGACGGTGACGACACCTGGGCTGGGAGCCCGTTCAGGCATGTCACCAAATACTTCTTTGTACCGCCCTAGTCTATCCCAGTCGGGACCCCCAAAATTCGATAACATAGAAGCCCACTCTAGTATGTGACGCAGTAAGTTCGAAGCGTACCTGTCATCCCTAGGGCGCCTTCATGTGTTAAGCACGTCAACCCCTGTCATGGTTGGTGACGTGAGGGTGTCGGAGGAGGAGCTAGCATCCAGGCACTTTCCTGAAGAGATTTGGGATGCGCGATTAGTTTACGGATTAGTGATGGAAGCGATGACTGGATACGCAATGGCTGAGTTCAGAATGCAGAAGGCAATGTCGCCAAGTGGTGCATGGAAGGAATTAGAAGACTACTACATGCCAAGGACGATAGCGGCCACCCATAGGCTGAAGAGAGAGTTCGAGACCATCAGAATGGTCGAGGACGAGAACCCCGTGCTGTTCCTAGGTAGGGTGGATTAAGCAGCGGATGAGCTGGCCATGCTTGGCTGTGGTAAGAGTGTGGAAGAGGTGAACCGGTATATCGTGACGAACCTCTCGCCCTTGTACGTGATACAAAGTAAGTCCGTTCTTTCCCGCCCGTCCATCCGCCGTTCCGAGATCGATGAGAACATCCGCGATGCGTACGCAAAGGATAGGGAAGATAAAGAGATGGTTTCCAAGGCGTTGGGTGTGCAGGGAGTGGGAAATCAGCATGATTTGTACGCCGGAGGTGCGCAGTCTGCCTGTGGTAGAGGTGCGGGTCCAGGAAAGGAATGGAGGGGCAGGAGAGGCGGGAGGTTCAAGGGTGGGCAGCAGCAGCAGCAGCAGCAGCAGCAGCGGCCCCAGCAGCAGCAGCAGTATCGTCAACAGCAGCAGCAGCAGCAACAACCCCAGCAACGGCAGTACCAGCAGCAGCAGCATCGTCCCCGTCAGCATGATGGCAACCGGGGAGGAGCTTCGCCGGGGGGAATTACAAGCCCCAAATGGCGTTGGGATGCCGTGGCCTGCAGGTACCGTTGGGATTACTCCGGTCCCGACCTCTTCGGTGCGGGTGGGGCGGTCCCGCCTATGGGTTGGGTACCTACCGAGCCACCACCAGGGACAATGCCCCCTATGCCCCCGCCGCCCGTAATGACTCCGGCAGGCTGGGGTCTCCCGCCGACCAACACGCAACCGAGGAGCAAGGGGGTCTGCTTCCGGTGTGGCAAACACGGCCACTACGTCGCAGCTTGCCCGGTAGCCGCCCCGCAGATGAACGTCGCGGTCCCGAGTACTGCTGCTTCTCCCCCTCAACAGATGTACTACGGAGGTGGCTGGCAGCAGGAGACGCCCTACGGCAGTGGTGGGTATACCTCAGCCGGAGCTTTCCCGTCACAACAACCCTCCTCGAGCACTTTCCCTTCCCATGGCCGAGCGAACAACGGCAACCCTACGCCTACGTTCGACCCGCACCTCCTCACCGCGCAGTTTGCGCACCAAGGCAAGAGTATTTTTAGCGTCGATTTGTTTTGGGCTAGTGGGAGGGAAGAGTGGGTAGCGGATTCGGGAGCAACCTTTCACGTAACTGGTAACCCCTTTGGCATGGTAGGCTGTTACCCCCATCCCCCCGGTAAGAGTAGTTTGGTCGTCGGTGACATGAGGTCACTGAAGGTCGAGTACTTTGGACAGATTCCGATGGTAATGCACAGCGCTCAGTGTGATGTTCGAGTTAGGCTTTTGGACGTAGCATACGTGCCCGGTCTTCGGTTCAACCTGTTTTCACTTCACGCAGTAATGCTGAAATGCCCGGTGACATTAGATTCCCAGGGAGCTCACTTGTTGGATGGGCAATTGTCCTTTGTGCGTACGGACGCAGGTTCGTACGTAGACGCCACGCGGACTGTAGAGACCTCGATTGCTGCCGCTATTTTGGCCCCCGGAAAAATGCGGAGGATTGATATTAACGACCTTCACGTTTCCCTTGCCCACTTCCATGCTGACACTCTTCGTGAGACGGCACGCCAGATGGGCATTAAGGTTTTTGGGGGAGTTGGTTTCGTGTGCTGGGTGTTCTGAGGCGAAGGGGAGGAGGATGGCGGTGCCGTGGACGACCGAGTGCCGCTCCACCAGGCCTCTGGAACGTCTGTTCGTGGATCTGTCGGGACAGCAGTCGACGTCTGCTGGCGGTGCGTAGTACATGATGATGATCGTCGACGACTACTCGCGACTGGGATGGTCGTATTTCTTGAAGCGGAAGTCCGACGTCCCGAAGGTCTTCGCTGGTTTTCTGGCCGACATCAACGCCAAGGGTGTTCCGTCCATCGTGGAGTGCCTTCGCTCGGACAACGGCACCGAGTTCACCAAGGCGGAGTTCGTGGAGTTGCTCAACCATCACGGTATCCGCCGCGAGCACACATCCGTCGATTGTCCGAAGCATGACGGCGTGGTCGAGCGGCGGATTGCGATGACGCTGGAGCTTGCAATGGCGTCCCGCCTGGAGGGCCCCCGCCTGTTCGGCGATGCAAGGATGCCGGCGACGCAGCCCCTCTGGGCTGAGTCCTGCGGGTACGCGAGCGACGTCATCAACATGACGGCAAGGGTGAGGGACAAGCCGGAAATGCACTCGCCGTACCGCAAATTTTACGGGAGAGCACCGTTTGCGCTGCTGCTCCCATTTTTGAAGCCAGGTTTCCACCACGTCAGGAGGAACTTGAAGACCGAGCCGAAGGCGGAAGCTTGTTTCTACCTCAACGGCGGCAACCACCACGCAGCTGACTGCAGCAAGATTCTGCTGGCATCTGGCCGGAGGTCGTTCTCCCGCGACGTCACTTGGGAGCACCCGAGGAAACCGTTTGTGGGGTTACTGCCTTCGGAGGAGGAGAGCTCCCCGCCGCCGCCGTCGCCATCACCACCGCCCCCGGGTACGCCGGAGCCTCTGAGAGGCCCTAAAGTATGGCCCGGATTACCGTCCCCATCCCCACTGCTGCCGCCGCTACCGCCGTCATCACCGCCGCCACCGCCGCCGCCGGCGTCGCCGTCTCCACCGCCCCCGCCGTCACCGTCGCCGTTGCTGCCGCCGTCATCGTCACCGCCGGCGCCACTGCCACCGTCACCGCCACCGCCGTCGCCGCCGCCGAGATCACCGCCGTCGCCGCTGGAGCAGTCACCGCAGCCACAGCTTTCGCAGCGTGCTGCCCGGGAACTGGGTTATTATATCCCGGACCCGGAGGATGGCGACGTGCTGAGGGGGCGGACCAGGGGGGAGACTGCACGACACCAGGAGGGTGGTGGTGGCGTGCAGGAGAGGCGGACCAGGGGGGAGACTGCACGACACCAGGAGAGTGGTGGTGGCGTGCAGGAGGGGCGCATCAGGGAGACTGCACGGCACCAGGAGGGTGGTGGCGGCGTGCAGGGTGGTCGGACAATGGGGGAAGCTGGACGACACCCGGAGGAAGGGGACGTTCTGAGGGGGTGGACAAGAGGGGAGACTTCGCGGAACCGCGAGGCTATGGGGCATGGGCTGCTATCGCTGATGACAGCACGGGAAGGTATAGGCGATATACTTTTGGCCGTTGCGTGCGAGTTGGGTCTGGATTTGTGTCATTTTGATGCTGAGCAAGCGTTCGTGCAGTCGAGTTTGGAGGAGGATGTTTTCATGCGACTGCCCCCTGGCTGCGGCGAAATGTCCGGTAAGGTAGTCAGGTTGAACCGCAGTCTCTATGGCTTGAAGCAAGCGTCGAGGTCGTGGCACAACCACCTTCTCACTCTCATGAAGAATCCAGGCTTTGAGCAGAGCCCCGCTGATGCGTGTGTCATGAGGTTGGTCGAGTCGGGCTCTGTCTCCATAGTTGCAGTGGTTCATGTGAATGATATTTTTGCTGTAGGACGCAAGGCTAGATGTGATCAGTTCTGCGAAGACCTGAACAGCCTTGTTCCGATCAACAACCTGGGCGAGTTGCGGTGGTGTGCTGGTTGTTGTTTTTCGAGGGATTGGGATGCTGGTACTTTGACGATTTCGCAGCAGGCGTTCGCTGAAAAGACCGCGGCGAGGTTTGGTGTTAGTTCTGGGAGGAATAATCCGCTTTCGACTGGTGTGAAGCTCGAACAGTTCGACGAAAATGAACCCGTGGGTGATTGACTTTTCCGCGAGTTGGTGGGGTGCTTGATGTGGCTTGCGAACTAAACACGACCGGATATTGCGAACGCGGTGAGGGCGGTAGCGAGGTACACGAATAGGTCGAGGGAAGTACACTGGGAGACAGCGGTCGGTATTGTAAAGTATTTTTTTTCTACGAGTGATTTCGGCATTACGTTTCAGAAGGGTAGCGGGCTTGAACTGGTAGCGTTTGCGGGTGCGGACTACGCCAACAAAGTCACTGACAGGAGGTCAGTTTCAGGTGGGGCTATTATGTGTGCTGGGGCGTGTGTGTGCTGGTTTTCTAGGACGCAGAAATGCGTTACGCTCTCGACCACTGAAGCTGAATATGTAGCACTAGCAGACACTATCAAGGAGGCGATGTTCTTGCGCTACGTTTGGAGTTTCAATTTTCCGGGGTTTGGGGAGCGATGCATCACGGTTTTCGAGGATAACGAGGGGGCAAGGCACCTGGCACAAAACCCAGTGTGCACGTCGAATTCTAAGCACATCGACGTTCGACACCACTTTTTGCGAGAGCTTATTTTCAAGGGGGGGTTTGTTATTACCCATGTGGAGTCGGAGGAGCAGCGTGCAGACTTCTTAACAAAGCCGCTGAACAACATGGTTTTTCGTTACCACCGGGATTTTCTGATGAACCTTTGACGCCTTGTTTCCGAGATGTTTTATTTTATTTTTTGAGTGAAGAATGTGTTTGAACTATACCTGGTAGAACGTTTTGTTTCTGGTAATGGATTTTGAGAGTTTTTGGTGTTTTCCGAGTGGTCTCAACGTCAAATAATTTTCAAGTGGGGAAATCTATGTGCTATCTCGCATTGCCGTCGCGATCTGTGTATCTATGGCGGGAGTAGGGGATAAGGGGAGACTCTTGTCCGGAGGAACGGGGTTCCTCGCGATCTCTGGCATTAAGTTTCTTGACTTGATTTTATTTTGATTGGCATGACCACTCCTGTGGAATTTTTCTGATGGATTTTGTGATTTAGCTGGTTGATGAGACTGGAGAGAGACTAGGAAGCGCCTGGGGGCGTGTGCGGTCCTTGCATGAAAATGTTTTCTGACGAGGGAAAGTTTGGATAGTAATTCGGAAATTGAGAGAGAGGTCGGTAGGACTGAAAAGACACTGATATATTTGAATCAATTTCGCGGAAAATGCCGTTTTACGTGGCTGAATCCGAAAATAATGTCGTTTGACCTTGCATCGGATTTCGGTATTTTTATATGTTTGCAACAGAGAGAGGCTATGGATTTGAGCATTTGAATACTGGTTTAAGAATTTGAGTGTTGGTTCGAGAAATTGATTTTTGAGTCACAGATTGGATGTTTGAGTTTCTGAAGTTCATATGAGTTGGTCATAAAAAAGAGATATATCGACCCAGCGAAGTCCTACATTGTCATGTTACCGACCTGGGGGGATATTGAAGTATGGTCCGTGTATAGTGAGCAGGGGGGATATTGACTGTGCTCAAGAGACATGAGGGGGGATATTGAAGTATGGTCCGTGTATAGTGAGCAGGGGGGATATTGACTGTGCTCAAGAGACATGACGGAGATGTTCCATTTAGTATTAGGGAGTTCCATATATTGATGTGGGATTATAAGAACGGGAGATTTGGGCGGATAATCTGCGGAAAAGCGGGAGATTTATTGTGCCTGCAATGTGATGGATAATCACGTGGATGCGCCGCCACCTGTTGTCAATCGTCGGGAGCCCCTATCACAATTTGGTGATATTCCAATATCAGCAATGATATTGAAAGATCACCGAACATGCTTAGGGGATCCTCAACAGGCATGTACGAATCGTATGTGGCATGGCGTCTCTATTCAATTTTGTTCTTTCGAGATTATCGTCAGCATTATTGGGGGATCCCGTAACACAATTTGGGTGGCATTCCAAAATCATCAATGGTATTGAAAATGATAGTGGGATATCAATCACATTGTGTTAGGGGATCATGTTGTTGAAGTGTTGTAAACTCAACGCGCGAGAGGATATCCCCTAAGCCTGTTGGGGATCCCGCAAGCCAAAAGGATCCCCTTGAAGCCAATAGGATCCCCTGACTATATTAAGGACTAGTACCCAATTTGACGCTGAATACCATTTATGTAGGCATAATCCCGGAACCCCTCAGGCAAATGGGGATGATCCCGTAAGACAAAAGAGATAGTCGATCATTGGGGGATCCCCTAACTCGCAGCAGGGGATCCCCTAAGCCTGTTGGGGATCCCACAAGGAAAATAGGATCCCCTTACTATATCAAGGGCTGCGAGCCTAATTTCATGCGGAATATAGCAAACAGGACCTACGACACACACAAAAACCTATCCTATATATTTGCCTTCTATTACCAACAATGATTGGCCTTATTTGCTATGGTCCCCCGTAACAGTCAATGCTGAATACCATGTACATGTTAGGCAATGCACCTACTACGGGGGACCATAGTAAATAGGACCTACGATACACTCACAAAAACCTACCTGGTATATATTTGCCTAATCTTACCAACAATGTTTGGTCCTATTTACTATGGTCCCCCGTAAACAGTCCAAGGCGGAAGGAGGCCCCCTAACGAGCTGCCTGTGTACAGTACCTCTGCCACTCGTTGCTCCCTTCCGCGCCTTCCCGACCACGGCAACAACCAATCCGCCCGCTCCTCTTCCTCAACAACCCTAATTTTGGGACTTTTTTTCAGTGAAAACCCAGGAAAACAAGTAGTCTGGGATACCACAACCGACTCCTACGGGCTGCCTGTGTCCAAGGCCTCCCCGAGGTATTGCTACCTGCGCCTGTCCTCCTGACCACATGAACACCAAACAAACCCGTTCACTCCCGTCCCTGAACGCCTGAACAATGCTAATTTCGCGGAATTCTGCAATGAATGAGAACCTCACAGAATATCTAGGTTTGAGCACCTCACCCACGCCCGACTTCTGCGCCCTGCCCGTGTCCAGCACATCCACCACTGCTCCCTGCTCAAGTCTTTTCGACCACAGGAACAACCAACCCACACACTCCCTTTCCTAGACAAATGATATATTGCCGGTGTACTGTCGCATGATAACCCAGCATCATGTCTACCAATGGTAGCCTGTGATACCTTACCCTCGCCTGTAGTTCCTATTCACGTCTTGCCGACCACAGCAACAACCAACCCACCCGTCTCCTTCCTGAACAAGGCAAGGCTCTTTTGTTCACTCATTGCCGCAATGAAAACCCATCATAATATCGCGACTTCTAATACCCCACCCTCGCCTGACGCCTACGAGTTGTCCGCCTCCGGTACCTCGGCCGTTCATTAGCCATTCCTGGCTACCTGCACCTGTATTCCCCACTACTACAGGAACAGCAAACCCACCTGCTGCCCCACTGGAGCAATGCTCAACTATTCTGGGCTGCCGCAAAGTAAACCCACCATGACGTCTATAGGTTGCAATACCCTATCCTCGCCTGACCCCTAAGATAGGAGGGGATCCCCTAAGGTAGGAGGGGGTCCCCTAAGATATGAGGGGATCCCCTAGGGTAGGAGGGGGTCCCCTAACTAGGGGGATCCCCTAACTCGCAACACCGGCTTCACCAGCCTTCGCGTCTACGTCGTCCCGCGGGTCGACCCCTTTCTGCTTCGGCTAACCCTGGGTGTTTGTGGGTGAGCGACTACTACTGTTGTTCTCCTGGTGCACGTCTGGGTCTGCTGCTTGATCGACAGAAATACGTGAATACCAGGAGGAAGAAAGAAGGCTGATCTTTTTTCAAGCGAGCAGCAGAACAGCAGAACAACAGTAGCCCGCCCACTCGAACTCACCGCCCACACGCACGCAGGGTCGCCCGAAGCAGGAAGGAAGAGAGTTGACTGCGAGACGGAGGGTGGCGTGAAGCCTGGTGTCGGTGGTTCGAGGTGGCGACTGGAGGTAGTGATGGTCGCGGTGGTGCCATCCCTTTTCCCCGTTTCCTATACCAGTACCAGTACACAGCAAACATCAAGCAGTTTTCTTTGATCCTGCTTTTCAAGCGGCGGACCCAGTACAACAATGGCAGCAGAACAATGGCACCCAGCGCCGGCCGAAGTAGGCCGCAAGAGGAGCCGACAGCGGGACGGGATAGACGCGAAGCCTGGTGGTGGTGCTGGCCGCACCTAATTTCCTTTTGTCCTTTGCCCCGTGTATTGATTATTTAAAATTGCGGTCTGACGGTCCCTCGGACGACGGAGGCAAATCAGATGAAAAACGTGGTAGGCATGGTAGGGCGATTTCAAAATGACCCCAAGAATAAAAAGGATTCAAGCCAAAGCCAGGTGTACCTGGTCACTTTTCGGCCAAAATCAGTTACATTCTAAAAATTAAAACCAGTACAAACCACACCCCAGGAGCCCTGCTATTGGCCAGGCTGACATCGAAAAAACTCATCTTGGCTCGAAACGACCAAGGTATCCCTGACTTTTTCTACTCCGGCTAGATTTCAACTGGTTTGGGCTTTTTGGCCGACTTCGTACCAATCACAGTGAGGCCATACGTACACCGTTTTTTCTTTCCGCATGCGCCTGCCCCCCTTCGGTTGAAATTCTCATGTATGTCTACAGGCGATAAGTTATTATTAGGTTCATTCTTATCAGAGAGCGTTTTCCCCATAAATTCCAAAGTTTGGAAATAATTGGAGATATATATCAATATACGGAGGCGTTCTGTCACTATTCGTGAAATTCTCCAGAATAAAAAATATCAAGTTCGTTAATATTCCAATATTTTGAAAACAAAAACAGGAAAATATGAAAGATTGAAAAATTGGGCGAAAAAATGTCGAAAATTTGGGAAAAAAAGCTCTCCGACAAGAATTACCCTTAGAGTGGGGTGAGATAGCAACAGCGACAACGAGACTGTTTACCCCTGCTGCAGGTACAGCCATAGGGACATACAGCATCAAAAATGACCAGGCAGACCGCCGTGACAGGTTTTTTAGAGCATCAACGCCTGCCAGAAAGGCAAATCTCGAGACCAAACATTTTTGCACAAAAGGGACTTTCTAGAACTGTGAGTACGTACCTTGTCTACGTCTTCTGGCTAACTTCTTGAATTCTATTCATTAATGTCTCACAGCGCACGTGTTCAGATCAGTGAAGCATGCTTGAATTGGATGCATGTATAGGATTCGTGAAAAGGTTGGTTAAAACTAGAACCAAACGAGATGCGAGCAAGCAACGCCCCGACTCAAAACCTCCACATACATCTCCGAATCTCTGCCACTCCCATCATCAGACCAACGTACTCTTGTGCTCCAACTCACTTGCGGTAAGTATGCTAACCAGACTGTGACTTACCTAACTACTTCAGTGTAAGTCGGCCATTGCTATAGTTGTTATTCGGCTAGGTAATATAGCAATCGCGGAGTTGCGTTGTTGCACCTACCCGGCGCGTCTGTTGCGTCTTTGCATCTGACTGGCGCGCCTGTGGGTATTGAATAGGATTGGGATTGATTAGCTAAAATCACTTGGTTGGCGTACTCGCTACTCACTACAGCAGTATTCGAGTGGGGTACAATAACTAGCCGTGAAATTTCAGCCCATGATCATGACAGCCCTAGCTTCATTTCATTTGTGTGCGCACAAGATGAGACATATCTGACTAGATAGAACGTGTGCCTGTCGTCACTGTCTCGCCTACTCTAGTTTGCGGCGTTCTTCTAGTGGTAGTGTCCTTTAGGCACGAGCCACAAGAAAGGACAGTGAAAACACCCTGTGGTGCTATCATGTGATATATTGGGGCAATGCACGATGCATTCACAAGTACAAACCTCAACACTCACCCAGACAGGCTGCATCGCTGATACTCGGAGGTGCGCTTGGAGGCAAAGCCTCTGGGGATGAACAGTAGCGTTACGTGCAAAGTACAATTTACTGCACCAGCCAACCAGAGCAGCCTTGGATGCTAGGAATCTTAAAAGACCGAACTACACAGTACGCCGCCACCCAACAACCCCATACCGGTGCCGCTACGCGCGCAGCTTGGTATCAATCACTCGTGCTGCTACCGCGCACTCGCACGAGACGGTCGAAAATACCGTACTTTCCACTCCTTAATAGCTTTGGCCTCTAGACCTGGATCCCACCCGACGCATAACTCTCTTAACCCGAACCGCCCCCCCCCAGAACCGTCCGGAAAACGATTTTGGTCTTTTTCGCAGACCCCTCATCTCCGCCCCCCAACGCTCCGTCTTCCCAGTGGTGATGGACGCGCGAATCAGCCCCTAATCCCTCTCCGTCCCCCGCATCCTTGGGAGGCTCAGGGCCGTACTGCCCGTCCCAGGGAATGGCGGTGATGTCCTCCTCCTCTTCCTCGCCCTTGCGCTTCAAAGCTTGCCGAGCCTGCGAGCATTTGAGATGCGCGGTGGGGCTGAATTACTAGGGTCGATCGGTGCGCTACCACAGTAGGTGAATCGATGTGCTATTAGAACTCTCTTCGTATGTCAGTCGGTGAAAAACACTATTATTAATCAAATGGGCACGCGAGGTTTATCGGTGCTCCAGGGATGAATCGATGAACCTCAAGATATGTCAGGGGACATGCCAAGCAAGGCAAAACGTGCGCTGCCAAGGGTGTATGGTCGAGTGCTCCACACTAACACGTACTTGGTAGTAATTTGGTATCAGTCAAGGCATATCAAGGCACAGTTGAGGCCTGTCACGGAGTAAACCTTCTATCTCCTGACATACCAGTACTTGATGAGCCTGGTCGGGGTTAGTCACGAAGGGGAACTTTGTCGAAGAGTATTATATTTTGTTCGGTGTGTGTGTAGGCCCCTTTCTATCTGCGCTCACAGTGCCAGTGCCAGTAAGCACAAGGTCAAAAACAACTATGATACCAATAAGCCGTATTCATCCGCATGACTCTGCTTACAAGCCGCGCATGGAGCTTGAAGCAACTTCGCAAAGAAAATATGGAAGCACGGTCGAGCTGCAATCACAGTACCAGGTACCAAGTATACCGCACAACATACCATACACCATATTTCTCTCATGTGTAATATACTAGAAACATTTCAGGGGCGTACCGCATATAATTAATACCCCCGGTTTAGGTATGCCGTATACTACAGAAGGTATACTACTGTAGGGGTGTACCATATCCAAGGGGCGTCCCATACAATAGAAGCGCACCTGTCTTTCTCTATCCCGGTAGTACCAGGCTACCCAGTCTCGGTTCACCCAGTCCCGGCGCCTGTACCGGCTCATCACCCAACCCTTGACCTGCAAAGATGGAAGCCGCCGGCACAGTTCGAGGGCGGCTTATAGGCTGAAATATCTGTAGATGCATAGTTGCCAGTAGGGGTACCACATTAAACGAGGGGTCAACATGGTTGTCATTTCCATCGCCATCACCCGATCATGACCTTTCCCATTCTCCCCATCAAATCAGAAATGAACATCATCATCGCCGCCACCACCACCATCCTCAGCAACACCCATATCGCTACTACAATCACCCCCACAATCGTAGTCAGTCAACACCACCATGCCCAACACAGTCATCGCGGGCCCCGATAAAAAATATGTTGATAATATAGCCCACTGGCCTACACACGCGGTCACGTGAGTATTTCCCCGTAATGAATAGGGTTCGACGATTGTATGATCGGCCATGATTAGTATGATCGACTGGAAATCACTGGGAGATTCCGATGAGCCCTTTATGAGGGACCTACGGCCCTATCGATGAGCAGCGTCACCACTTCCTGCGCCCATTTTTACTTCGTCTCCATATCCGACTATTTTCGGAGGACAAATTAGCTTTGGAAAAAATGAAGATTGATTGCGTATGAGCGTGTGTGGGTCCGCTCCCTCCCACTCTTACATCATAGCCGTAGAGGATACGAAACATGAACTCTGTGTGAGCGTATGCATGCCACGTGCATCATGCGGTGTGGGGATTAGAAGGATTAGAAAAGCACGCATTCACAGCATCTCAAAGCAGTCGGTTCGCGAACTGATTTTGTCGCCCCCCTCCTGTTCTTCCCTCCCTACTATTACTAAATCATCCTCCTTCCTATTCTGATATGACACCAAGGCTTCGTGCCACAGCATCAACCGGGTCTCCACCACGCGCATCGGCATTTAGCCCTTGCACCCGGTGGAGACCCGCTTGATACTGGCGCAAGAGGCGCTGGTGCCATACGAGAAAACAGGAAGAAGGAGGAACATATAAAACAGACGGAAGACCAGGAGAATGAATATCAGGTATAGACTAGGAGGAAGTTTCCTGGCACATTCCCGGGGTTTAAAATCAGCACGGACTGCTGCACGAGATACATCCAATAATAGACAGCAATCTAGCTATTGGTCTTCTGCTCGTCTTCTCGCATCATCGCCACGACCCAACAGTCAGCGGTCACAAAACAAGCCCCCCCAAAAAAAACACGAAAAATACAAAACCATCTACCGATCAACCTCTATTCACGAGAACAGCTCAAAACTACGAGCGCGCGTGATAACATGGTGAACCCAGGGAGAAGAGAAGAGGGGGGAAGGTAGCATTAACTGGATGCCCAGATCCTCCCAAAAACACACCCGCGCTTGAAGACGGTACCTTCTCCACCATGCCGTCGATGGCCATCTGCACTCTTATCCTCTTATCCTTCGGGGTGCCCTTCGAGTCCCCAATGACCAGCCTCTCCCGCCACCCCTCCGTCTTCTGTTTGCTGCAGCCCACCAAGGACGGGGGCGTTTCCAGGCCCCATAGGTTGCGCCAAAGCTTGCGAAAAAGAAAGACACACACCAAACAAAACAAAAAAACAGCGGCACAGGGAAATGCTGAAAGTTGGGCGGGCGAGGGGAGGCGGGGGGGGGGGGTGTATATCATGCATGGCCGTAGTCGTATGACCATAGAACCTCGCATTCCTACATTGCCGGGACGAAGCATGTCGGGTTTTCACCGACCAGGCAGACATTGCTTGCACCAAGCGCGAAGAGCAGTGAGGTGTCTGGCGAGTTGCATGAAGGGTGAGCTGCATCCTACTAAGAACCACTTGTGTGGCGGACTTGCATATGGATGACAGCTTCAATGAGTTAATTCAATTTCCAGTGTAGGCAATTCCAGAGACAGCAATGTGAGTACTATGTAACTGCCTCTTGGGTGCCATACCTTGAACGCTACGTGATAAGATCATTCCCACTTGTGCGGAGTAAAGGTTCAATACCTCGCACAAATGATCTAACTCGACAACCAGCTGTGGGCGACCGCCAAAAAACGAAGAAAAAAACGGTACCCTGGTTGTCTAGCTCACGTAGTGAGCGGCATGTTTTACAGTGTCGCTGCCAACCGACGCCAACCCAACCCATACAAAATAGGGGAGGGGGGGGGGGGTATATTGGATATCATGCATGGCCGTAGTCGTATGACCATAGACCTTGGCACTCCTAAAGTGCCGGAATGGTTGAGGGGGGGGGGCATTGCTCGCGAGTCGGATACACACGAGCGCACGCCACAACAGGAACTACTTCGACCAATAAACTGACCATTCAACCCGAGGGAAAAGAGACAAAAAAGAGTAACAACAGGGGCACATGGACTGAGCAAAGCAACAGGAGACGAAGTGTTACAATGTAATCCTCCAACCGATCAAACATAAACCACTTGATAAAGCCACATAAATAATGTTCCAATGCACAGGAGCGGCATAAGGGACGCGTCTGTCAATACAGGACCGTACCCTTCTAGAAATCTAACAACCGACCCCTATGGTACATCTCAATCAACCTCACCTGAAAGCAGAGGTGCCTAAGTCCTTGGTCGAACGCCGTTCCTGTCGACATTAACGACCAAAGTCGCTGTGCTGCTTCCGCGGCCTATGTTTAGGTAGCATTCGAACGTTACAAACAAAACGCAACAAGAACGAAACGAGTTCAAAACAACGAACAACCGAACAGAAAAATCAAACAAGCAGGCGGACAACAAACAAACAAACAAACAAAAAATCCCTACAGGCAACCAAACAAGCAATACAAACAAACAAAAGCAAACAGACACACACTTGACTTACCGCCAACGCTTGGGCAAGGATGTTCTCGGAGCATGCCCCACGGCCAAACGTTTTCAGTGGAAGCTTCGGCCACAGTGTCCAAAACAAAAAAAAAAACGCACAACATGAGCAAAACAAAACACCAACGTACGATGTGTTTCCATCTCCGACCCAAGAGAGAAAAACAAGGAGCACACACTCGTGAACAAAGCAACAGCATGACTTTCACTTCTTCGCGACTTGCGGTTTCATGATGCAGCACAACCAAGATTTTTTTAACGGGTATCGCAATAGCTCAGCACTGACCCGAGGAAATTCCTTGGGAAGCGGTCCGTCGGGGCGGTATGCTGCCCTCCCCGGGCCTAGCGGCGTGTGGAACTCCATCCCCGCCCAAGGGTCGCACTCTCCCAGCAGCGAGTCGTCCGTTTGAAACCGCGCCAAGTGTGCCGCAACGAGGGGCCGCCTCTCCTGCAAAGGGTAACATTGTGATGAGAGAAATCAGAGTAATCAGAGTAATCAGAGCAATCAGAGCAATCAGAGTAATCAGAGCAATCAGAGCAATCAAAGTAATCAGAGCAATCAGAGCAATCAGAGCAATCAGAGCAATCAGAGTAATCAGAGTAATCACACACCAAAGACCGAGTGCAAGAAAAACGTACCTGGTACATGGTTTTCGGGTCTATCGAGGGTTCTGATTAATGATCCCCTCCCGGAAATAGGAGCAGGAACGCTGCTCCGTCTCAAAGGGGATGCGTGGCCAATGGTCAAACGACTACTGTAAGGCAAGCAACAAATGAGTATGCCCCCTCTCCCCGACTACGGCCATGCATAAGATCGAATACATGCCTCCTGTGAGTGCATCCCACCCCCCCTCCGCAAGAAAAACCGCCTAAAAAGCGGTTCTTAGTAGGATGCAGCTTACCCTCCACGCAGTTAGCCCAACATCTCACGGCGCTTCGCGCTTGGTGCAACCAATGTCTGCCCGGTCGGTGAAAACTCGACGTGTACCGTCCCGGCGTTGTAGGGACCCGAGGGTCTATGGGCATACGACGACGGCCACGCATGATATCGAGTGCATCTCGCCTATTGAGTAACCCCCCCGCTCCCTCAAGCCCCGCACCCCTTCCATGCATGGCGGTAGTCGTATGAGCATAGACCCGAGGGGTATACTGAAACCAAGTCAATATAAATATATATTAAAAACAAATGTCATTTCTGACCTTGGGAACGAGTGTAGGTCGTTTTCTCAATATTAACAGTACTGCTGTAGGTGGATAGTTATTTTCAAAGGCACAATAGAAAAGCAAAAGTCGAGATTACTGCTGTTGTATCGTCGTTTCGGAGCTGTTGCTATTTCCATACTTTTATTAATAGTCGGACGTCACGGATCTCCGGCTTTGATCCCACTAAAAAAGAGGCCACGATAAAACGAATGCCCTACATGGTGCTGGTAGCTATTCTGTGATTGAAAGAAAAATAAACAAACGACAGCATATCACCCGCCTCCAATGTGTGTTGTCGATTTGTCTGATTTGTCTGATGTATATCGTGATGTGTTCCCTCCCAAGTCCCGACTAGTTTCAACGTTCAGGTATGTTTAAATATCTACTTTCTCACGCAGCCGCTTCGTCTCAGCGGACGCACACTAACTACGTGTCTACTGTCACGGTTTGCCGACACCATCACCACTACTGGTAGAACTTGCACCAAGACCAGCATCGGGTGGACTAAACGGTATGCGTCAAAGTATAGCGCGGAAACAAAAATCGAAACTGATAAAACACCAGAATGCCAATGTCTCATTTGTCTGGTTTGCATGACTCATCTGATATGTCTCAAGTGTATGAGTATGAATAGTCTATGAATAGTCTATGAATAGTGTATGAATAGTCTATGAATAGTCTATGAATAGTGTATGAATAGTCTGTGAATAGTCTATGAATAGTCTATGAATAGTCTATGAATAGTCTATGAATAGTCTATGAATAGTCTATGAATAGTCTATGAATAGTCTATGAATAGTCTATGAATAGTCTATGAATAGTCTATGAATAGTGTATGACTAGTGTATGAATAGTCTCGTCTCACCAGCGAATCGAGGAGGCATCGAATGGCCCAGTACCGCGGCCTCGTGTCCCCAGCGAACTGCTCCGCCTCCACAAAATCGAGCACCCACAAGAGGGCGGCAGAGAGACCTTCGGCCCTGTCCTTTTCGCCCTCGACTACCCCTAAGGCATACCATGCACACATACGTACCACCACATGCACACATCGGCAGGCAGATAATAACAAAACACGGAGAAAAAAATGACAGCCATGCAGACAGACGCACAGGCAGAGGTAAAAGAGCAAGACACAACAGCGCGCAGATAATTTGATACGCAGACAGACACAAACATGGGCCCAGACACAGGCAGGCAGGCATGCAGGCAGGCAGGCATGCAGGCAGGCAGGCATGCAGGCAGGCAGGCAGGCAGGAAGACACGTAAACAGACAGCGACAGAGGTGTGGGTGTGTGCGGGCGAGGTTACCCTAAGGTTGTGTGAGTCGACAAAAGAAAAGAGTCGTGATACTCCGCAAGGAAGGGGCGTAACCCCTCCAATTGAGCAATTGAGTAGGCCAAACACATTCCCCGGCTTTTCTAAAATTATCCCACTACGTCGGCAAACGAATACCCTTGATCCTCAAATATCACACGGCTACAGTAAAAGAGTCATGAGGGTGCGGAGAGACTGACCGATGTCGTAGGCGAGGTAGAGCTGAATCATGCTCTGCACCGCGGCAAGGCGCACTGGACCAGGGTGACCCCGTTTGGTGAAGGCTTCGTAGTCCACCTCGGGCCTGAGGATCGACAGAAAAAAAACAAAAAACAGTCCAAGGGTGAAAAGTGAAAGCACTACACCAGTGATTCGGCAGGAGTTCACGACTGATGATACCGCCGTTGGTCAACTAGTTTGACTTTTGTTCCCAAGATCGGTTGGCGAAAGCCAGCTGATGGCCGGCTGACTTGCCGACTTAAGTCGGGCCGGCGAATTGATAACCTTATTGACAGTGATAGTGATAGTTACCTTAATAGTAGCCTCTTACCTCCCCCCCCTCAAGAGCTCGAGCTGGCACAGGCACTGCAGCGCGCAAGCCGCGACAACTCCGTTATGGCTCTTGGTCTTCCTCGTTGCGGCCCTCTCGCTGCGCCCCGTTACTAGCCCCAGCATATCCAAGTCTACCCATACGCGAGCCTGGACAAAGCAAAAAGACCATACGCGGGAAAGGAAAGGAATAAAAAAACATTTCAAGAAGGAAGGAAAGACAGGCGGAAAGGGGAAATAACGAATGGAAGAAAGAAGCACGCATACGCAACCCAAAAAAAGCAAGAAAGATAGGAAGAAGGAGAAAGAACGAGAGATATAAATAAAGGTACATGGAAGTGAACAAGCAACCAAAGCGAGAACACAAGGAGACGGGGGAAAAAAAAAAAGAACAAGACACAACGATTCGAGAAACAAAAAAAAAACTGGCACGTACGTACCGCGCATTGCGGTATTGGGCGCCACCAGCAGAGGTAACGGAAGCCGTACCGGGAACATGTGGTGTGGCAACAGTAAACGGCACTTGCAGTGCAGGAACGGTAACTGCTAACATCTTCAGGGCTTCTTTAAATTGATCGCAGAGTGGAGGGAAACATCTACTAATAGTGACGGGGGAACGTATCATTAATCAGAATCAATAATTGTGTGTAAACGTATGCGAGTAGATGTGTTTTCGTTCCAGAATGGGTGCCGGTAAGTATGAAAAATCTTGCATTGTACTGTGCTGTACTCCTACCCCCTTCCTCTTGCTGGGTTTTTTTACATCGTACGCATCGTTTTCTTCGGTCAGAATACGAGTGGTATTATAATTGAGCCGCTCAAGTCCTGAGAGGGAATAAAACCATTTTAACAAACTAACACTAAGTACGCACTGAATACGTCGGCCAGGCTCGAGACTGCTCATCCATAAAAAGGCACACCAGTTACTTCCCGCCGACTTACGGTATAGAGGAACCCGCCACAGAAAATATATTTTGTATCGGCAGTCTCAAGGCGCAACAAACCTTGCGGAACACAGGCTCCGATCTAGTGTAACGCGCAACAAACATTGCGGTGTACCGTTTTCTGGTGAATGGCGCATGTGCGCAAAAAACATCTCCCGTCTCTATTGGGTGCTGGTGCGATTATGGCAAGAAATGTACCTGGGAGATAGCCTCAGCCACAGCGGCATCGGGAAGGCCCGCCTCTACCGTCGAACAAATCTGCCCAAGGGCTGTTAGCACCTGACGCAAGAAACCGAAAGAAACAAATCAAGTGACGCCAGTGGGGGGCAGGAAAAAGGCAGCAACCGCCACAGACCGTTAGATGGTAGGTGCGGAACGGCATTAGGCATGGCACTGACGTGGCGTGGTGTGGTGTGGTATGGTATGGTGTGAGGTGGTGTGGTGGGGTATGGTAATGTTATGGTAATTGTATTGTATGGGGTATAGTAGGGTAGGGTAGGGTAGGGTAGCGTATGGCATGGTATGATACGGCATGGCACAGTATGGTAAGGTATGGCATAGTATGGTATCGTATAGTATAGTATGACATGGCATAATACGGTATGTGGTATGGTATTTTGCGGCGTGGTATTTTGTGGTGTGGTGTGGTGCTGTGTGGTGATGAGGATTGTGATGATTTCCAAGCGAAACCGGCGCAGGCACCTACAGTACTGCAAGCAACACAAAAAAATGGACAGCATTTGCTCGAGAAATTGAGCAGTGCATGACGTGTACATGCACCTCATACAGCCAATACAGCACACACCAACACGCTTGATGCACAGCAAAGAGCTAATGCATTGCAGGCAACGACTGAATACAACCCTACTGACAGTACGTCTGCGGCTGATTTAGGCTAATGTTTCATTATTAGGGCGTTTGGGAAGACTTTCTTGTGTTGGGTTTATCGTAGTCTGTTCCCTACCAGGTACATGCTAATAGCAATCCCAACCCACAAAACGATAATTGCTGTGGGACGAAGTGAGCAAAATGTTTTTGAACTCAACTGTTTTTGAGCGGGGTAACTTTGTGGGTTGGTTAGCAAGCGGAACAACTTCTGATTGGCATGTTTAACCAATCACCTCCTCATTTCGTAGTCGGTTTCGAGTGTTTTCGAGAACCCAACCAAGCTTCTCGTGTTTGTCGGTTTCAGCCACGTTTGTAACCCAACAACATTGGGTTGGGTTCTCGCAAACACCGTATTGGCATGGCGTTACTGCCCACTGTTTGTTCGAGGCGCACAGCTTGCTCAACAATCATGCATACCCTCCATACCCTCCCCCCACATTTATAACTTGCAAGACCACCTATTACCATTGTTAATAGGACCGAAAAATGTTCGTAAAAATGGTCAAATATATAGCTTTTTTAAGTATACCATAGGTCCTATTAACTATGGTCCCCCGCAATACCAGGTACACCGGACTACCAGTATTACGGGGGACCATAGTTAACAGGACCTATGGTACACATAAAAACCTATATGTTTAACCATTTTTACTAACAATATTTGGCCCTGTTAACTATGCCCCCCCGTAATAGTACCATTTGAGATGATGGTGGAACCTTTCGAACTGGATGGAGACCAAAATCCCATCGAAAACTGTAAAGCCGAAGGTCCTGTGTAACAGATATTCTGAAGCCCGGAAAGCCCATGGAAAATCTGAAGCCGTACACGCTGTAGAAAATGTGAAGCCGGAGTTCCTGCAGAACATCTGGAGCCGAAGATCCTACAGAAAATGAGAAGCCGGAGATCCTGCAGGAAAGCAAGAAATTATATACCAACACCAATATGTGCAGCCGGGTATCCTGTACAAAATCTCAAGCCGAGGATGTTGTGCAAAATATGAACCCGGAGATACTGTACAAACTCTGAATGGAGCCGGAGATCCTATACACAACCTGAAGCCGGAGATCCCTACAGTGAATAAAAAATGAAGCCGGAATTCCTCTAGAACATCTGAAGCCGGAGATCAACGTATACATTGAAAATGCGGAGCCGGAGATCCCGTACAATGAGATGATGAAGGCGGAAATCCTTTACACAATCTGAAGCCGGAGATCTGAAGCCGGAGATCCCATACCAGATATATGGTGTAACGCCGTAGATCCTATCGCAACTACAGTAAGGCCGTAAGCCCTATCCCAAGTGTGAAACAGGAGATCCGCGACGTTTAGGCCTTTTTCTGCTGCTCTACTGTGCAATTTTCTGTATTAATATTGGTATTACTAGAGTATCTGCAAACCTGAGTATAATTTCAAGCAACCAGTCTCTTAATGACGAATGTTCCCACCACAGGAATGCCGTATTGACCCTTTTAGGACCGCAGTCCCAAATTGGGGACAATTGGGGATAAATCACTTGGTATTTGTATGGTGTGTCCCTTAGACGGGACTGTAGTTACCAAAGAGTTACACAGGCTATCGTAACTAAAGGGGCTAACACGAACCAAATAGACCCCCCGGGTCTTTGACCTGTGACCTTTGATCAGCGCACACAGTCGACGACAGTGACTAAGATCCACCAGCCAGTAGTGACTACCATACCATCAGTACATGCTATTAATACATACCAGTATTATACTACAATAATAGAGTAGTACGAGCGTATTAATGCATACTATTAACACATAATATGAATGCATATTATACTATTACGGGGGACCATAGTAAATACCTGGTAGGACATAAGGTATACACAAAAAAAACTATCTATTTACCTTTTTTACAAACAGCATTTGGTTCTACTAACTATGGTCCCCCGTATTATTAACACAGACCAGGGTACCAGGTATAGTATACTTCAACTATAAATAATAGCCAGTGCTGTAGACCAGCGGGGTATTGGAGGGGGCGGGTGGAGTGGTGGGAGCGGTGAAGTGAAGGAGTGAGGCAGCAGGAACGGGTGGGGGGGGAGAGGGTGAACGGAGGAGCGCGAGAGGTGGGCGATGAACGAAGGGGAGGGGGGCGGGGGGAGGGGGGCGGGGGGCATCACCTGCGCCACGTAGTAGTCGTCGCTGAGAGAGTTTTCGCAATTGTCGTTTTCTCTCAAGAGCGTAACAAGGAGTTCCAGAGATTCCAACGGCGTGCAGCCGTCTCGAGCGCGCATGTTTGCCGCCGCCCAGATCTGGCCAGCGGTAAAAATAACAGCAGCGACCACAAGAACAGCAACAGCAACACCAACACCAACGGTACGGCAACGGTACGGCAACAACAGCAAAGGAAAAGGCGACATCAACGATATTAGCAGCAACAGCAACAGCAACAGCAACAGCAACAGCAGCAGCAGCGACAGCAGCAGCAACAGCAGCACGACAAATGGAGACGAAGAGACGAAAGAGAGCCATGCCAGGGGGGTCAAGTACGAATAGGAAACTGGAACACCGCGACACTACAGAGCACCTAGGAGGCGCCACACGAATCATCACAGCACCATGCTAGAGGACGAGAGCGCAAGACTAACATCACCAGCAGCAGCAAAAGCAACTGCAGCAGCACAAACCGCACGTCGAAAGGTGGTAGTAACCTCAAGATGTCCGAACTATAACGGAGGCAAGGCCTTGCACACTAAGAGCCATTGAGTACGACACTATATTACCCAGACGGCCTACTACAGGTACGGGGACAGGGCAAAGTGCGGTAGTCCCGTGTTCTGGGGACAAACCACTCAAATTCTAAGTAGTCTGTCCCCAAACCTGATCTAAAAGAGACTTCACCCCTAACAAGCGTCAAGGAGTACACTATTACGGGGGACCATAGTTAACAGGACCTATGGTATACATAAAAACCTATATGTTTAATGATTTTTACTAACAATATTTGGTCCTGTTAACTATGGCCCCCCGTAATAGTAATATTATTTCTGCAGTACTGTTCACAGTAGCACTACTAGCGGTACAGCCACGGCTTCTGCCGGTGGCGCTAGCTCTGCGTTGCCCATAGCTATGGTCGAAAGTGCATGGTGATGTTGCTGTAGTACTCGCAGTGCGCCGCATGCTGCACTGCTCTGAACAGAAATGTGTGAAACCACCGTGCGGGGTGGTTATCGACCCGGGGGAAACCGTTTTCGTCCCCGAGTTGTTGGAGTTGTACATGTGAGGAAGGATTTATGATCCGGGGACAGGGCCATATTGTCCCCGGGTGCCGCGGGACCTCGCCGCTGCAGTTCTCGAGGCGAGGCTGGCCCCATGAGGTATCAGACAGCAGGGTTGGGGTTTTCACACCTTGCGGGAAGGTATCTACCTGGGGGATGTCCGTTTCCGCCCCCGGGTTGTTGGAGTTGTAAATGTAAGGAATTCGTAGATTCGCAGGCCACGCCATATACAGTAGTTTGCATTTCACCTCACCAAAGTAAAAAAGTCCCACGCGCCCCTTCCCGGAGATAGACCCTGAATTTTGGCACACGTGTTCTATGAAACTTTGGCAAGCATCATCCTCTACTCGAATTGGACACAGTTGGTATCATAATCACCGCCATGAACGGCGGAAGAGGGAAAAGGGGTGGCATCGCAGTTTTCTAGTTGAGGTCCTCGGGCTGGCGCTATTATGGTGGCAAGAATGGGCCAGGTCAGAAACAGGCAGGCGTTTCCATAAGAGAAAACGATGTTGTTGGTTCTTTTTTTTTTCTGAACAGTCCGGTTCCAGGCACACTCCCAGACATGGAACACTCGGATGTCTGACCTGTGTATGATCAACCCATAAAGCAAGCGACATGGTCAAAAATCGGTACCATGCTGAAACGGAGTATTTACGAGGCAATGCCTTTTTTTAGCACTTTTTCCGCACAAAGCCCAAACGTCCACACCATGTTGTAGAGAGAGCATAGACCCCCGAAGTTTTGCACACGTTTTATTCATGCCCTTCCTGAGGAACGACCGGCAGCTTTGCTTGCTTGCATTCGCCGAAAGTACCTGGTCGAAGATGGTCCACACGTTGGGTGTTCACAAAAGAGCCCAAACGGTGAACACATTCACGGGCAGGCTGGGATGCTGCTCTAAAAATTGGTGACCGGGAACGTGCCTACCAGTTTTCCTTACGTATATCGCAGAATTTGTTCTTTTTAAATATTTCGCTTATTTTTCTCACCAAGGCCTTTTTTAGGCGGTACTCCGCCGCGTCCTCGAACCAGTTAGGCAGAAGAAGCGCCGAGTTTCTTCCCCCTCCCGAACCGCTGCCGCCCAGTCCCAGACCCAAGCCGGAGCGAGCCGTTTTCGAGTCACGCTGCTCGAAACGTTCCCCAAACGCCTGCAGAAGGTGATATAAACCTCTCCATCTGTGGGCTCTAGCCTGGGCATGTAGGGGTGGTAGATAGGGAGGACGATCATCGTGCCGTGATGCAGGTGGGGGGGGGGGGGGGGGGGGGGGGGGGGGGGGGGACGAAGCGGGGGGTGGAGACGGGGTGGAGTGGAAGGGTTTGAGGCTTGGAGGAGGTGTGTGCAAGAGTGATAGTAACACCATCACTGCCAACGCCACTCAAACACCATACCAACATCAACACTGCGAGAACGCCGACAAAACAGCAACAACACACAGGCATCAACACTGCTCACAACAACACCAGCTACAGCAACACCAACACCAACACTAACCCTCAAGTCCCCGCCAACACTATCAGCACCTTTTTTACCGTTCCAGCGTGACAACGTTGAACTCCCGTGCGCTTATTTCCCTATAATTGCCAAGACAGCAATACCGGTACTGCTGTCGCTGGGAACTCGCGCAGCGGGATCGTGCTGACTGTCATCAACTTGTATGCGTTGCTGGATGGCGGGTGTCTCAGTCAACCCCTTTCAGGAGTGCAGTCCCGTTTTGGGGACAAACCACTCAAAATCTGAGTAGTTTGTCCCCCAAACTGATCAGAAGAGAATGCGGCCCTATAAGGGATAAAGAAAGTTATGGTAATATATTCTGATGATTTGATTAAACCTGGCATTGGTTGACACATCGGACCAATGATATCAGATACCTGGCACTATACAGTAGTAGGTTATATCTCCACTGCATCGTATATACCTTTCAGGCAGCTATTTTGCTGATCTGTCTGATCTGTTTGATCTGTGTGATCTGTGTGATCTATCTGTCTATCATTAGCTCGTGTTGCCGGATCGGACCTGTACCATCTGCGTATCTAGCACATGTCTGCTGGGTTGGACTAACATACTGCGTACGGATTCCGCACAACATCTCATAACGGCCGCTTGAAGATCCTTACTCGTATCATGCTCCAATTTTCCTACACCTCGGATAGACAGATCATGTGCAGATCATGCGCAGATCATCTACAGATCGTTCCCACAGATTATGATCTAGATACTTCACGGCATATAGATTCATCATGATCCGTATGATCTGTATGATCCGTATGATCTAGCTCATGCTACCGGGTGGCGACTAGGGCATGTTACCTGGGTTGTATCTGTGATGTACAGATCCTGCACGGCAATTCAAAACGGCCGGTGAGGAACAAGATCATCCATCTGTAGACAGATCAGATAGATCATCCTCTGTCAGAGGCGTGAAAAAATGAAAAGAGTACAACTCAGCTGTGAGATCAATTTTTTTCTCGAAACTCAGCTTTGACCTCGTTCACGTTTCTCTGCAATTCACGATTCACACTGGTTGATTTCCTACCCAAACAGAATTCGACGCGAGTCAACGACCGAAAGCACCGAACCCTTCTATCGACGCCAAAATGGAAACGAGCCTAGTATGTGGCGAGGGGCACAAGAGCCTACAGTTGTGGCCCCGGATCTGAGATACCGCTACGACTATTGCATATAGGAAGGGAGATACGACTAGTGTGGTGTATTGTGTATAGTATAGGAAGGGAGCAGCAGAAAGAAGGGCCACAACGTAGAAACAAACAAGCAAGCAAATAAACAGACAAACAGACAAAAAAACAAACAAACAAACAAGCAAACAAACACACAAACAGACAAACAAACAGACAAACAAACAAAACAAACAAACAAACAAGCAAACACACACAAACAAAAGCAGACAAACAAACAAACAAACAAGCAAACAAACAAGCAAACAAACAAGCAAACACACAAACAAACAAACGAACAAAGACACAAGACATCACGAAAATCATAGAGACCTCCCTGGACTCCCCGAAACCCCCCGCATGTGGAGGGGCGTGCTGGTTCTGCCACAGAGCCAGCGATACCGCTGCCTGGGCATCGAGAAAGCATCACGGAACGAGTACAGAAACGAGAAACGACAACAAAACGAGTTGAGAAAAAACAATGGCAAGCACTGAAAGCGGCAAAGGTATTCCACGGTTCCACGCAGAACTGCTCAAAGCAGTGCGCCAGGAAGTTGCTGAAGGGTGTGTACGACGGATGTAGCCTACATTCATAGCAGTGGTGGTACAGTAGTATTGCAGACGATGGGCTGAAAAATCCCCAGCTAGGTTAGCTCGCTCTACGTTATGCCAGGTAGGTGCCACACACATAGTGCTCAGACCATAGGTGCCAAATCTGTATAACGGCGCTCACCACAATAATCTTGCGAGCTTTCTCACGGTATTCTTCCTCGTTGTTTATACCGGCGCGTCTGCCGTTCGGATTATTGTATTTCCTTATCACGAAGTAAAAGCCGGTTCGATTTCCTACTCTGCTGCCCAACTACTTCGCGTAAACACCAATGGACAACATCATGTGCATTGGCGACTGGAAGACGGAGAAAGCAGCGCGATAAGACGATAAGATATTGGGTCTACGACCAGGATAGCGAAGGCGAAGCGGCAACGTAAGCAGACCCGACCAACGCGTCCGACCACCGTTGCTACCGGCTTCCGCAGAACATTTTGATGTCTGCGCACGGAGGTATTGCTAAAAAATAACGGAAGTGTGGGTGAAGGGAATAAACTGGACTCCTTGCCAGCTTTCAATAAGGGAGAGATTAGTCTGGGTGGGACCATCGGCCGGGTCAGGAGGCCCCATCCAATCCAATTAAGTGATACATAGCACAGAGGAAGAGAGCTACAGAAGTAGCAATATTAGCATCCAAGAAGGCGTTTCGACACTTTGGAACAAAGGCTGGCACCACACCTCTGATGAAATTACCTGGAGAACTGTACAAAGATAGGCCACCTACGCCCATGCTCAAAGCGGACCTCGATAAAACACGACGGATGAGTGAAACACTTCAGACCATTCCGCCCACCCAACATGAGTACGATTTTCTTTCTCAAGTAGTTGTTATATCTTTTCCGGGAAACGCTGCCGCGCTGACGGCACCTCGCCCGAGGCACCCTCAGTGCGGATGATATCTCTACCCCTGTCAGCGCGGTAGGCCTCATCAAATCCAACACTTACATCAAACAAACCAAAACAGAGACGAAGAGTATCACAGCTATTACGGGGGGCCATAGTTAACAGGACCAAATATTGTTAGTAAAAATGGTTAAACATATAGGTTTTTATGTATACCATAGGTCCTATTAACTATGGTCCCCCGTAATAGTCCCCCCCCCCAAAAGACCTCATTCTTTGCCAACGCTTTTACTTTCCAGCTCAACTCGTAGGAGTTTTTTTTTACCGTCAGCGATCGTCTGGGCAAGCCGTGGTCTCAGGTGTCCTTCGTCGCTTCTTCCCCCCAACGATGCGCGCATTCATTTTCTTCGAGCGAAGGGTACAGGTCCTATTAACTATGGTCCCCCGTAATAGTCCCCCCCCCCAAAAGACCTCATTCTTTGCCAACGCTTTTACTTTCCAGCTCAACTCGTAGGAGTTTTTTTTTACCGTCAGCGATCGTCTGGGCAAGCCGTGGTCTCAGGTGTCCTTCGTCGCTTCTTCCCCCCAACGATGCGCGCATTCATTTTCTTCGAGCGAAGGGTACAGGTCCTATTAACTATGGTCCCCCGTAATAGTCCCCCCCCCCAAAAGACCTCATTCTTTGCCAACGCTTTTACTTTCCAGCTCAACTCGTAGGAGTTTTTTTTTACCGTCAGCGATCGTCTGGGCAAGCCGTGGTCTCAGGTGTCCTTCGTCGCTTCTTCCCCCCAACGATGCGGGCATTCATTTTCTTCGAGCGAAGGGTTCGGCAATTCCACTGCCCGTCGATTTTCATCGAATGTTCCTAACTCACGCTCTCGCGTTTTCCGCTACTCAATGTTTACGCAAGGAAAAGTCCCTGCGAATATGCACTCGGTGAGACTCGAACCCAAGAATTTGATATCAGTCGGTTACGCGGACAACCGACCAAGCCATCAGGGACACCAGTATCTTCATATTACCATTACGGGGGACCATATTCAAAAGAACCTACGGCCTATACAAAAGTCTATATATTTCGATAGTTTTACTAACAATATTTGGTGCTATTTACTGTGGTCTAACAATATTTGGTGCTATTTACTGTGGTCCCCCGTATTGCTATACCAGGTGCATACACATATTCCCCCATAATGCAGTAGGAACTCGCGCGGTAGCAAATTTCGCACCGGGACCATGACGGCGGGTGCTTCGGGCAACTCGATTGGGGACCCGACATTGTTTGGTTGCTGCCAAAATCAGAACCTACAGTATTAACATTAATGGCAACGCTACATCCGCCCGTAACATGACGAACATCGAATATAACTTGTAGCAAGGCTGTTCGAGGGTCGGGTCAAACCTCGCGGGTCGGGTCCGGTCGGGTCGGGCCGTGCAAGGGTGGGTGCCCGACCCGACCCGACCCGACCCGTGATATTTCAAACTTCCTGGCCCAACCCGTGAAGATCCTCAACCCTCATCCTAACCAACTTTTTTGCCACAACAGTGCCGAGGGTACTGGAAACAAAAACCATTCCAACACCAGCAGCCCATACGTTAAAAAAAACGAAAAGTCGCTACCTGGTACAGACATTCTACGTGGGTCCCAATACCTGTACTAACTTATGAATAGTAACTTGATAATAGTATGGCAAAACTATTAATATTACGGGGGACCATAGTAAATAGGACCAAATAGTATTAGTAAAAATCGCGAAATATATAGGTTTTTGTGTGTACCATAGGTCCTATTAACTATGCCCCCCCCTTATAGTGTGGTAAGACTAACCTCTTTGCGGACGCAGGAGGCGTGCTCCATCTGTGTGTGCGCGATCCTCCCTCTCACAGCTTCCGCGATGGCCTGAACAGGGAGCTCCGAGCCTCTCACCTCGAAGGGCAGCGGGAGCTCGACCAGTCCCCTCAAAGCGTCGCACTGAAACAACCGACCAACATACCGACCAACACACCGGCCAACACACCGATCGAGCGACCGGTCGGCGAGGAAAATTGAAGCAAGGAGGGCATGATAATTGTTTTCAGCCGTGGTTGGAGCCTGAAAAACGAAACAAACAACACGCTCATATATCCTTACTATTCAATGCTGCCGGTCTGACTGTCTGCTTGTCTGTCTGTCTGTCTGTCTGTCTGCCTGCCTGCCTGCCTGTCTGTCAACACGGTCTCGCGATCCAAAGCGTGCCAGCCCCCCCGCCTTGCCCCGTGACCATAAAGGCTGACTGCCACAACCAGTGGAGCACCAAGCTATGAGTAGGTTTCGGCCCGTGGCAGTCGCCCCTTTCGAGCATTGCCAGCAAGCCCGAGGTCGTTCGTGTACAAAACGTATTCATACGACAATCGTACTTCGGAGGGCACCCTATCACGGCATATTCCCCCCGCCCCTAGGCCGACGGGAAACCTCTTTTTCTCGGGATCGATCCTCGAGTTCTGCTATGCCGATTAGGAAAGATTTTTGATCGCAAATGGCGTTCGTTCTTCATGGTTTCCTTTTTTCTTTTACGATGTATGGGCCCGGCAGATTGTTTCTCCCTGCATCGCCGATCGCTTGGCATTTCGCACGTCGCCCATCGCGCCAAGTCACGAGCGTCCTCTACCCGGTCTGCTCCACACTTTGTTCTACTGATCTACCTGCTTCTTTAAACGAGCGCAGCGGGCAGCGTATACCGTCACCCGCGGAGCTCAGCCTTGTAAAAAAGTATATATATATTTATATACACGAAAGCCACAACCACAGGAAAACCACGATGAGCTCCGAGGTGCTGACTTCGGACGCTCGGCCAAGCCCCCTAAAGCGTAGCACTAGCGAAACAACCAGCCAGTCGACGGCCCACGAGCCGATAATTGACCAAACAACATAGCACGAGGCAATGGCAACAAGAAGGGGGGTTATACATCATCTTGACGAAACCGTGTTTTTCGAGTACCGGAGTATGCAATAAAAAAAAACAGTTTTCCCGCACTATATACCAGGTACCTAACATAGGCCTTATGACGTTTGGTCGATGCTGTAACCGTAATTTTTCATTGGTCGCTTTTGCCCTCTCTATTAAAACCAAGTCAACCTCCCCCCCATACCACAATCAAGTAAAATCCCTTACATGGGACCATTCATAAACTCGATTGGGCAGATCGGTGTCACCTGCCCTGCGTCTGCTTTTTTTGGTTCTTTCGTTTTCAACAGCTCCTTGTTTTAGTTGCTCGTTCCTTCTCCCGGTTGGCTACGCACGACTGTTAATAGCTGGCGCGAAGAAAGAACGCCTGCCGCGTTCCTCCGTTTTCACCTCGCGACACCCTCCGTACTTCAAGCCAACCACCACACAGCCAACCGATAACCTCGTGTACAGTACACTTCACTACAGCCACGTCGATTTGTTTTTTCCCTGTCAGATTGATAAGACGTGGTGAGAAAGATGCCTACCTGCGCCTCGACGCTCTCGTCGCTGAAGAGTTGCTCCACCCACTGGTGCCATGGCTTTCTCATCCTCACGCTCATCACCCACTCTAGTTGGGGGTCGACCTGCCGCCAAAAATTACAGCGGGGTCGGGTTGTTCGTTAAATAGTTCATGCGATGAGGGGGAGCGAATGCTATGATTTTTTTTGATTTTTTTTATCTCTCTCTCTCTCTCTCTCTCTCTCTCTCTCTTGCGGCGGGGGGAAGGTGGGGGGGGGGGGGGGGGTTACTCATTATCATGCAATGGCCGTAGGCGTATGGCCATCCCCACCATGCCGGGACGGAGCGCGTCGGGTTTTCATCGACCAGGCAGACATTGCTTACACCAAGCACGAAGCGCCGTGAGTTGGGCGAGTCGCATGAAAGGTGAGCTGCATCGTACTAAGAGCCGCTTTAGAGACGGACTTTCTTGCATACGAATGACAGCGCCAATGAATTGAATTATTTTCTGATGTGGCCACTTCCGGAGACAGCAATGGGTCAACTATGTTACTGTCTTGTGGGTGCCTTGTAATACACACACTACGTGGTATGGGGGGGGGGGGGACTCGATATCATGCACGGCCGTAGTGGTATGACCATAGAAGGAGGGGGGGTACATGCTGTCCTTGTTTCATTGTTTTGCGGGTGCTCAACTTTTATTTTGTTTCTTGCGTCGTACATAGGAGTAGTTCGAACACCTCGGGCATTTCATCGATTCCAGCTTCGTGGTCCACCGTATGAATAAGACGCTCGGGTGGACCATGACCTGTGTGGTGTGATCTGGCTCAGCCGCTCAGTCTGCACGATCTAGCGCATGTTCCCCGGGTTGGATGTGTGCTATGCAGATGCTGAACAACCTCTCTATCGCAACGGCAGGTGAGAAACTAGAAAATCTACATCATATAGTTCATGAGCTATCTGTAGGTGATCTGTCGAACAGCTCCTGGCACTACCGTACCCAAGCATCCCCTGTATCCTATCGCCTATCACAGTAGCATATATAGTCTCCCCATGCCGTCTACTGATAGTGAAGTAGTGTGGCCGATACCGATACCCTATTACGGGGGGCCATAGTTAATAGGACCTACGGTACACGCAAAAAACTACATATTTACCCATTTTTACTAACAATATTTGGTCCTATTTACTACGGTCCCCCGTAATAGTCATATTTTACTACCCCGAAGAAGTTTATGTAACACACGAGGAAAAGTACGTAAAGAGCGCCCAAATGTTGGGAGGTGGATCAGGATCGGCGCTCCATCGCGAAGGAGGTGCGGGGTCGATGGCCGAATGACCGGTAAGGCAATCAACCAATTGACTACACCCCCAGCCCTCTGAAGGCGACGCTGTCATCCACATGCAGTAAATCCCGCCCCACAAGCGGTTCTTGGCAGAGGATGCAGCTCATCCACATGCAAGAAAAGTCCGCCTCAAAAGCTGATCTTAGCAGAATGCAGCTACCCCTTCATGTGACTCCCCGAACAACCTCGCGGCGCTTCGCGCTGGGTGCAAGAAACGCCTGCCTGGCCGGTGAAAACCCGGCGTGCTCCGTCCTGGCATTGTAGGGGTGCGAGGGTCTATTGCCATACTACTACGACCATGCACCACATGAGTATACCCGCCCTCCCACCCCCACCTCGGTTCTGCTGCCTTCCCCGAAGCCCAATGACGCCTAGTCCCCCTTGCCTCTCTTCTCCCTCACCTTGACCCACAGCACCGGACACATATTAGCATCCTGCGCCTGAAACATTGCCTGCCGCTCCGGATCAACCTCTTCCTCCTCCTCCTCTTCCCCCACCCCTCCACCCACCCCCTTCCCACCACCCCCACCTCCACCCCCCGACACCATAGACGCCCCTCCCCCCGCGCCCCCCTCGCCAACGCCTCCACCACCAGATGACGCAGGGCCAGAGGCGGGACCTCCCCCAGCCCCCATGTTGTTAGCGTTGGGCACAAACGAGGGGACGGGGCTGGAGTTCCTAGTGGCTGCAGAAGCGGGCTGGGTTTCCGGGAATGGAGGGGGGATGGGAGGGATGCGCGGAGGGGGGGGGGGGGGGGGGGGGGTGAAAAAGGGGGAGGGGGTAGAGCGGGGAGGGGGGGGGGAAGGGGTTGGGGCCGGGAAGTGAGGAGGGCGGTGTACTCGATACCTGGTAGGAGATATGCACTCGATCTCATGTATGGCCGTAGTCGTATGACCATAGACCCTCGCATCCCTGCAATGCCGGGACGGAGCATGTCGGGTTTTCACCGACCAGGCAGACATTACTTGCACCAAGCGCGAAGCGCCGCGAGGTGTCTGGCGAGTCGCATGAAGGGTGAGCTGCATCCTCCTGAAAACCGCTTTTGAGGCGGACTTGCATATATGGATGGCAGCTTCAATGGGTTGATTTATTTTCCGGTGCCGACTATCTGAGCCCTGTCAACCTTGCCCATCGTCGCGGGTCAAGAGAGGGGTGTCTGCCTGCTCTTACCGCGTTTAGGACTGCAGGCCCGAACTCGGCAAAAACTACGTGGAATTTGATGGGTTTGTCCCCAATACGGGACCTCAGGCCGTTCTACAGGGTCGAGCCATTGGGCATCCTGAGATAGCGACCAGAGCAATGACACATTTGGTGTTAGCAACTGTCTACAAGGGAGCACGGGTAGGATCACGTTGCTTGCTTGCTTCCGGTGCCGTACAGCCCCTTGCATTCAACCATTATGTACCATCCCCGATTTGCACAGTCTCCGTCACTATCGCCATCCCTTCCACCATAATATCGCTGACATGGTCACTTTATATTATCAATTTCCCCGCTCTGAAATCTCAAGAGGGTTAGGTCCGTCTTCTCTTATACCGAAACCGGACTGGGAAATATCTACTGCTACATTTCAGTACACCCGTGCCAAGGTAGTTGCCCTAAGTATTTAAAACAGTGACAGGTACCAGGTACTTGTCTCAAGGCTTGTCGTACTGCAGGCCCGTTTTGGGGACAAACCAGTCGAATTATGAGTAGTTGTCCTCAAAACGGGACTGCAGTCCTAAAAGGCTCAAACCGACCAAGCAGCTCCTAAAACCGTGACTCCAACTACACTGCTACAGTCCTGTAGTTCGAGTGCCTATCATCTGACACAATCAACCCCACCCGCCGTCACGGCTCAACCATTTTAGGGCTGCAGTCCCGTTTGGGGGGGAAATTCCCTCTAATTCCACGTAGTGTGTACCCAAAACGGGACTGCGGTCCTAACCGTCCTAACAGTCCTAAAAGGGTCAAAAGAAAGGTTTCTGCCCTCTCTTAAGCCCGTTCTCTCTTAAACCGAAACTGAAATGAGCAATGCCTACTGACGCATTCAAGTATACCCGTGCCAAGTTACTGCGGTGAAGGATATTTTTTAACCAGTACCATGTATCTTCAACCGATACCAAGCAGCTCTTCAACCGCGCCACCCACTGCACTGTCAACACAATGCTGTAGTTGGAGTGTCTGCTTCGATTCAACACGAAACCCTGGTGAAACTACTTACCCGTCGTCTTCTCCTGCTCTTGCTCTGGACCGGGCGGGTGATGGTTTCCACGTGCATGAGGCTTTTCTTCTCGTCCCGGCTGAGGGGAAGCTGCTCCCTCGACCTAAATAAACATCAAAAGCACAAAACAAAACAAGAAGAAAAAAGAAACCGAAGAAACAGGAAGGAGAATAGAGTGTTAGAGATCGGGACGCGTTCGAGGATACCCTGTCGCTGTGGGAGTTGGGCGAGTCGCACGAAGTGTGTCGCATGAACGGTGAGCTGCACCCTACTCCTCCAACGGAAAAAAGAGCGGATAGCGAAGCGGAGAAAGCGGGGGGGGTGGGGAGGGGGTGCACTCCTGTCATGCATGGCCGGCGGGGGGGGGTGGGGGGGGGGTCAACCAAACGAATCAGAGTGGAGGCGTTCTCAACGCAGCAGTATCGAGCTCATCTGAATAATCTCAGTTGTGTGAGGAGGCGGTGGCGAGGGGGGCTTGGGACTTGCCTTCTTGGACCATTCCCTCCTCCAAGACTGTCCGCCTCCCAGACTTCGACCGTGAACGAGCCGTGGCAGGCGATGCCTCCCATCCACGGTGGTACGACCTGAAACAAACGGAGACAGCAGGCCAACGGCATAACCGATACGTAAGTACGAGACACGCAACAGATAGTACTACGGAGGGCCATGGTAATCAGGACTCCTCGTATATCATACACAAAAAAACATGTATTCCAGTATTTTTACCAAGCATATTTGGTCCTGATGACTGTGGGCCCGCGTGATTCCAGCTAAGCGAGAGTCAAGTCTGAGCTATAATGAAGACATACATCATGACAGAGAAAACAACCCACAACCAAGACACAGTCAAGTCGCAGCTGATTCATCGGTAGAAGGTATGGCAGAGCCTAACACGCCAGATATAAAGCCAAAGCGATTTCAGAGACACCAAGCCAGAGATAAGCCAGAGATAAGCCAGGGCTAATGTAGGAGGTAACTCAGAGAAAAGTCATGGCAAAGACAACGAGCCAGACACAAGTCAGATATAAGTCGCAGGCGAGTCATGGCAGAGACACCGAGCCAGAGAAAAGCCAGGGATAGGTCAGAACTAAGTCAGGGATGAAGTCGGAGCGAACTCAGAAAGAAGTCATGGCCGAGACAACGAGCCACGGATAAGTCAGTTTACATCGCAGGTAAGTCATGGCAGATACACCCAGCCAAAGATAAGCCAGGGATGATCCAGAGGTAAGTCAGCGACATTGTCGGAGCTGACTCAGAGAAAAGTCGTGGCAGAGACAACGAGCGAGACATGAATCAGAAATACGTTGGGGCTACTGTAATTCAAAGATAAGTCGACGCAAAGACATAAGTCAGAGATAATCCAGAGCTAAGTTAGAGATAAGCTAGAGCTGAGTCCAAAGGTAAGTCGGAGTCAATTCAGAGTTAAGTCAGAGATAAGTCAGAGGTACGTCAGAGCTAAAAGCCAGGGCTACGCCAAAGCTATGTCCGAGATAGTAAGCCGGAGGGCACCTTCCGAAATCGAGTGTATGCCTCCCGCCACACCCGGGTACCGAACCTGATTTTCTGGCAATACTGGGTATGTACGCGAGTGCCTCCAGAATATCATACTCGATAATACTCCCGCGTACTGCCAGAGTTAGCTTACTCGGGTATAGGTACCTGGCATTCAGGATGGTACTCGGATTTGTTTGTATATACTCTGCCGTACCCGCGTACCGAACCTGGCTGTTTGGCAATACTGGGTATATGTACCCGAATACCCCGAGAGTACTGTACACGGGTATGCTCCCGAGTACCATAATACTCGGGTAGCTACCCGGGAATCCTCACAGTATCATGCTCGGGTAGGTACCCGGGAACCCCCAGAGTATCATGTTCGGGTGTACATCAGAGTATCATACTCGCGGATGTACCCGGGTAGGCAAGAGTATCATCCTCGGGTACCGGTATAACGGTTCGAATGCCAACGACTACTTGGTAACTTGCAACGGCTGGGATCCAACGGTCGATTTCCAACGGCACATATCTAGTACGAACAAGAGTCACGTCACAACGGTCAATACACAACAGCGAAACAAAAAACGGTCAAAGCACAACCAACCGTAAACCAGAGCGGCTACGTAGGAAGGACTCAAAACGAACGTATAGACAGTACGGCCAAGCTTCAACAGTCACATTGCAGCTACCAAAACCAAGCGGTCGTGACACAACGGTCGGACCAAATCCGACGAAGTACAACGGTCAAACAAGGCTCATTCTTATCGGAGAGCGTTTTTTCCATAATTTCCAAGGTTTGGATGTAATTGGAGACATGTATCAACATACGGAGGCGTTCTGTCACTATTCGTGAATGTTTCCAGAAGCAAAAAAAAACACGTTCGTTAAATTTCACATGTTTGGAAAAAAAATCAGGAAAATATGGAAGATTGAAAAATTGCGTGAAAAAAATGTCGAAACTATGGAAAAAACTCTCCGATAAGAATAACCCTAAGGTGGTCACGTACGACTCATAACGAACGGTCAACACCACAGAAAGGCCACATAAAAACGGTCAGAAGATTAAGGGGAACAAGCTTCAACGGTCAAATTCGAGCGGGTAAGTTGAAGCGGGCAAGACGCAACGGTCGAGCCAACCTCTTCAGAGTACAACAATAAAAAAAACAGTCACGAGAGTCCCAAAACGAATGGTCAACACGACAGAACGGCAACACAACGGTCCGGAGATCAAAGGGTCCAAGCGTCAACAGTCAACTTGCAGCGGCCAAGTTGAAGTTGGCAAGATACAACGGTCAAACCAAACCCGTCTGAGTACAACGGTCAAAGAGGCCACGTACGACTAGGGTACGACCCAAAACGAACGGTGAACGCGACAGAACGGCCACACAACGGTCCGGAGATCAAAGGAATCAAGCGTCAACAGTCAACTTGCAGCGGTCAGGTTGAAGTTGGCAAGATACAACCGTCAAACCCAACCCGTCTAAGTACAACGGTCAACTAAAGCGGTCACGTACGACTAGGGCACGACCCAAAACGAACGGTCGACGAGGCAGAAACGGTACATAAAAACTGTCTATAGATCACAGGGCCAAGCTTCAACAATCTAGTTGCAGCGGTGAAGTTGAAGCGGGCAAGAGCCAACGGTCAAATCACACCCGTCAAACTACAATGGTCAAATAAAGCGGTCGCGTACGACTACGGTACGACCCGAAACGAACGGTCAACACGGCAGAACGGTCAACACGGCAGAACGGTCACATAAAAACGGCCAGAATATCAAATGGGCCGAGCGGCCATGTTGAAGCAGGTAGGACACAACGGTCAGATCAAAGTAAAACGGTCAAATACAGCGGTCACATACCACTAGCGTACCACCTAAAACGAACCGCCAAAAAGACAGGACCATCGCAAAAACAAAACCCGAAGAGCAAAGGGCCGAGCTTCAACAATCAAAGTGCAGCGGTCAGGTTGAAGCGGCCGTGAAATAACGGCCACACAAACCCCGTCAAAGCATAACGGTCAAATAAAACGGTCATATCCCACCCAAAACGAACGGTCAACACGACAGAACGGCCACATAAAAAACGGTCCGAAGACCGAAGGGGCCAAGCATCAACAATCAAGTCACGACGAGTCAAGTTCAAGCGGGCAAGACTAGACGGACACACCAAGCCCGTCAAAGTGCAACGGTCAGAGAAAGCGGTCACGTACGAGTAGGGCACTACCCAAAACAAACGGTCGACAAGACATAATCGTCACATAAAAACGGTCCGAGGATCAAGGGGCCAAGCTTCAACAGCCAAATTGCAGCGGTCGAGTTGAAGCGGTCGTGTCACAACGGTCAAACAAACCCAGGCAAACTACAACGGTCAACTAAAGCGGTCGCGTCTACAACACCCAAAACGAACGGTCAACACGAACGGTCACATAAAAACGGTCCGAAGATCAAAAGGGCGGTCAATTCCGGGCGGGCAAGACACAGCGGTCAAACAAAAGCTGTCAACGTACAACTGTCGAATAAAAAGCGGTCACGTGACCCAAAACGAACGCCCAGCAAGACAGAACGGCCAAACAAAAAGAGCAAGGTCAAAGGGACCAACCTTCCAACAGTCGTACGCGGAAAAAAAGAGAAAAATACAGCACCTAGGTACAAGTACATGTACCAATACATTAATATGTTATTAATAATACATTTTAATACACACCATCTCAAGGTCAGAAAGAGAAACGACCCAGAATGGAGAGATTCCTGGACGAAAAAAAACAAATGACATTTTGTCCTTAGCACCACACTCATTCATGGCTTTTTTACAGGAGTACACCCCCCACCTCCCCGGGACTCGAAAAAAAATATGTGAGGTGGCGTTTTTTTTTCCCCGTGCCCCTGACTACACATACCTGGTTCTTGGGAAACGATATTTTTACAAACTACTTGGATATAGTGTGCAAGAGTTTTTGCTGTGGCATAACGCGTAAAGGGGCTGCCAGCTCGGGACCCAGAGGCAGGCGATCAAAGGACCAAGGTGTATGTTGGCCTTATAACGAGAATGAAAAGCCCGCCCATTAAGGCAACAATACGAGTAAATATTATGTACAGCACGTATATACTATCAGTACTGTATTAACCCCCTTTGGCCTTAACCCCTTACAAGATACAGCGACCAAATCAACGTCACCTACCTGTATTTAAGGCTGTACTTAGTATCAACCGTCTACTATTAATAACAGCGTTACTGCTGCAGTCCCGTTATGGGGACAAAACACTCAAATTGTAAGTAGTTTGTCTCCAAAACTGGTCTAAAAGGACTGCAGGCCTAAAAGGGTTAAGCGTAGGACTATGTCTGCGCCTGGGCCGTAGGACTCCTACTGCTGTACTGCTGTATGAATGACTCCGAAACCATTTCCTGTGCTGTACGTATTTCAAATTAATAAAATCAACCGCTGATTACGCAGCGACAGTTTCTGAGATCGCCAATATTTATATTCACAGTCGATTTTTGCCTCGGAAGGCCCAAGAGGGTGAACACAAGCATTTATTAATATTAGTAGTCTTGGAAATCGAACGAAAATCGAGTGGGATGTACTATTAATATTGCTGTGCCGAAAAACGGAAAATTATACCGTTACGACTTCGAGATTCGGTACTGGGACGTACACGTATTATACGTCGAAACTTTTCGTTCAGTATCGGCACAGAACACAGACGGGATGCCAGAGGGTGGAGGGCTAAAGGCGCTCGATACGATAAACCGCAAAATCGATTTGCCGGCCTCCGCAACAGCAATAAAGCATCAGTACCCCTCCCCCCCCTCCCCCCCCCCCCCCCCCCCACACACACACGAAGTGGCGGGGTGCGTATGCATGTTTTTTGTTATTGCCTCTGTTTTACTACCGAGGTATTTCTTCCACTCCAGAGTCATTGGAGCCTGTCCTGCGACCACGGACTGCATTGTATTGTGAGTTCATGTGAGAACAACAAACAACAACAACAACTTAACAACAACAACTTAACAACAACAACAACAACAACAACAACCACAACAACAACAACAACAACAACAACAACAACAACAACAACAACAACAACAACAACAACAACAACAACAACAACAACAACACACAACAATCAGATTATTGAAGAAGCGAACCACCGCCCTCCGCCACTCCTACGGCCATTTCATATAATGCTAAACAAAAAAAAGCGAAATCTGTGAGATCGATGATTTTTGTGGAAACTCATCTTTGCAGGCTGCGTGGGATACGCTTCGATCTTGCTAACTACCAGGTACGGGTTTTGAGGGGGACGAAAACCTCACAGATATACCCCGCATATTCCCTCTCTCTCTTTTTTTTTTTTCTCACCCCCTTCCCTACTTTCAATATCAGGTATTATTTCTCCTGCTTCCTCCCTATGTCGTCGCAACTCCATACCCGAGGTAACGAAGCAGGCTTATTTTGGGAGAACTTCACAGCACGTTCTTCCCTCGTCCATTCGCGTCCTATTACTACAGTAGGACCATGCGGAGCAAGGAGTACACCCCCCCCCCTCGCTAACTCACGCACCACCAAACTCAACAAGCTCAGTCAAATGCCACTACATAGGCTGCGCGGCACAGTACGTTTGCACCGATACCAAGCACAGCCAAGTACGTACAGCACAGGGGGAAAAAAATATATGTTTTCAGTTTCGGCATTTATCGATAGGGACTGTTTGTTCACGACGATGGGATGCGGAGGTCCGAGGGAGTATGCGGGTAGGTAGTGTCGGTGGGCTCGGGAGACTCGATGTATGCTACGGACGCGACGTACTACGAGTAACCGTTTCTTACGCATGTAATGCGATATACAACACCACACATATACCATTTATCGAGGAACCGTTTCTTACGCATGTAATACGATATACAACACCACACATATACCATTTATGTATGTACCAGGTACATCATACTGAGCCCGTGCCTTACAGACCCCTGCATTGAATTTATTGCATCCACAGTATTGCGGGGGGGGCATATTAAATAGGACCTAAGGCACACACAAAAACCTACCTGGTATGTATTTCGCAATTTTGACTAACAATATTTGATCTTGTTTGCTATGGTCCCCCGTAAGAGATACCTGGTATTCCATATACTTACAGTAATTCGAAGTATACAAGTGCCATCAGCCAAGCCCAGCAGTAGCCGATGATGTAATCGACATCTTTTTTGTCGTCATTTTTTCGCTCTCAAGTTGTCCTGCCTTAAGCAAGAGGTGACACTCAACCCTTCTACACCATTGGGTACATATACATTTACATTTACATATAAATATTTGTGTTGTCTTCACAAAAAACCGTTATTTCCATCCAACTATCAAGTATCCGTCGTGATAATTTATCCTATTAAGGGGGACCATAGTTAATAGGACCAAATATTGTTAGTAAAAATGGTTAAATATATAGGTTTTTATGTATAACATAGGTCCTATTAACTACGGTCCCCCGTAATAGAGGGATACTACTAACAACCACCAGGGTACGTGTCGTGACACTGCGAAAATCAAAGCAAAAAAGAGATGCAAACGCATAGAAGCAAACATGTCAGCCAAACATGAATACTATCAGTGAGCCATTTGTCTCCGGAAAGGGAGTGCGCTCCTAACATAAACGGCTCAACCCTTTTAGGACCGCAGTCCCGATTTGGGGACAAACTACTTTAAATTTGAGTGGATTGTCCCCCAAAATGAGACTGCAGTTCTAAACGGCTTAACCCCTGCCGTGGCACATACTTGCACTACAGTATATGTAGGTGCTGGATATATAGGTACTGGGTATATGGGTACTGGATATATAGCGGCCAAACTTAGGACTTGGCTATAGTATAGCGGCCAAACCAACGAGAACTTTGCGGGGATACCAACGGTCTACGAGCAGCGTCACCGCCCAGCAGTGCGTGGCACGGGCATCGTAGAGCAGTACGCGTAGGTAGGACCTTGTCGTCGTTCGTGCCGTACGCCTTACGGTTCCCTGCAGTGTACTTCGGACGCCAATTTGTATCACCCCCCCGCCACGCAGTAGCCACCGCTGTGATGCTCCCTTGTAACGGTCGTTTTGTGTCTCTGAGGCAGGGTGAACCCGAAATTTCTTTAGGCGGCAACATGCAATACATAGGTTGTAGTACGCCTGTGTTCGGCCTTGGAGCTATCTTAACCCTTTCAGGAGTGCAGTCCCGTTTTGGGGGCAAAGTACTTGGAAATTGACTGATTTGTCCCCAAAACGGGGCTGCAATCCTAAAAGAATGAAACCAGTTACTATCTTAAACCGATACGTATATCTTAAATCGTGACCCCCCCTGCCGGAACTCCTTGGTTGGAACTGTGGTTACATTTTCGGCTCACACTGCTTATAATTAGAGTTAGAGTCCGAAATATATTGAAGTGGGGAAAGGATTTTAAGTGCCCTACTTTTAGACGCAACGGCCCAACTGTAGAGTGTCCAAGATACAGCAAACGGTCAAGATCCAAAGAACGGACAAGATCTAACTAACGGTCAAGATCGAACCAACAGGTCAAGATCGAACCAACAGGTCAAGGCCCAACCAACGGGTCAACATCCAACCAACGGGTTTAGATCCAACGAACGGTCGAGATCCAACGAAACCATCAAGACCCAGCCAACGGGTCAGGATCCAACGAACGGTCAAGTTCGACTACACGGTCTTCCTGTAAAATAACTCTAGCCCTCACCTGTTCGACGACGAGGTTGATGACGTTGGCCTTCTTCTTATAGTGATACCCGACCCTGCACGTTTTCACGCAAGCATGTATGTATGATGCGGCAGACAAACATAGCGACTGGCCGTTACAACCGTCAGTGCCGGTACTACCAATAGACCAATAGGGTGCTTCGCGATAGTCCAACTTGGTTGGGCTATAAAAATATTTCAAGCCGGAGAAAACGAATCGGTGAGGAGCTGATTCGCTGATAAACGAGGTGATCCTGGTAGTATCAATAGGGTGTTTGCGATCGTCCGATCTGGTTGGCTTTTCAAAACATTGGAAACCCGATCGTCCGATCTGGTTGGGTTTTCAAAACATTGGAAACCGACAAACCTGCGGAGCTGATTCATCCTCAAGCATGCGGATCAGAAGTAGCTCCGTTTGCTAACCAACCCTCCGAGCCCCCAAAACCCACTAATAGCACCTTTCATCACGTTTTCCCCACAGCACTTAATTCTGGGTGGGGATTGCTATTGCAGCATTGCCATGGAAACAGGCTGCGAAAAACCCAGACCCAGCCCAGCCAAATCCTTCGCAAATGTAGCGTAGGGCATCGGATACCGTTTTTCAAATAGAGTCCGATACGATACGATGCCGGTAAGCTAGAAAAAATACGATCGTAACCGATAAGATTTCGATCTGGGATGCATCATGGAAGCTTTCGTTTAGTGTCGGCATACAAAACACGGGGGTGCGAGGGGATGGAGGGGGAAAACACGTCCGATACATTCGATGCACCGCCAGTTCCATATCTCGATAGATCCAAAGTTCCGACACGATATTCAACATGCAACACCTGCTCTTCGTGTTCCTATCACTATGTTACCACGTACTGGTAGGATACTACGATTGGCGTTTCTGTCACTACTTCCTACTGACACTGGATTGCTGCAGGTGCTACATTCGGGTTTCTATGTTGATGTTGGCATTACTACTTCACTGTTGGCGTTCCTGTTACAACGGCTAATATACTATTTGGCGACAAAGTTGATGCTACCATGCTACTGGTAGTACTGGCAACGACATTAGTGTGATACTCTTGTTGCTACAGTTACAATGTTACTACCAGTACTATCATTGGGGTTTCTACGTGACAAGTGGCGTTCTACGTCACTAGTGGTGTTACAATGCGTGATATATTTGGCGTTCGATGTTTTCATTGATAGTCTCAACTTCACTACGTTGGAATGCCCGCCATTTTGTGCAGATTCCTCCCACATCATCAATTGTCTTACTGCGGTCTACAAACATATATATTTGAGCTTTTTCCTCTCCTGATACCACGTATGTATGCTACCACTATTCTTCTGGTCTTTCCCCCCATCTCGGTTGAAGTAGAGCTCAGCTTCAATGTTCCAAATCAGTACCCCCTTTTTGAACATACGTAATCAAACATCATTTAACGTTTACGTGCTATCATTAGACTTACAATGTTACTCTACTATTAATAGTATTTCCTTTTCCATCTGACAAATCGTACAGCACAGTAGTACCGTTGTTACTATTAGCGTCACCGTGCTACTATCCAGCCAGTGACTCTTGTAAGAGGAAATGTGCTACTATTGGAGTAACAATATTAGTTTTGGTGAAACTTCTACCTGGTATATATTATCGGTATTATTCCGTACTGCCTATCGGCTACCGGTGCTAGCATTGGCTATATAGTTCGTAATGCTATGCCTACTGCCACTAATCATCGATGTCATATAGCAGGGTCACTAAAAAATAATGCCACTATTGCCATTGGCGTTCCTGTGTTAACATCGCCACTCTTCGTATTTATAGTATGTTACAATCGGGTCTCCTGTATCACTATTCACGTTTCTATACTATGTAAGCATACTCTAACCGTATCGCACGGGCGATAGCAATACTCACCGTATCACATGGGTGATAAGAAAGCATACCGTATATAAAACACGGGTGATAAGATAGCACACCGTATATAAAACACGGTTCATGAGATAACCCACCGTAAAAAAAACACGGGTGATAAGATAACACACCGTATAAAAACACGGGTGATAAGATAACACACCGTATAGAAAACACGGGTGATAATATAACACAACCCCCCGGCCTAATGTCACTGAGACTGTAGAGTGTAGACTGTAGAGTATAGCAGGCTTTCTCGAAAACGGGGAGAGTGCAAACGCCGACCGTGCCGAGGAAAGCGTCAACGGAAAGATCTCGACGAGAAATTTGAATACCTGCCGCAGGACAGATCAGATAGATCACCATCTACAGATAGATCCTCTACAGATATATAATCTTATCTAGTTTTTCACCTCCCATCGTGAGAGGTTGTGCAAGGGTCCACTTTATCTGCGTAGCACAAATCCGAACAAGAAAACATGTTCCAGATCAAGCAGAATATACCGGCCCCACCCGGCAAGATGGTTTGAGGCCGAACACGATCGGGAACTGATCTGCTTTGATCCGTGTACTGCTGTAGTTCATGAACTGGGAACCGATCGCGTGTCAGAGGTGTAGACATTTCAAACGCCACCGTAATTTCGTTGTGTGTGCCATTACTAATAGCCCCCCCCCCTTAGGCCACTTCTTATGCAGTCGGATTTGCAGTCAGTTGGAAATGGTGCGATCAGCACGTTCGCACGAGCTTTTGCCCCGAAAATGTGCGAAACTGCTGTTTCTCGCCTCAGAACGACTTGGACTTTTATCCAAGACCCATCTAGAGGTGTTTCCCGCTTCTCCATGCGCCCAGTTGCAGGAAATCACCTTCGGTACTTTTCCGATCCATCTGGGTCAAATACGATTACGATCAGGGATCGGATCGGAAAAAACGTTTTTTCCGATCCAATCGGGGGTTGTAATCGTATTTGACCCAGTTGGATCGGACAAGTACCGGAGGTGATTTCCTGCAACTGGGCACATGGAGAAACGGGAAACACCTCTCGATGGGTCCTGGAGAAAAGTCCAAGTCGTTCTGAGGCGAGAAACAACAGTTTCGCACATTTTCGGGGCAAAAGCTCGTGCGAACGTGCCGATAGCACCATTTCCAACTGACTGCAAATCCGACTGCATACGAAGTGGCCTTAAGGCATGTATCGGAGGAAATCGGTTCTGAAACTCGTCCCAGGGGGTGTGCTATCTTATCACCCTAGTGTGATACCGTACTATTACGGGGGACCATATTAAATAGGACCTACGGTACAGACAAAAGCCCATATATTTCGGCACTTTCACTAACAATATTTGGTCCTATTAATAATGGTCCCCCGATATGCTATTGCCTATAGGCTGTTGGCTATTGGCGCGTGCTTTGTACGATAGAGGTACCTCGAGGCACTGCGGACAAAAACATGAAATGACTCCGAACACCCAACACACCATCGACTGGCCGATCAGTCAACGATAACCCCCAAGTCCCCGACTCATCATAACCCTGCCCATGCCTTAGGCGGGGTAGACTATAGTCCCGTGACCCACAGGTCAAACACGTTAGATGCCCCACACGAAACAACGGATCAGCTGACAATTCTTGATTTGGCATGCCTCATAAGCCTAGCTCCCAATCATTTGTTTCAAGTGCCTCATCAGACGAGCTTACAGAAATCTTGATTCGAAATGCACCACGAAAAAACACTGAATCGCCCATGTACCAGGTACCTCTTCATCTGGATCCCGATTCACCTTATCGGCCTTAGACCCTAATTCTGTTCATGCCCCACGCCCAGTAGTGTAGTATACAAAGTCACGTGGCCACTGCCGACAAATCACGAAGCGCCTCGCAAGAAACCACTGAACAATCTACCACTCAGGGTATGGTTCCCGAGCCACCATGCACCATAACGGTTCATCCTGTCCACGGCTTAGGCCTTACGAGGGGACATGGTAAATAGGACCAAATATTTGGGTGAAAATAGATGTATGTATAGGCTTTTGTGTGTACCGTAAGTCCTACCAGGTATTTACTATGGCCCCCCGTACTACCGTAGTGTACGATCGACATTGTCCCGTGGCCCACTGGCGACTAACCGCGAAGAGCCTCAGAAGAAACCACGCAGATAGTCTGCAACTCTTGATTTGATTCCCGATTCACCGTAACCCGACAGTACTTACCACAGCAGTTCCGTTGCGGGGGGCATATCATATTCGTTGGAAAGAGAGTCCCGCCCAAGTGTATGTGCAGGGCAGCAGTAAAAGACACTATACCTTACTGCCTAATCGCGTCCATACCTGAGGTAGGGTAGACACTGCCCCGTAACCCACTGCTGGTAAAACGCCTCCGTGAGGTCCTTACCAAGGTCGTGCCCCCCCCTAGCCGCCACCGTTCGCACCAGCTGCGAAAAACGAGCAAAAAGAAAACGATACGGAAAAACGAAAGGTGCAAACCATGACGCGAAACGAAGCGAAGCGAAGCGAAACGAGAAGGAAACGAACATGAAACAAGAAAAAAATGGAACAAAGTAAAACAAAAACAAACAGAACGAAACGAAGAGAAGAGAAGAGAGAAAAACGAAGCGGGAGGAAGCGAAGCGAAGAGAAACGACAGAAATCGGACGAAGCGACACGAAACGAATCGAAACGAAATGCACCGAAATGAAACGAAATGAAACGAAATGCACCCAAACAAAACGGAGCCGAAACGACACAAACACGACACCGAAACAAAACAAAACGGAGCCCAAACGACCCAAAACGATAGCGAAACGAAAAGTAATCAGCACGAAACAAAGCACTCATTGAAAACGGTATGCACCCGTGTACACGTCATAAAAGGCGGGTGCACGGCTCGCACCAGCTGGTAAGCATAACAAACAGCATACGGAATGAAACACCCCCCCCCCCGGCCAAGAAGGGCGACAAAGTAAACCAACACAGAACACAACACACAAAATCAACACCACAGAAAAACAAAGCACAATACGAGACTAACACACTAAACACAACATCAAGAACACCCAGAACACCCACGCAGAAAAAAAAACACACACAACAACAGCAGCAACAACAACAACAACAACAACAACAACAACATAAACAACAGAGACACATTCGGCTCATGAAGTCGAAGGCAACTGGGCTGCACCGGTCGACTAGGGTACACATTCTTCACTACGTTTTCTGTTTTTCTTGCCTTCTACTTACAGCAGGTACAACTTCTCTCTCCTGCAACTCTAGGAGAGAGCCAGCAGTACTTGGTATTCTTCTTAGCCCTCTGAGGGCAAGCTACAGTCCCTTTTAGGGACACAAGTAACACTCAAAGTATAAGCACTTCGTCCCCGATACGGGACTGTAGGCCTAAAAGCATCAAACACACTACGCTAGGCATTGCATCAGCTAATCTCCTCACTGCCCTACGATTGTTAACCTCTGCACCAATTGTCCTCCTTCCCTCAACGATAACCCTCGCCTGCATGAAGTCCATGGCCGTCAAGGGCTGCATGAAGTGTCCCTCGATCTCCTCCGCCCCTGCCGTCCCCCGTCCCCCCGCGGGCACCCCCCCCCCGCCAGGAGCAGCCGCATCAGAAGCACCACTCGCCGCAGAGGAAGCGACCGAGGACTGTCTTGTTAGAGGCTCCTGCGAGGCGGCGCTCGATTGCCTCGTCAGAGAGAAGGAAGACGTTTGCCGCCTGTCGTTTCAGTCACGGTCAGGGTCAGGGTTAAGAGTATCCAAGGGTTAGAGTCATAAGGAGGCAGGGTCGGGGCCGGGGTCATATTCAAGAATAAAGATGGAGTGCCAGGTTTGGCGGTAGAACTGGCGGTAGGGTTGGCGGTAGGGTAGAGTCGGGGATGGAGATAGCGTAGGATTCGGCTAGGGGCCAGATTGGTGTTGTGGTGGGCATACCGTAAGGGTTGGACTCGGCGGTTGGTTGGGGTTGAGTGGAGGGGAAAATCCTGACAAGCAAAACGCGGTTGGTTGCCTCGTTACAGAGAAGGAAGACGTCCGCCGCTTGCGAGTTGTTGTTCCGGTCAGCTCTCCCCCCCCCAAAAGGTCAGCTACGGAGGAACATAGTAAATAGGACTACGATAAACACAAAAACCTGTATATTTACCTTTTTTTACTAACAATATTTGGTCCTATTTACTATGGCCCCCCGTAATACCTGAGGTTGAGACCTTCCCCCCTCGCGGAAAGCGCGATCAGAAGCTAAACGTGATACAACATACTCTTGGTATGTCCCTCCCGGTGATAAACAAAATCAGAATTCTGAATCACAGTAATAACTGAAAAAACGAAAAAAATCATACTACTTTTTATTTGTTTTTTTGCTCATCCCATTCATTATCTTCGCACATCTTCTTCTCTCTCTCCTTCCAACTCGTAACTCAGATCCGGGGTCACCTAGCAGGCTCTTCTCCCCCCTTCCCGCTACGGTACGTGCCTTCATTTTTATCGCGAGAAGATTTCAGCCTTTCTTCCCTCCTCGACTCGCATCGAATTGTGCCTACCCACGCTGCAAGGCGCTCTCAACAATTGAATCCTTTTTTATTTTTATTTTTGTAAATAAAGTCAAAGTCCGACCCACCTGGGGCTCGAACCCAGGACTCAAACAAGTAGAATTCGAGGTTAACCACTTGAACCACCGGGGCGACCGGCTTATGTGAAAATTTATACCTGCAATTCATACCAGGTATGATATATCAGGGGCCCACGGAAAAAACCGAAACTTTTCCGAAACCCCACCATCCATCTGCGAGACCCAGACAGCGGGAGGTATGTTAAAACCAAGTAAACTACGAACATGAAAGCAAACTCTTTTTTCGTCAGATTGGTGCACAAACCCCAACGCCCTGGTCTGTTTTTCATTTTTGACACTGGGAAGGAGTGTAGGTCGTTTTTTTCTTCATCTCTTCTCGGCCACCGTTGGCCACATGCACAACAAAAACGGTAAAGGTTCGCTCTGTCTGCGCCAGTCTCCACGCACCTGGCAGTGATGCATCACTCCCTCACACGCGCAAGCCCGATCAGACTGCTACCAAAATCAAGTGGTAGTCACAACTGCAACAACGCTGCCGTCAAAATGAACCAAAATAAGAAGATCTATCTATATGTGGGACGGTAGTCCCCCAGCAAGTTATCTCTTCCTATGATGTGGGAGTGGACTAAAACAGCGAGGTAGCTTGTGTGGCGTCACGACACTTCTCGGCGGTCAGCAACTATAAACCTATTAAAAGAGGGAATCTCAGGGTGCCTCGGAGGAGCCAGGATGTCCTTGAAGAACTATAGTGGCAACGAGGCGGTACGATCTGGGGGATAGGGCATGGTATCCACATCGTGTACACCATCACATATATACTACAAAAAAAAACAGAAGAGCAACAACACAAAATTTGTGAGGCTAAAAAACAACAAGACGCGCTATGTATCCTCCACGTCTGCTAGCACACCCGCTCACCTAAGGTTGACGTCTTCCTCCCTCACGTGCAGCGCGATCGGGCGCATGAGCTGGCCCAGCGAGTCCTGCAGGTCCGCAGGCTGCAGCTTGACCTCGATCATGTGGAGGATGAGACCGGCCTTGAGCCTCGAGTAATAGGCCGTCGCCGGATCGATGGCATCGAGGATGTAGAGGTCGGGTGTCGGCGGGGACACGGAGGGGCAGCCGAGCTCGCAGTCCAGAGCCACCTGTTGAATAGGAGTACCGTAGGAGGGGCCGGGGCGACAAAAAGCACAGCCACTTTCATTTTCCAGGAAAAGTAACACTTCGAAGTGGGTACTGAAAACAGAAATCGTGGCGGAAGAAAAAAAAAAACATTTTCCGGGAAAGAAAAACTACGACAGTACCGCGTACCGCGCGGCGGAATACGCTACACCAATACCACAGCACAGCACTACAGCACCCAGCATACAGCACAGCACAGCACAGCACAGCGCAGAGCCTCACCGCCTTCTGAACCGCACACCACAAGCGGTGTTGCCTCTCCTCCTCCCCCCTCAGCTCCGCCGCAAACTGGGTCAACAGGTACCCCGCGATGCCGTGGACCAGCCAGCGATGCTTGCCCCCCTCCAGCCTCAGCGCAGTGGAAACCCAGCCATAGAGGAGGCATTCCACCACGGACAGTCTCGCGTCTCCCGGCACGTCCCCATCAGGGATCCTTCAATGAAGATTCAAGCGGTGAGATACACACAGTACGCGACAGCAGTTAATGATCTCCTATTTTGGCCATCAAGGCTCGCGGCGTATTGTTATGTCGCCGTGAAGCATCGCCTCTTGACCTTTTTAGGACTGCAGTCCCGTTGATGGGGACAAGTACTTATGAGTTGAGTGGTCTGTGCCGAAAAAGGGAGTGCACTCCTCAAAGGGTAAAAGAAGCTTGAGCATAGACTATTCACATGACTGCATCATGTAGGTGTGCCCCCTGGTGCTCCCCATTGAGCACGTTTTTTTAATAAAAAGATAAAAAAAAATGTGTTCCCCCCGAAACGTGAGCCCTATTAATAGGTTATTATTACTATTACGGGGGGCCATAGTTAATAGGACCTATGGCATACATTAAAACCTATATATTTGACCATTTTTACTAACTGTATTTGGTCCTATTAACTATGGTCCCCCGTAACAGTATTATTACTTTTAGTATTAATATAATGATAATAACAATTATTATTATTATCACCATTACTATTAATATCATTAATATTATTGTTATTATTTGAATTATTATTTGTATTATTATTAAATTACTCTTACGAGTATTACTATTATTATTATTATTATTATTATTATTATTATTGTTATTGTTATTATTATTATTATTATTATTATTAAAATTTTTATTATTATTATTATTATTATTATTATTATTTATTTTTTTTTATTGTTATTATTATTATTATTATTATTATTTTTTTAATTATTATTATTATTATTATTATTATTATTATTATTATTATCAGCATTGTTAACAGTATTGTCAGTATACTATCAATATTGTTAGTGTTATCACTCTGACTACTGAGCCTATACTGTACATACTGCAGTCAAGTGAATAATGTAATTTGTGACTCACACCACTCACGCCACTCACACCACTCACACCCTAAGCATTAAGGCACGCCTTATCGTTTGAAAATCACTCCTACCAGGTACTTTACAATAAGGCATGCCTTAAACCTATGCCAATGGAAACGCGAAGTTCAAAAGTTTTTTTTCAAATATACTGGTATGGCTTTAAAAAAACAGCCGAAAATTTTCTCGTACCACCGGCGCTGTGGGAAAAAAAGAGGAAAACGTTTTTTTTTTTTTTTTTTTTAATTTCCCCAACGGCTGCAGGCGGCGCAATTTGTGTTTTTCTGGTCGCAAATTGTCAACACGGTGATCGAAACCAGCTCGGGCGACGATCGACGCTCGATCTCGACATAGACTCAGCCCACGGCCAACCCACTCGGTATCTGGCAAGCCCAACGAGTATAGATTACGGCCTCGAAGATATCAGGCGGATCCATGGTCTAGGGGGCGAGAGCTTGCCGGCGACGTCCTACGGAAATATCCCAAACCTGAAAAAAAGTCTATTTTTTGCCATTCGAGACGGATGGAGAAGTTTTGTCTTCGGTTTTGTGCAAACCAGCGGCCAAATGTTTTTTTATCACACGCCTGGTCAGCTCCCGCCACATGACACCGGCCATGGTGTGAAGACGGTGACCCTAGGGTGGGTCGGAGCCCCTAACGAGCGCACTCCGTTCAGAATTCATGACGCAATCGTTGGTTTTGTTGATCGATGTCTGTCGAGGACTCGGAATCTCGCCGCTTCGAACCAAAGATCGGCCTGAGTTTTTCTCAAGCCGATGTTGGCCCAACATCGGCCCCAGATTTGCTTTTTTTGGGCTTTTCCAAAAGTTAGGAACTTTTTTTTTTTAGGTGGCCCATAGGAAGCGTGTCGTGAATTTTTTTGGCGGGTATCTTTGAAATTCAAACTTTTTATTGCAACTTCGCTGTACCATTGGCATAGGTCTTAATAACCACTAACGCATGGTTGAATCGATTTGACTGGTTGATTTTGGTTGTTTTTTTGGTTGGTTGATTTGAATGGTTGTTCTGGTGAACTCGTGTGATTGGTTGTATACCCAACTAACAAAACATGCCTCAAGACTGCGATAAGGCATACCTTATCGTTGGTATGCCATTCACTTTGTACAATAAGGCATGCATTAACAAGGCAATCAGGAATGCCTTTGTAGAGCTAGGGCATGGGATTGCTCTCATCACCATATATATTTCTGTCAGCTCAAGTGGCTCAAGCAGCTCAAGTAGCTTCGTCACATACAGTAGAGAGCTGTTCAAGTGTAAAGCACCAATTGAGTATCCTAACCTCATCAAAACTACCGGTAGGAGATACATACTACTTACAGTAGCATACACTATGAATCCCAGTACAGTATACGAGACCACCAGCATAGACAATAACCCTACCGCGGCACGCATCGAGATGCCACCACTCAACCCCTACGGCCCGCCGTGCGAGCAACCCCGCAACCCCACCCGTAACCGCCACCACCCTATACAACCCTCGTTGCGTTCGTAACCCTCACCTGTCCTCCGCCGTGCACAGCAGCTCCGCCTTGACGAGGCACAATGAGCCGAAGGGTGCGTAAACGTCAGGCAGGCCCTCGACGAAGACGAGAGTGCATCGCTTGAAGGGATAGTCGGCCTTGAGCCACTCTTCGAGGAATGACATGGCTGCCGGCACGTGGGCGAGCAGGCCGCCAGCTGCGGCGGAGAGGCTGCTGTCGATCGCTCGCCTATTTTCTGCCTGTGATGGGTTTGGCGGGCGGGGAAGGCAGAGAGGGAGGGTGTTGTATAGCGCCAAGCAGTCAGGCAGGCAGGCAAGCAGGTACACGGACAGATAAGCGATACGGAAAACTGGCTAAGCAGAGAGAAGGCAGCCAGGCAGACAGAAACCAACGAAGCACGCAGACAGGCTGACAGACAGACAGACAGACATATATTAAGAGACAAATACAGAGAGACAGTTGGAACATACAGGCCGGCGTATCACCGTGTCTCGAATACCCCATGGCACGCTTGACAAGTTTTAACACGGTCATCCCTTTTCTCGTGTCTTGGTGTAGCTTGGTATATAAGCCTTAAGCTTCGCACGTCGGACAAATAGACAATCTACAGATAGAAAATCTACAGATAGACGATCTACAGATGAATCATCTAGATCCTAAGCTGCCGCTATGAGATGCTGTGCAATACCAGGTATGTGTGTAGTACGCATTCAGCCCGGGAAAGCTGTGCAATACCAGGTATGTGTGTAGTACGCATTCAGCCCGGGAAACATGCCCTACTGTCGATAATGCAGGTTATACTGTTCCCCCCCGGCAACATGAGCTAGATCATACAGATCGTACAGATCATACAGATCAGGGTGTATCTTGCCTGACAATCTATATCACGATCTAGGTGTGTACGGTAAGGTTTTGGTAATGGCGTGATAAATTCGTGCTTTTAGTTCTCATGCGTTCGTTCGTCTTCAAGTTCTCCTGTCCAAACGTGCATGCAGCCAGCCCTCCAAACTTCTTAGACGTATGCACACAGTAGCCCTCTTTCAACCAGAAATTAAACCAGTCAAATGAAAACTGCGGCAGCTCTATCGGCTCTATCAGCTCTAGCAGCTCTATCAGCTCTACCCGCTCTAGCCAGCCTGGCGGAGGAGTGTCAGAGCCGCCGTGCACGTTTTCGTGCTGTCAGTCACCGATCTACCCAACTACCTATCCACCCACCCACCCACCCACCTACCCACTATTAGTAGGCGCATACCACGCGCAAGTTATCCACGATGCTTTTTGCCCATCATGGGCGTTTTGAAGGGCATGTAAATAGCAAAATTAGTATTAAATACCAAGTGTTATACCTGGTACGAGTATACGAGGTATACTGTAATACTGTAATGCTTGGTTTTTTGCCGATCATAAAATATCAGAGTTAGGGGGGGGGTGTGTACTCGATAGGAGAGATGTACTCGATCTCATGCATGGCCGAAGCCGTAAGACCATAGACTCGCATCCCTACAATGCCGGGACGGAGCATGCCGGGTTTTCACCGACCAGGCAGACATTGCTTGCACCAAGCCCGAAGCGCCGAAAGGTGTCCGGCGAGTCGCATGAAGGGTGAGCTGCATCCTACTACAGTAAGAACCACTCGTGAGGCGGACATGCGTATACAGTAGATGACAGCTTCAATGGGTCGGGGGGGATGTGGTAAACATGCGAAAAAAACGCCAGCGCTACAGTTGTAGCAAGCCTGGTAGTTTTTCATGAACATGGTTCAGCAAAAAGCCATAGAGTACTATTACGGGGGACCATAGTTAATAGGACCAAATATTGTTAGTAAAAAGGGCTAGATGTATAGGTTTTTATGTATACCACAGGTCCTATTAACTATGGTCCCCCGTAATAGGGAACAAATTAGACGGGCGTCAAGGAGGGAAGAAGTGGCTGAAATTTTTCCGCCATGACAAGAAAGGCAACAACCGTAGTGGGAGGGGGAAGCCTACCATGCTATGTGACCCCGAGTCTGAGCTGCGAGTATTATTAATAGGAGGGAGAGAGAAAAGAAGAGCGAACACAATGAAAGGCAAGAAGAAAACAAATAAGAGAAAAAAAAAATAGCAGAACGGATATAAAGTAAGCCTACCACCCCACCCCCGGCCACCTTGCTACCGTTACCTCACTCAGAACCCCAATAATTTTCAAACGTTTCTTCACCTACCTCACCTTGACCCTGTGGGGCTGGCTCTGCCCCGCTGCACGCTACGCTCACAGGCCGGCTACCGCAAACTGACCCCGAGGTGCTCAAGGCTATACCGGTACACTTGTACCCTGCGTTCATCCGAATCCGCTGACCACCCTACCCGCCCACCTTGTTGCCGTTACTGGGAGCCCTCGGGACAAGCCCTTTCACACGAGGTGACTGCGGTACATCCCACGCCGCGAAGCGTCCAACAGCCAGTCCCACCGCCCTAGCCGCCGTCAGACTCTCCGTGGCAAAACGGTAGCGGGTCCACCTGACACCGTCCTCGTCCGGCATCGGGTTGGTTTCTAGCATCTTGCCGTTGAAAGCCGCTTGGATCTTGGGGGACGGGACTGTCACCGTGACGTCATAGGATATGAGAAGGGAAGCGTGATCTAGGCAGGGAAACCAGCACCTTCGTTTGGGAAGGAGGGAGGGAGGGAGGGAGGGAGGGAGGGAGGGAGGGAGGGGGGGGGGGAGGGGGGGGATTCATGCGGACCCTTCTACTCCTTGCTGCAAAGTATTCAGCTCGCACTCTTACGGCGTCCAAAAGGTGGACCCAACATTTGCACATCTCTGACAGAAAATCTGCAGATAGATCAGATATATCAGCTACTGCATACCAGGTATCAGATAGGTCCTACCAGGTATAGATCGACTAGATCAACTAGGATCCTACATTTGCTGTTGTGTTGCGTTGTGCAACACCCCTATCATACAGATTCCACGCGGCGAACATATGGACAAGACCGTTGGCACAAATATCCCACTCGAAGATGCGCGCAAGGCCGTTGTCGTAAACATTCCACTGGAAGATGAACATCCTCAATCATCATCGTCAACGTAGAGATCGTGCAGATCGTACATTCAGCCCGACGTTAGGATACATCCGCTCCGAAATACATGCCGTATCATTCAATGGGTACATAATCTGATCTGTCCGATGTCATCTGATTTTGATCTTAATCTGATATGGTCTGATTTTATCTGATTTTATCTGATATGGTCTGGCCTGATCGCATCCGATCTGATTTTGTCTCCTATTGTTTAACTGGTGTGGGCTGACCTCGCATGATCTTATCTGGCCTGGTTTGATCTCCTATGATCTCATCCTGCTCTGATCTGATGGTCTGATCTGATATCGTATGATCTGATCCGATCTGATCACATTGATCTGATATTTGTCTCCTATTGTCTACTGGTACCTGGTGTGGTCTGACCTCGCATGATCTTATCTGGCCTGGTCTGATCTCGTAAGATCTCATCCTGCTCTGATCCGATCTGATATGATCTGATCTGATCTGATCTGATCTGATCTGATATGGTCTGATTGTTATATGATCCGATCTGATCTGATATGGTATAATCTGGCTGTTGTGGTGAACCAAGGTTATACCTCGGGCCGTCCATGTCGACGGGCGCGTGAGAGTACGTGGTGTACATCTGGTCGGCGCCAAACCCATCCCTAAACGTCTTGAACACGATGCCCGATCGAGGGCTCTCCAGCTCCCACTCCACCTGCACCAACGGAAAAGCCACAAAGGGGAGGAAAGACAAGGGCGGGAAAGGCGGGTGCAGTACACCATACAAACCGTTGACTAACACTCGACTGCAATCGCGATACAGAGAAAAATCACGCGGAGTCAAGAGTCGACTAAAGTTTTCCCTGGTTGGGTACACGAAGCAATGGATGCCCATTTTGGTGCTGTGTGGTGCTGTGCCTTGGCGCTCCCAAAACGCACGCTACTACGCGACCCATGACTCTCGCATCAGCGATGACCATTCCCCCTCCCACACCAGCCACCCCCCCACCCGACCAATCTACAGCCCCCCCCCACATCTATCCCATTCCACCCCTCCTCTATCCTACCCCACCCCACCCCACCCCAAGCATACCTCGACACACACGACCCTCGCGTTCTCCTCCCTTTTGATGTTGCGGTGGGTCTTCATGGTGGCCGATTTGACCTCTCCATGGTCCTGGTTACCCGCTTCCCCTTCGTCGTCAGACGAGTCCGCGTACTCCATCCCCATCGTCCCCCCTCCCCCCCCCCCGAACGCCCCTGGGAGAGGCGAATCCAACGGCGACATGGGGGACGGGTAGGCGGGGGAGAGGGCGGACAACTCCGGAGACCGCGGCGCGAAGGCAGTCCTCGAGCCCTGGGGGGAAAGAGGAAGGGAAGGTAAGGTAGGGTAGGGTAGGGTAGGGTACGGTAAAGTAGGGTAGGGTAGAGTAGGGTAGGGTACGGTAAAGTAGGGTAGGGTAGGGTAGAGTAGGGTAGGGTAGAGTAGGGTAGGGTAGGGTAAGGCAGGGTAGGGTAGGGCAGATAGGGTGGGGTGACGTATGGGGGGCGTGTCCACCGACCGATCGCGCGCGCAAGACCCACCGAGGCTATCCCCTGCTTCCGCTTGGCTTCCTTCCGCTCCGCCATCACACGCGACTTGTGGATCAGCCTCGACGTTTCCTTCCACCGAGCACGCGCGGCAGGTGGTGCCGTGTCCGGAAGCTCTGGAAGTAAATACGACAAACGTCACGCACACCACGTTCGGCGCCAGGAGAGCGGCCGGTAGAGGGCGACAAATGCGATAATTAGTAGGAGGAGGACAAGCAGGGCGAAAATCGAAAACTCTCGCCTCGACGTATATCAAGGCCTTGCCTTTTCGAGAAAGGCCCTCGCTAAATATTCACCTCTGCTTCGTGATCCTGGCGTCTGGCTCAGCAAGCACGCGAACGCGCTTGAAGAAAATCTTGAGCCAGTAATTTTGGACTCGATTCTTGCAAGGGGCGCGTTCGCGAGGGTACGTGCATACCAATTTATAAACACGCTACCCAAGCCTCCCGCAAGGTTTGGTACGGCCTAAAATAGCTCTACCGAACCCTCCGGTGAGGTTCGGTGCGACCCTGACACCGGTACGCTACACTTCGGCAAGTTCGGCACGGCCTCCATACCGGTATACGTACACACCCTACCGAACACAGCTCGTTTGATTTGTTAATCTCGATTGAGCGCAGGACGCGCCCTGCCTCTCACGTATCCATAGCAGTCGCAACAACTCTGGACAAAAGCATAACCCCCGGTTCACGTCTGGAGTAAATACCGACCGATGCTTACATTGGCAGCAACAGTTGAAACGCTTTCAGCCTGGCCAAAAGTTATGTATGTAGTTTCTTAGGGTTTACCAGGTATCACTCTAGCCTGGAAGACCAGATGGTACGTTACACTTAACTACCAGAGTTCAAACAGTCATTATATTTTCCGGAAAGGGTGGTGTCGACTGCCGGTAACAACTTCGACCGCTTGCTCCCACCCCTCACCTTCACCGTCATAATTTTATACATCGTACCACTCTGTCCCGATATAAAAGTAGCGTTTGGATTGAAAAAGTATGTGCGACCGTTTGTTATATTTCCGGACACCACGTTAGTGTGAGAGGCACAAGGTATCATAGCTCACAGCACATGCAAAAAATAGAAATGCCGTAGGAACACTGTGCGAGCCCCAAAGATGTATCTTGCACGACCATGCATGCGCTTAGCGATGGCGGCTTTATGCCAATGTGATGTCGTGTGAATGCCATGTCACTTCTACAAAAAGTGCATTTGCTTCCTTCAGGAAAGAATAACTCTCCACAAGAGCGCTGTAGTATTATAGCCACACCAGACAGCCCAATATAGTTCACTATTAACGAGAAAAACAAAACCAAACCAAACCAAACCCAAAACCAACACGTAGCGCCCAATCCTAACCGAACCACACCAAACCTATGAGCAAAGCAAAGCAAAGCAAACACGACCAGACGAAACCAAAGCAAATCAAACCGGACCAAGCTGAACCGGACCAAACCAAACCAAAGCAAACCCACCCGGCCCGGAACCAAAGTAAACGAAACGAACAAAAAAATAAAAACTAAGCTTTAAAGAACAAGGAACGACGAAAAGAAACGGAAAACGAAAATCGAAACGACTAAAAACGACACATGAAACGAAAAGAAAAAAAAAAGTAAGACGGAAACCAAACCTGGCGGTGGGACCGGAATCTTCTTCGCATGAGGCGGTACCTCGATCCTCAGCTCCCCAGCATCGTTCTGTGCACTTGCCCACAGCTTCGCCCTGGCGAAAACAAGGAACAAAAAACGAAGGCATCCCAACCCTAAGGCATGAGACATGCCAAGCAAGGGACCGGCCTTCGAGGCCTCTACTGGCCTCGATAAATTCATGTGTTGGCCTTGGTTGCCCTTACTGTCGAGCGACTGAAGCCGCTAAGTTACACGCCTGCCTGAAGTGCCCTTTACAGGGCATGCCTTCTTACTTATTGCCAGGTATCTTCTACAGGGCATGTCATGGTACCCTTCCCAGGGCATGCCTTGCTACTTGATACCTTTTATAGGGCATGTCTTGGTACTTAATACCTTTTATAGGGGATGCCTCAGTACCCTTTCTAGTGCGTGCTTCTTACCTGTTACATTTTATAAGGCATGCCTTAATACCTTTTCTAGGGCATGCCTTGATATCTTTTCTAGGGCATGCCTTGATATTTTTTATAGGGCATGCCTTAGTACCCTTCGGAGGGCATGCCTTCATACCTATTACCTGATACGTTTTACAGAGCATGCACGTTTTACAGGGCATGCCTTACTGCCTTTTGTATGGCATGCCGTATTACTTGATACCTTCTACAGGGCTTGCGCTAGTACCCTTTATTGGGGATGCCTTGCCAATAGTACCCTTTACAGGGGATAGAAATACCCTTTACAGGGCATGCCTTGTTACCTTTTCTAGAGCGTGTCCTATTACCCTTCATACGGGTTTATCGGGCATGCCTTGCTACCCTTTTGAGCCGGGTGAAGCCAGGGATTAGCGCTGCCCGGCCCGGAACCTGCGGATAATATATTGCGCATGCCTGTACCGGGGTATGTTTGCATGCCTGCCACCATCGCACGTAATTGACAACAGTTACAAATAGAGAGTGCACGCACCTGGTACCTGGTACGAAATGACATGGAAGTACTGGCCAATCAAACGGAGCAGCGCATACGTATATAGTGCACGGACCAATGAAAGAAACGAGCAGTGTACTATATCGTACACCGTGCACCGGTCAACCAAAACGAGTCGTCAATAACGTACTTCGTACATAGATGCTGCCTGTGCAAATGTTCCAGACGCTATACCGTGTATAAAGTGTTGCCCAACACTCTAGGGGTTGCAACATAAGGAACGGTTAGTCTTGATACTAATGTATAAACGGTCCTTACACTTCCGCCCAGACTGCTCTAAACGTCAGGGGTGCACCACCAAAAGACAAAGCGACACCACTCCTAAAAAAGGTCAAAAAGACTATTAATAGTCGAAATGACTAGTAAAAAAGACTACCAGGTAGTCAAATGACTACCTGGTAGTCAATAAGACTACCTGGTAGTCAAAAAGACTAGTAAGAAAAGACTACCAGGTAACTGGTAGTTAAAAAGACTAGTCAAAATGACTAGTCAATGACTAGTCAAAATGACTAGTCAAAATGACCGGTCAAAATGACTATCAACAGTAAAAATCATTACCAGGTAGTCGAAATGAAAAAACGAAAAACCAGTGCGGTGCGGTGGGAGTTCTGGACGAAACTACCCACGTACCCTGGTACGAAATACGACTTATGTTTAGAGTTTCTTTTTGCTTGATTTTTGTATACTCCCCCCTCCCTAGGTCTCGAAAATGGGTGGTTAGTTTACACGGCAGTAGGGTGTCGGATTGTTTCGTTTTTGTTTTGTTTGGGGTGCACCCTGGCAGCGTAGCGAAACCATGCTAACGACAACGGTTGAGTGCCTAGGTATTTATTACCGGTAGCATATGTCGAAGGTTTCGGCATCCCGATAGTTGTCCTGCACGACCTCCTCCAGAGGGTCCAGATGCGTCGACGCACACAGGCACCCGTTGACCTGTCCAATCAAATCATGGTATCAGCAGCATTCTTCAGTCGGGTGCTTCCAACTATATATCCAGCAGTACTCTGCCGATACCCGGATGTAACTACTATTCCGGCGATAGCCTTGAACGCGAGCTTCCTTCCACGATAGGCTGCACAACGATCCGAGGGTAGGTTCGGGAGGTATGGCGTTTTCCGTAAGGCCATATATATACTAGAAATAGTATAGCTTCTGCTGAAAAATGGAATACAACAAATCTTTCGTCTAGAATATATATATATTATATATACCAGTATATATTATATATGCCCTTCGAAGTATGTATACACATATATACCAGGTACCAGGGTACACGTTTTTGTTTTCGATACCCTTACCACACCGAAACTTGGTAGCGTTGACCAACTACGTTGGCAACCCAGACCCAAGCCGTACCTTGATACAGCAGTAACCTTGAGCATACCGTACTCACTGTAGTGCCGGTAGACGCCTGCAGCTTGGTAGCCCTGGAGCCACCCGTAATTACTGCTGTACCTCAGTAGCTCTGACTCAAACCGCAACACCTCGATAGCCTTGCTCGACAAACCGTACCACCTCGATAGCCTTGCTCGGCAAACCGTACCACCTCGATAGCCTTGCTCGACAAACCTGCTTTATTCAAACTTCGGCAGCATAACCCTCAACGGCAGCATAGCCGCCAACGGTAACATAGCCCTCAACGGTAACATAGCCCTCAACGGATAGCACACCCTCCAACGGTAGCAAATCCCTCAACCATAGCAACTACAAACCATGCCACTGCTGTACCGTGGTACCCCTGGTAGTCCTTCGATAGCTCCGAATCATACGAGGCTCATTTACCTCAAAATTAGCGCGCGGTAACCGAACGTGCTACGAAAAACGCCTCCATATGAACCAGCAAGTACAAGATGTTGCGTGCACCGCAGTACCAATCAATGCGCGAGGAAACGGTGCTACCGATACCACTAGAAAGCTCGGTAGCATAGCCCCCAAGCAAACGGTAGATCGATAGCCTTCAGGCCTTCGACACAAACACGAAAATCCTGTCGTATTTCCTCGACATGTCAACCATTTCATACTGGTCTGGTAGCTCCGTACTGCTGTGGTAACCGTTCCATAGCCCCGATAGCTCTCGCCCCAGGTCTTGACCAAAACGTCCCACTTCGACATACCTTGGTAGCCTTGACATTGGACTGTCGGCAGTGCAGCGCGATCTCGGTGGGGTAGCTGTCGTACCGACCGTAAGACGGGGGGAAGTGCCGGAGCCAGAGGGAGGTGCGTCCCCTCAAGACGGATTTTTGAAGGTCCACCTCCAAGTCGAGGCACTGCCAAGGTAAAGGCAAGGTACACAAGATCCGTAAGTTGGTACAGCATACGAACGGTATCTACGATATCGACGATTTGAGCAATATACAAGATATACAAGATGCACAAGATAAACAAGATACACAAGATGTACAAGATATTCGAGACATAAGATATTCGAGACATACGAGATATACAAGATTTACAAGATATACTTGTACGAGATCTATTCATACAAGATGTACAAGATATACAAGATATACAAGATATACAAGACATACAAGATGAACAAGATCTACAAGATCTACAAGATCTACGAGATATACAAGACAAACAAGATATACAAGATCTACAAACTTCGCAATATATACAAGACATACAAGGCGTACAAAATGCGCGAGAGATACAAGATATACAAGACAGAACATACACAAGATACACAAGAAATACAAGATATACAAGATGTACAATATATACAAGATGTACAAGATATGCGATATACGAGAGATACAAGATTTACAAGAATCCTAGATATTCAAGATATACACGACAAACAATATATGTAATATATACAGCACATACAAGCTACACTATATGTGCAAGACATATAGTCTACCAGTATACAAGATACACAAAACATACAAGATATACAAAATATTCAAGACACACAAGATATACAAGATAAACAAGATATGCGTACGTAGTAACTCCTCTAAGTTCACGTGAGATGCGTGTTTTGTTCACAACCGACGGAATTATTTATTTGTAGTCATGGGCTCTACCGACGGAAACTAAATGGCATAATTTGTTCCGAGGCAGAGAGAAGAGAAGACTGACTGGCCATACTCGTCCCGTGCCCCCTCTTAGCTTCTCGTGATGGGCGCACGACTAGAGCACGGCACTGCTCGCTGCCGATTGATGGGCCTAGAGTAGAGGCTAGGGCCTACTGCCGTACACAGCGTTATTCGCGGGGGAGCGACGGTTGACCTCGTTTGCAGTGGCATCAGGCCACCAGCATCGAGGTCCTGTTTCGAGGCCATAAAGGCGACCAGGCTCAGCAAGGGTCGGTTGTAGTGCGCACACGCGAGGACGCCTTCGGGGCGCGTTCCGGGGTAGGAGCAGTCGGCGGCGCCGCCACTCTCATAGTGGAGTTGTTGCCGGGATATCCGACGTTGCCAGAAAGCGCCCCCCTAACGTCGTACCGGTACGGTAAGCAGGTCAAAGTGTCGGAGGTCGCGGAGGCCCTCGGGGCACTTGGCAGAGTGGTAGCGGAAGCAGGAGATGATTCCAGCGAAGTCGGCCTCCGCTCATTGCGTATCGGCGAAACCCCTACGCTGGTGGCCGGGGGGGAAGGGCCGCAAAGGGCGACCCAGAGAGGAAGGTAGATGGAAGTCTTCAGAGACTTCCAAGACGTACACCCGCAGCAACCCAGAGGACGCCGGTATTGTACCTCGTGAACTACTAATATTACGGGGGGCCATAGTTAACAGGACCAAATATTGTTAGTAAAAATGGTCAAACATATAGGTTTTTATGTGTGCCATAGGTCCTGTTAACTATGACCCCCCGTAATAGCAGAGACAGGAAATAAAGGGCAGAGGCAGTCAGGCCAGGGTGGTGTATTGCTTGGGGCCAAACACCGTAGTATCGACGGAATTGGGGTATGTCAATGGTATACTACCAGTGGGGGTCTGGGTCGTCCGAGACTGCGTTTGTTAGAGCCCCGGCCAGTCGGCTGGGGGGGTGGGGGAACTCCCGGGTACTGGTAGTACGATAGGCAACGAGAGTCAGCGCCCGGTGTCGCGGCCCTCGCACCACGCCAGTGGACCCTCCCCCCCCCCCCGACGTCGCAGAGAATAATAATACCATGACAATTCGAAGGATATACAACAAAACAAAATATAATACTCAACTACTGTAAGAACTCCTCGGCGATTTACAGTCAGCTATCTCACAACCCTATTAACAAGTATACTGTTAATAGGTTAATAGTACTGCAATATCAAAAACCCATAGGGGGCTTGGATAACCTGAATTTTCAAGCACAGCCACACAAGTGCGGTCTTATCAAGCGTCTAGGCATGCCTTACATCACGCCTTGAATGCAGCATGCCTTGAAGCATACCATAAATAATGCCTCAAAGCCATGCCTTGAAGCCGACCTTTGATCATACTTCAACCCATGCCTTAAATCATGCCACAAAACACGCCACATAACATGCCGTACACCGTGCCTTACATCATGCCTTCAAGCATGCCTTCAAGAGAGAAATAGGATGAAGAAGCGCAAGTACAACAGTATATACTCGTACCCCCATCCGGAGGGTATCCAGTGCATCGCACATCTCCCCAAGTATATCCTTACGTCGATCTAAGAACTACTGCAAGGGGCAAGGACACCAAACGACAGACAGCCCGGCGGGGGGATTCGTGTACAGCAGTACTGCACAAAAAACCGGGCGCCAAACAAGAAGCAGCAAATTTGGTTGGTGCAGACTGGATTTCTTACTTCAGAATGGGTGCGTTCCAAAGTACTGTAGCTGTATGTACGTATAGCGTAGAAATCGCCGACTACTTATTACTTAGGGTAAAATACCAGGAACGTAGGTATCAGATAGTGAGGTATTTCAGGTAGAATAGGTCCGTGTGACAATTTACGGAGTTCTGCATCTTTGTTTGCTGGCACCTTCCCGATTAGGAGTGGGTTGATTGTTCTTCATAAAAGCGTACTTGAAACAATTGCCAGATAGACGGCTTACTCCGCCATATACATCCAACTAACAACTATTACGGGGGACCATAGTAAATAGGGCCTACGGTGCACACAAAAACCTACATGTTCCCCCGTTTTTACTCACAAGATTTGGTCCTGTTTACTATGGTCCCCCGTGAGGGCTTTGAACCCCCTCTGAAACCCAGGCGTAATGGTCAGGGTTAGAGCCCACCCGGTTCGGGTTGGGGGTGACAGGGTTAGGATTCCGTGCGGGGGTGGTGGCCGCCGTTAGCCGGAGCCGGAAAACAACCATACCGCCGGGAAAAAGCCTCCTCATATACCGCTCTAGTCTCGCGACATGAACCCGACATCATCATTGAAGCAATAGCAACATCAATGTATGCGGGTGTATCGTACATTATACACTGTGTCTGCGCACACAAACACGAAACATCGAAAATAGAAGGACCATCGGTGTATAAATATGTAATCAAAACTGTGCTCACAACTGCGTTCAGAGTTAGCGTGGGCCCGTCACACACAGCAGTAGCAAAGATAGGTAGATGGTGGATTACGGACTGTAGGATCCGATAAGCACAACTATATAGCCACATAAGTACAGCGCAGACGGTGTGGGGCGGCAGCGCTGTAGTGTTGTGCTCTTTGTCTATTGTCTGTTGTCCACCTGGTACACGCCTGGGCTGTGTGTTCGTGAAGGGACAAACACCTGACGGTAGTGAACCGGTACGTACGTGCCTGATACAAAATAATGTTTTTGTACTGAAACCAGGGAACCGTTACGTACGTACGTACGAAATAACGCCTCTCGTACTGAAACCAGGGATATCGTCTTATCCACTCCCGCCGAACGAAAAACTATGAGGGCTTGCCACGCGCTCCAGAGGGCACGGATCGCGCCCGGACCTCAACCAATGTGTCCGGATGCGCTTCCAGTGTCGACCCTAAGGTACGAGGTACTTAGCGATTCCCCAAAAGTGCGCGTACGAATAGATATGTTCGAAAAACAACGAAAATTTCACAAAACATGCCTGCACATATACCGGTACCAACTACACACTGGTTTGAAGGAGACCGCTCTGGAGATCGGTCTCTGGGGTGTGTGTGCGAAGACCTCTTTTGGCCTTCATACTGGTTTTGGTATGGTGCGAGGGGCCGGTCTGTCGGTGAAGGGGTCGAACCGTGAGGAGCCCTAATTGCAGAGCGGGAAAGCGAAAAAAAGCTGCACACGACTCCGCTCTGCTTCCTCCCACTCGGCACGCTCATCCCACCCCGACCTACTGTAGTCCCACCCGATAGCCCCACTAGGTAATATGTAGCCCTTCCAAACTGAAGCTGGGTACGTGCAGTATACCTGCCAGGTACCAGGTACCAGGTATGTAAATTGCCGCCCGCAGGGCCCACCTGGCACCCCATAGTGGCCCATCTAACGCGACCCCAACAGAAATAACCCAAAATCAGGGTTCCCACCAACCGGCCTCCAGCAACAAGCAAAACACACTATTGTACTCCTCGGACGAAAATCAAACAAGCTTATGTGGATAGGTACGAAAGGCTGTGCTATCAGGGCCTCCTTAGTTTACGTGTGCAGCAACACCTGTTGCTAATAACTACTCTTACGTCCGAGGTAGAATGTGTTTGTCGTGCCTGTCGTATCCAGTACGATGACATCGCACTGCCGCATTGTGCACAGTGCTCACTGCATCACAATGATGTACTAAATATTGTAGTATCTCTGTCTCGTCAGTTTTGTGGCCACCGAGCTTGTAATTTTTTAGGTTTGAAGAATTGGCATGGACACTGGTTGTGCCGGATGTCGACGGGCAGACAAAAAAACACACACGAGGTGTGCAATCAGGGTTCCCTTGTCGAACCGCGACCTCCTCTCATATATATATAAATATATATATTATCCTTCTCGGCCGCTGTGAGCGAAGCCTCAAATTCCGATTTCGTCTTGAACTTTGTTTGGGACTCCGGGCGCCTTCGCTTCCCTGCCTTCGTGCTCGCTTTTTCGACCGTGTTCCTCGAGGGTCGCGCGAGCCGACCTCCGGCGGGTGTTCTCCCGTGCGCGCGTCTCGGAGTCTCGCGCCGCCGACGAGCGCGACGACCCCGAACTCGAGGGATATTTGCTGCGGAAAGGAGACACGGAGCTTCTACTTTATGTGGTCCTGGAAATTTGTTTCGCTATCGTTCTAAAAGGTCTCCAAAAGGGCGGCACGCGTGTCAGTCGTGTACTCAGGATCTGAACGATTGAAGGGCTCATAATTTATTCGGAGGGTTTTTTACTGTTACGCGCTGACGGTCCCGTTTTCGAGTGCGAGATCTACGCACGCGTGAACTACAGTCAGTCGTGTACTCAGAATCTGAACGATTGAAGGGTTCGTTGATTCTTTGTTCGGAGGATTTTTTGTTCGTACAAACTGACAGTCCCGTTTTCTTGTGCCAGACCTGCGTATTGACAGTCTCATGTATTCTTGGGTGCGAGATCTATAAGAGCTTACCAGGTTGGTACTATTTATACTGTATACGTGACAGACTTGATTTTAGCTCATTTTCTCTCCGAGGTTCGATCTCTCGGGCTTGCTGATGCTACCGCTTTCTCCCGACTCCCTTGCTTTGCGGGCCACCATCGGCCTGATCGACCCCCTCGGTCTTGCCTTCTTACTCGTTGGCTGACTTCCCTTGCCCCTCTCTCTCCGCCGGACGACTGCACGCGCCTTCTCGGGGTATCGCACCGTTCTTGGTACCAGATATCGTTGTATACGAGTATTATTCCGGTTGATTGCTGTGTTGGTGTTTTATAACTCGTCTTCTCTTTTCGCCCGTGAATATTTTGGGATTCAGACTGAGAATACCGCCCATGTCAGCAGTAGTAGTACTTTGCGGTTGTTCTGCATTGCCGATCGATATCAGGTATCAGGTGTTCGATACCGCTCATACTCGCAGTATCTCGATTACTGCCTGTTATCAGGGTTGAGTGCGATAATGCGCGTACAGTACGCGTCCTGTTTTCGCAGTAATTTGGGCGTATACTGCAAGTTGTTGTCTGCTACGATGCCGTACGTGCCGCTGCTGCTGCTGTTGTGCTGCTGCTGGGGTTGCGGCTGGGGTCTGCATAGCAGCAGCTGCAGCAACCGACCGCAGCAGCAGCGATGCCTGCTACTACTCCTGCTGCTGCTGCTGTTGCTACTATTTTCGAGGTTGCGCTGCTGCTATCGCTTTCGTGTGCGGGAGAGGTCATCTTCTCTGCACAAGCGCCGTTGGAAGTAGGTACAGCTCGCCGTAGAAAGGGGTGATATCGGCGTGGGTATTGGGTACTTGGCAACTGGGCAGCAAAAGGGCAGCAATACAACTATCGTGAACAAAACTAAAGCAATCTCAGTCCTGAGATATATGAGAAACCTCTCGGAACTGAGCTGATTTCTGCCCCCGCCAGCAGCAACTGAGCTCCAACGATGATTTCCTGGCCCATAAATAATACCAGGTAGACGGTTCTGATTTCTGGGAGTAGATGGCTGAAAAGGACAGAGTTAATAACGCCCCAAACAAATGCTATAAAAGTTGGTCTATAATTCGAATGAGACAGATACGAAAACTCTTACCTTTTCCCTGCACCACTTGGCAGTGCCCTGATCCTGTTCGTAACAAGATCGAAAGGTACATTTCTGTCAACTTCCTTACAAGTATTCACACGACTTGGAACTGAGGTATATTTTCCTATCCGGAGCATGGGTGCCGGCAGGCACCCATGCGGAGCCCTTGTATGCCAGTATATTACTTCTGTGTACAGTGCGCGGCCGGTGTTAAGAAACGTCAATTTGGTGTCCAGGCTCAATGTCGTATTTTCTTTTTTCGACCTCGATCTCACTATGTTGTCTAGGATTTAGAGCTCGTCCCACTATGTTGAGCTGCGTTTCTTAAACCAACTTTCTTGCTGTGTTCGTGCCGATCGAGCCTATTTTTCTCAACATTATGCGCGCCGTGGTCTACGTGTACAGCAGCGCAGCAGCAGCAGCAGCAGCAGCAGCAGTTAACTACTCGTACTCGTAAGAGCTACCGCTCAGGGCGGCCATGTAAGGACTGTTTAATCACATGAACATGAATAGACAGCAGCGGTGCTTGTACACACGTCAGTCTAGAGTGGTACGGGTACGTACTAATACCATGTGCAGTCGTGTGCCAGGTATAGAACCACTTACTTAGATCTAAATCCCTGAGCGTGCTCGGTTGGTACATCCCTGGCCCCTCAGAGCTCCCACCTCGAAACCGCCTCCTTTTATTACTTGCCGGACCTTTCCAGCGGTTCTTTGTTTTCTCCATTTCTCTTGGCACTCTCAGTCTTTTCTTCCTTTTTTCTTCTTTCGTTTCATGTGCGTGCGTGTACTCCGCGCACGGCACGGCGGGAGAGCCCGGCGCCGTCGCGGGTGTCAGCGGGTGCTGACGAGTAGAGGGGGGGTTGCAAGGAGCGCGGTCGCCGCTTTCGTGCCTAGGCGTCGTGTGTGCCTAGAGGCACGAGGGATGCATAAACGGGCTCTGTCTGGCCTCAATTTGTGATTTTGGGTATAGTATGTACAAAATATAGGGGTCGTCCGAAATTGCAAGATAACATTCAAGCGGTGAATATTTAGCAACCACGCTGAAGTTGAAAGAGGGAGCTCCCAGTCTGGGTACCAATACTGTCCAGTTGGCGAACGACGGTCACGGTGAGCACCGGGCTTCACGCGAGGCGGGCGACGGGGCTGACCGTGGCAGAGAGTGAGGAAAGCTTTACCCGGACCGCATCGGTGGCGAGGTGGTCGCGAGAGGGGCGGGCGGCGTACGACGCGGAGAGAAGCTCTGCTGTTCATTTTTTTTCTTTTTTGACCGGTGCAAGGTGTTCCAATCAGGCAGAAAATTTATTTCAGGAGAGGGACGGGGATTTTTTTTTTCTTCTCGAATTTTTCGGTTTCATTTCATATATTTTTGCGGTGCTTGCTGCTGTGCCGCTGTGCCGTGCTGTGCTCTCCATTTTCGTACACACAGCATATCGAAAGAATAAATCAAGCACCCTACCTGGGGTACGTACGTACGTGCGGCAACCGTCCGCGATGCGAAGCGTATGTGGCGTCCGACGAGCTGTTTTCTCCTGAAGCATGGCGGCGGGACTCTTGGCATTATCAAGTCGCCAGTTTGCAACTACGATCATAAAAAAAGTGTATTCAATCATGAACCTCTGTCCGCTTCGCATAGTAATTTGATGTACTTTTCCTTCCTGAGCGAGCGTGGCGGGCGGCGTAGGCCGCCCGCGGAGCGAAGCGCTTTGTGTATCATACGAGTACGAGTGTAGAAGCATCTTTCCTCGAGGGTGGCGTAGGCAATGAAACAGCTGTGTGTATGGCGATTCTTGTCATAAGTCGCTTCTGTCCATCGAGCCTGGATGGAGTCCAAGACCATACTCGTACCTCTACCTGGTACAATACACGATACCAGAGATGACGGTATGACACGCTTATCATCGTAGTAGGTGGCTACCACGGGTATCATGCCCCCCTTCGCTGTGCACCACTGCTGTGCAGGAGAGCTCGAACGACTTCAGCACCACCTTGAAAAGTTCAAATGCATCCTTCAGGCTCTCCGAATAGTGTGATAGGTACGTCGCGCTGCTTGATCGACGGACATCGCTTGGTGGGGATGGTACCAAAGACCAAACAAGCCAATTTCGATCAAGACCACACCGGCACACCTGCTTACCGGGACGCTATGCTCGCACGTACACGTATACAGCGTAGTGCACCAGTACATCAGGCGACTCTCAATTCCGCACCATGCAGGCAAAAACACAGACGAACATGGCGCGTTTTGAGTTCAGCTTGCATCACGTAGTCACCTCACAAAAAACTCCACGCACCTGGTAAAGTGGCGTGAGAATTCCTGTTGCCGCCTCCATGGCTCCACCCTGCTCTTTCTGCCCCACACCCTCTCTGCTGTAGCGACTACGCTGTTGCAGCTCTGCAGGTCTCTCAGTGTCTCCGTTCTTAGTTCGGGAGTTCCACTCTATACCAAACGGCGTTAAGGTTTGTGAAAGTGTATCTCGCCGCATGTTCCTCTTCGCCCTGAGGTACGTCGTTATTGCGTTTTTGCCAGAGACCGCGGTTTGACCCCTTGACTGACCGTCCGATGTATACTATGCCAAGGATAATAAGGCCAAAAGACGCCATGACGCGTCCAAAAAGACCCGTCTCGTAGGGTAGTTGGTCGTTATGGCCAGCACCAGACAGTTTCGTGCGGCCTAATTTCGTTTAAATCGTCGATTGTCGTGCTCCTTGCCCGCATGTTATTGCCACCCCGCTTCCCCTAAGCACCGTGGCGCAGCAGCGGTCCGGGGCAGCGCTCACTACAGCAGAGGAAAGCCCAAGCCGAGAGACTTCCCTCCGCTCTCTCTCCCAGTTTCAGCTCCCAGCGCGGCAAGCACGACTTCCGTGATGGTTCGTCGATTGTCGTAAAACAATCAACTCATACTCTACGAAAAAGCAGCAACACAACAGTACTACTGTAACAGCGTGGCCCTCCATCGCCTACCGTTGGTATATAATATAAGGCGAAACATTTTGCTGTCATGCTAAGACCAGCGGGGGCTAGCAGCAGGAGCGCCAGCACCAGTTCTCCAGAACCTGCGGAGACCCTCCACCTCCCATCGACCGCAGCGGCAGGGTGGAGCGACGTCACCCCTGGCGCCACTTTCGCTCAGGATGCACCCGAAACCGTACTAGCGGGCGTAGTGGTAGCCCTGCCAGCTTCCTGGGAAGAAGATGAAGACTGGCGGCGGGAGCTGGACCAAAGCTTAGCCCGCAGACGAGAGGTGCCACCTTCCTCCTCGATACCATCCGAGCTTCCAGCTACCAGTGGGAAAACTCGGCCGAGACCACCCGTGGCAAAAATGGGCAGCGGCGTTCTAAGCAACGCCGTTGGGGTGTGGGCGTCCTCCGGCATACGAGTTTCTGAGTCAGGCGCAAGTTCGGTGGACGAGAGTGTGGATGTGGGGGCCCAAGCCAACCCTTCCGGCATCTACCCCGTCATGCAGGGGCTGGGGTTTCTCCCCAACCAACCTCCTCCTCCGCCCAACCCTTGCCTCAACGTTTTCGGAGGTTACGAGCACCCTATGACACGGCCACTGCAGAACCAGCTCGGCAGCGAACAGGCCACCGCCACCACCAGCTCCGTCACGTCTTCCCACTCTCACCTGTCCGGCGTGCAGCAACTGCCAGCGCACCTCCTACACTCAAGACGGCCACCGTCCGACGCAACGCCTGCCCTTGCCACCGTCGGACCCATGCCGTTGCAGTTACCGACAATCCCTATTAATAGTATTGGGCATACCAATAGGCAGACGACGGCTCCCGCATCTAAAGCTAGACGGGATAAATTGAAGCTTCCAGCGCGTAAGGTGGACCGGTCCGCGGTGGCGGGGCTCTCTAAAGCTGCCGTGAAGGCGGCCGCAAGAGCGGCGGCTGCGGCGTCCGTTGTGGCGGCGACAGAAGCTCAGAGGGCAGGGAAGCCTCCAGCGCCTGCAGAGTCGAAGTCGGGGGCGCGGGGGGACTCCGTTCTTAGGGGTAGGTGCGAAGCAACCGGAATACGCGGTCGGGGAGGGACTGCGCACCACCCGCCACGCCCCGCTCTCGACAAGAAGAAGCAGCCCACCGGTGTCGCTGCCCGCCGCGCCCAGAGAAAATATTTTGGGGAAGCGTCTCGCCCCCTTGATTATTCTTCACCAGCTATCCCAGCAACTTCGTGGGGGGCAGTAGGCTTTCAGTCGTCGTCAACGGCGGCAGCGGCAGCGACAACAACCCAGTGGCCGGACACATGGGCTCTCCGACCAGATCGGGCAGCGTCGCTCCCTCCGCCGTCTCACCGTCCACCGCAAGGTCCCTGTTCGAACACGGGGACTGTACAACCCATGTCGGCGTCAGCGGTAGCAGCAGCAGCAGCAGCAGCAGCAGCAGCAGCAACAACGACAACAACAACAGCAAAAACAATGGCGGAAGCAGTGGAAACAGCCACGGCGGTAGCAGCAGCAGCAGCAGCAGCAGCAGCGACAACAACAGCACCGCCGGCAATAAAGGCGGGCATTGGAAGCGGAGCCCACCGGGGGGCGCACGCCTCGATGCAGTCTGTCAATTCTTCTCCCGGCTCAGAAGACCCAGACTCCTGGCTGACGGGAATGGCCTGGACAGCGACGGACCTATCGCTGGTCGACCTTCCCGTTGCCTCCCTGGATGCCCTCCGCTGCGACGACAACTCTACCAGAGAGGGCGAGGATATTATCCCATTCTTGCATCCCCATCACAACGAGCAGCAGCAGCAACAGCAACAACAGGATGAATCGTCGGGGCACGAAATAGCGCATACTCAGAACGACGGGGGCACACAAGCAGAGGGGGGTTTAGAATTAGAAGTCATGCTTCCTTCCAGTGGCGGGGATAGACAGGCACCAGGATATTCTTCCGGAAAATTCGAGGGGAGCACGGGGGGGGTAAGGTTGGAGTGCTGTTCTGGTGACCTGGGTGTAAAGTCCACCGCCAGCGCGAGTGTGGGTGTCAAGCGAGATTTACCTTCCGCGGGGTTGCAACAAGAATCAGGCGGTACTCTCGCCGGCGGCGGGGCTGGGGTCCGCACCTACGGCTCGAGCAGCAGGACAACTAGAAGCAGCAGCAGCAGCATCGCTAGGACCAGCCACCACAGCAAAAACATCAACATCAGCATCAACAGTGCTAGCAGGGGCAACACAAACAACACCAGCAACAGCAGCAGCAGCTACCCGGTAGTAGACGGCCATACAAGCCCCTCCTGTTCTTCAGCCAATACCACCCTGGTCGCCGGAAGCGCGGGGCGCGAGAGCGAGTCCAGAGGGGGCACGTCGGCTTCGAGAGCACAGCAAAGGGAAGACGAAAAGGCAGCAGCACCTCCCCCCGCCACCTTCCGAGGGCCCGAGGCCCAGGGAGGCGATCACGTCCAGGCAAGCGCCCCGATAACACCCGCCGCCAGGTACCTGGGGACGGCTTCTCCCTCTCCTTCTCCCCCCCTTTCCCTTTCCCTTTCCCTTTCTCCCTGCCCGATGACCCCGCTATCACCCCCGGCGGCTACGACGACGGCGACAGTATCAAGCAAGGCCGAGGGTGGGAACCTTTACCCCACCGAGTCTCGCCCACCCGCAACGCTCAGCCCGCCGCCACCACCACCACCACCACCGCCGCCGCCGCCGCCACCGCCACCACCCCTGTCCCTTGCTTCTGCGTCCCTGCCAAATTGGGCGTACCACCCCCCACCTTTGCCGGAGCTCGACGCCGTCCAGCTGCCCCACCGACCCACCGCGGATTCCGACCACAGCTCCCCAGCAATCGCCACCATCTGCGAAGCAGAGCAGTGCGCTCTAGCGGGGAGTCTTGCTGCTTCTCGGAATCGGCATGACCATGATGGGTCTGCAGCTGCAACGAAAGACCGTTCCGAAGAACGGTCCTTGGCGGACGGTCTGCAGCCGTCAGGAGTAGTCTCGACGTCCGTACCGACCCGTGTAGACCGCTGGGAGTGCGCTGAAAGCGGATGCCTAGTCTCCGCCGACTACGAGCTAGCAGAGGAGGGTGATAGCGAAGGCCGCCGCGGGGGTGTAGGCGATCTCGGTCGCAGCGGTGGCTGCAGTAGCAGTAGCAGTAGCAGCAGCCGTGGGGGAACACCAGGGGCCGGGAAACGACGGTGGTGTGGTTTGCATAAACCGGCTGGGTTGACGCTGTCCAGAAAAACAGTGTGCGCTTTCCCCGGGTGCGGTTTGACGTGCTTCTGGGGGCACCGGCAGACGACGGCCACGGTCACGGCCACAGCCGCGCGAAAGACCCTGGCGAGATACTGCACGCACCACAAGCACCATGGGTGAGTGAGTTGAAACTAAGAAAATAAACGACCAGAACAACGAACACTGTCCGGTACTATAAACCGGCTATACTAAACGCGGCAGGTGGCAGCGAAACGATGGTGCAGCTTGTTCAAATGATTGGGTCCGATGGTATGTTCGATGACGTGTTCAGGGATTTCTTCAATGATATTTTCAAGGGATTTTGTCCAATGTTATGTTGCTGAAGACGTGTCTTGTGGTGATAGGACACTGGGCCAAAATACAGAGTATGGTCAGCCCAGGTTGTTTGGTGCGGCCATTGCTGCCTTAATTGTCATTTACTAGGTATGTGTAGTCTCTTCTCGTATGTGCAGGTTCAAGCCTTGAGACCCTGAACATAGAGGTGCGAGTCGGCACCACTTCACCCACCAAAAGGGAAGGTACCCTAAGCTTGTATTATTGGGATTGATAGGAAGGCTCCCACCATCCAACTTGTTGGAGCTTCTCCACTAGTAGAAATGATTTTTTATTGCCGGACACAATATTTTCAGGGATAAAGTCTCGCCGACTCTTCCGCCCCCCCCCTTCGCTCCTCCTCGAAAGAAGTGCGTGGTCAACGGTAATCAACAACTGTGTACCCCCGCCCCCCCCGCCGGTGCAAGCAATGTCTGCCTGGTCGGTGAAAACCCGACGTGCTCCGTCCCGGCATTGTAGGGGTACGAGGGTCTATGGTCATACGACTACGGCCAAAAAAAAAAAAAAAAAAAAAAAAAAAAATGAGAGATCGAGTACATCTCTCCTATCAAGTATACCCCCCCCCCCCCCCCCCGCCTTGGTGCAAGCAATGTCTGCCTGGTCGGTGAAAACCCGACATGCTCCGTCCCGGCATTGTAGGGATGCGAGGGTCTATGGTCATACGACTACGGCCATACATGAGATCGAGTACATATCTCCTATCGAGTACACCCCCCCCCCCCGCCGCCGCCGCTGGGTAATGAGAGCCCAAATGTTGGAGGTGTCTTTCTTAGGAATAGGAACGGTGCTCCGTCTCGAAGTGGAGGAGTGGTCAATGGTCAAACGATAATGGTAAGCAGCAAATGAGTACGCCCCCGCCCCCACCCTTGGCTTGACGACGCGTTCTACGATAGAGGCAGCACATTTCCGCTATTAATAAAATGTTTTCGGGATGACGGGGCTACTTAACCCAAACTCGTCGGAAGGCCAATCTTGTTTAGAAAATGACGTTTTTGTATACTTTGGCCATGGGAGTAGTCATCGGGATGCAAATCGATTTTTGTTGAAGTTAGTTTTCGGGTGAGGTATGCAGCCTCTGATGTGAGAAACCCCGGAAAAATTAGGGTGAACCTCTATCATAGAACAGCTCTGACCTGCTAACGGCATTCGGTTCATCTTGACCCTTTTTTCTGCTTTGAATGGGTCGTTTGTTTTGTACCTTTTTCCGACTGATTTGTTTCGCCTTTCTTCTCTTTGGAAGCCCCAGAAACATCCATCTTCGTCGAGCACACACCCCTCTCCCCCCTCTACCTTCCGCAAGGGGGAAAAATGTGTCCACCCCTCCGGCCCCCCGGCCCCCCGCCCCCTGCCGGACAACTCATACGTCTAGATACTTTTTCCCTTCGAAACCGAAACAACGTTCTTCCTGCTCCCCTCCCTCCCCTACCCCCTAACTCGTTTTATTCGTCCCTTCCCGTCCTTGAAGCCCCGAAATAGTTTCTCTTGCCCCCCTCCCCCCCCTCCCCCACCGTGCCTGCTACCTCATTGGATTCGCCCGTTTTATCCTTGAAATCCCACGTAAAAATATCCACCTTGCCGCCCCTTTCTCTCCCTGGCTGCTACCTGATATCAACCTGGCCGGCAATACTAATGCTACTAGTAGAGAGTTTACTGTATCTGAGGCAAGTCGGTCTCACTCTAGCAGTAGGCCGAGTACGTTTGAAGAAAGAAAGAAAAAATTAAAACGGGATCCCGCTGCACTCAAAGCTCAACACCTAGACCACAGCAGCAGGGCGAATGTGACAACCTAGCAACCTAGAGACGGCGTGCAATAAAACAAGCCCCACGCGTTAGCCCAGCCTCGTCCTCTTTTGTAGGCACCGACAGTGCGGAAGCTGGTCACGTGCAGCTCTCACAACCAAGTGGTAATCCCGAAAAAGGTCACACAGTAGACGGTTGACGTACGAACACGCTAATTTGAGAACGTACATGGTGCGCTTTTGCTACCCCGGTAGTATGTGTAGACATCTTTGCCTATTGACAAAAATAACGGCATCATGATAAATAGGGCTTGGACTCTGACGTGAACACCAAAACGGAGACAACATTCCCTACGAAACGTGGTACCGGTAAGTACGTGAGAAGCCTGAACGAGGTTCCCTCGTGCCCACTGCCCACTCATAAATGCTACTGGTAACTGCTAAAGGCTATCAGGAAAAAATCTAAGAATACCTTAAATTTCGCATTCATGTTCATTTGGTTTCATCAATTTTCATCGTATTTTACTGTTTTTCGATGATTTCACTCCGTTTCAAATCGTTTCAGTATTTTTCGTTCACTTTCAATCTCCATCAATTTGCATTCACAGTCATTCAATCTCATTCAAATTCCGTAAACTCTCACTGTTTTCTGCTGGCCCCCCACGCCCCCTCTCCCCTCCTAGAGGCCAACTGCTATCGCCCACCGATTCGGTCGCCAACCATGCTTACCTTTCTTACCGTGCTCAGTACATCAATTCGTCTCCACGCCTTCTCGCCGATTAAGCTTTGTTTTTGCTTTACCACGAAATGACATGAACAGGATGTGCGAAATGGTGGGGGCAGACGCGCCGGTGGAAGCGGGTCGGGAAGAGCACCAGAAAGACCACAAAGACCAACCAAGCGGGGGGAAGCGCAGGTCAGTCGGGGTGGGGTGTATACATCATATGTACGTACGAGGTCACAATGTGTGCGTGTCTCGAAGCTGAAACGAACATACTGTAGAGCAGTAGTTATGACGGTGAGAGGGGTTGAATCGGCTGTGTCCGGGCAGACTGAGACAGTTTTTGAGCCTGTAGCATGACGCCTAAACTAGAAATAATGTCACAACTTTTCCATACGTTAGACAGATCATCTGCAGATGGACCATCTACAGATAGATATTCCACAGGGATATCATATACCTGGTACAGATAGACCATAAGTAGATATGCCATTTATTTAATACAGTAGATCACCTAGATCAGGTAGATATTTTATATCATCAAGACCCTAACCTACTGCTATGGGACGCTGTGCAAAAATTGTGTAGTACAGATCCATCTCCGGGAACAGGCCTTAGACCAGGCAGGCTACGAGTGTGCGGTGTCCGCGCCCGGCAACATGAGCTAAATCATACACACCACACATCATGCAGATCATACAGATGAGGAACCTTAATGCCCTGAAAGATCTCGATCATCAAGCGAGAAACGTCGAACTATCAGAATGGTGCCCAGTCCAGGGGTTTTCACGAGATGCGAAACTTCCGCATAGCCCCTCTTGGGGATATTATATACCACGCAGACGATTGCACTAGGGGGGTGGCTTCCTTTTAGGCCTCGCCTCGGTGTTGAGGCTACTGGTCAGCCACTCGCTAGAATGTTACCGAGGCTATGATGCGTCGGATACTTGCGGTGCTACGTACGCGCTTTTGGGCCTCGTGGCTGAGCCGATACGCACCGCCATGGAAATGGTTTGGTCGCTCTTCGCGAGCCAGCACTAATATTTTAGACTGTTTAGGGTCCGTTTATGAGTGGGGCAAACCAAGAACTGCTCGCGTGAGTGGTACTGAAGTTAATGTTAAAACTGATGGCATCATACCCACCCAACCCTACCGCAAATATATGTTATGCATTGGTTGGGTTAGCGTCGGTTGGCAAAGACACTGTACAACATTCCGCTCACTACTCGAGCTAGACAACCAGGGTACCTTTTTTTTTTGATGATCGTATCACGTACCAGGTAGTGTTTATGGTGTGGCACACAAGAGACAGTTACATAGTAAATCCATTGCTGTCTCTGGGTGTGTTCACACTGGAAACTAAATCAACCCATTGAAGTTGTCATCCATGTGCAAGTCTGCCTCGAAAGTGGTTCTTAGTAGCACGCAGCTCACCCTCCATGCGACTCTCCAGACATCTTAAGGCGCTTTGCGCTTGGTGCAAGTAATGTCTGCCTGGCCTCGCCTCCGACATGCTCCGTCCCGGCATTGTAGGGATGCGAGTGTCTATGGTCATTCGATCACGGCCATGCATCATATCGAGTACATCCCGCCGCCCCTACCGAAGTTATTCTTTTCTACACTGGCTTTACGTGATATCGACTTTATCCATGAAATAATCCACATCATGACCTCACCCACGGGTTGGACCAAGATTCGTTTCGAAGTAGCACGTGTCGAGTCGGGTTGGGTCGGGTCGGGTCGGGTCGGGTCGGGTCGGGTCGGGTCGGGTCGGGTCGGGTCGGGTCGGGTCGGGTCGGGTCGGGTCGGGTCGGGTCGGGTCGGGTCGGGTCGGGTCGGGTCGGGTCGGGTCGGGTCGGGTCGGGTCGGGTCAGGAGGTTTTCAAACTACCGCGGGTCTGGTCGGGCCACCCTCACTCGACCTGACCCGACCTGACTTGACCCGACCTGACTTGACCCGACCCGACTCGACCCGACCCGAATCGATCCGATCCTATGGAGTCAATTGTATTTTACTACACGAATCATACTGTTTTGACGGCTGTTGGCCATCGCTCAATGTGTTACACATACTACTGTAGTAATATGGGCTTCAGCGTTGATAGCAAAATACCAATTGAAAGAAAACAAAGAAAAAACACGAAAAAACAAACAAAAAACGAAACCTATCTATGCGCCAATACACCAAGTCGTACCCCCCTTCCGCACCTGCTTCCTGATCAACATCTACCTGCTCGTGCTCCGATTGCCGTTCCTTGTCCTTCCTTCCTTCAGTATTTGGGCGCAGTCGTCTCACCTCAAGAGGTGGAGTGACTATGAATAGTGTTGGATATCGAACTTTCGATATGCGATACATCGGACATCAAACTATTGGATACACGTTATATCGGAAAATCGAACTTTCGATACACGATACATCGAAATATCGATCTTTCGAATACAGGATAATATATTTATCGAAATGTCGACCTTTCGAATACAGGATATATCGAAATATCGAACTTCCGAATACAGGATACATCGAAATATGGAACTTTCGGTATATCGCATCGAAATACCGAACTTTCGGTATCGTATCGAAAGTGTTTTTCCCTTTATCCCCTGGCATCCCCGTGCTTTGTATCCTGGCACTGAACGAAAGCTTTCATGATCCATTAAAAATCCAAATCGTGTCGATTACAATCGTACTTTTTTTGTGTATCGATATCGTACTTATCGAACTCGATTATCGTTTAGTATCGATATTCAAGGCCACGAGAACCACAAGCGTTCCGATTGTACTTATTTCATGTCCGCGCCGTCATTTAATACAGTTTAACATCAAAACTACCGTATATTATCGCCCCTTTAGACAGTTGCAACGTATTCATGCTGAACTAGATATTTCCACGCGGTCGTTTTCACATTCGGTACCCGTAGCTTCTACCGCTGAAGGATTCGATGGTACTATATATCTGTCCCTTTCTGAGGCTGATTGGTATCTAACGCTGAATGATAATGATATGCATACTTTGGTATACCCCTCCCTTCTAGGGCCTCCATGCCTTCAAAACCGGCGCGAGACACCACCATCATAAGCAGCAACGATCGATTCTATTTTATTTTTGTCGCCCACGTACACTCGTTCCAGCAATATCTATGCAGACAGACATGCTGTTAACAATACGCACACGAAGTGCCAGGTACACTCTACCTGTGACACCAGACTGCTATGAATAGAGAGACTATTGACTGTTGCATCTCCCCATCTCCTCCCCCCACTCCAATAAACCCTTCCCCTCCCCAGTCTACTGTACCCCTCCCCCCCCCATGACTACTCCCCGAGACTATTGTACCCTCCCCCCCTCCTCCCCCACTGTACTATACGCCCCCCCCCCTCCCCTATTTTGTATAGGTTGGGTTGGCGTCGGTTGGCAACGACACTGTGAAACATGCCGCCCACCACTTGAGCTAGACAACCAAGGTACCTTTTTTGTTTTTTGGCGGTCGCCCACAGCTGGTTGTTGAGTTAGATTATTTGTGCGAGGTAGATAAGCTTTACTCCGCACAAGAGAATTGGTCGTATCTCGCAGTGCTCAAGATACCCAAGAGGCAGTTGCATAGTACTCCCATTGCTGTCTCTGGAAGGGGCTACACCGGAAATTAAATTAACTCATTCAAGCTGTCATTGAAATGCAAGTCCGCCTCACAAGCGGTTTTTAGTAGGATGCAGCTCAGCCTTCATGCGACTCGCCTTACACCTCACGGCGCTTCACGCTTGGTCCAAGCAATGTCTGCTTGGTCGGTGAAAACCCGACGTGCTCCTCCGTGCCGGCATTGTAGGGATACGAGGGCCTATGGTCATACCACTCCGGCTATGCATGAAAATGAGTACACCCCCCCCCCGCCCAAGAATATTGTACCCCCCCTCCACCGCACATAGTACTACAACGCCCCCCCTCCCCCCCCCACTATGGTCATACGACTACGGCCACGCATGAGATCGAGTACATCTTTCCTATCGAGTACCCCCCCCCCCCCCCCCCCCCGCTCCCCTACTCTAACCCTCCCTGCGCCAGACTACTGTACCTATTGTACCCCTGCACCCACCCAGACTACTGTGATAGTGTAACCCCCACTGGATGCGAGGGCCTATGGCCACACGACCATATCCACCTACGATCGTAACTACACCCTTCTCCTGTTGGAGTTAGCTTTCTTGACTGGTCTACTGGTCTACATGCATAGAGCTAGCGTCCTGGACTACCACTGTATGAATCGTCTACCGTAAATACATACACATATGTAGAGTGAGCACCGCCTTTCTTTGTGGATATTCCAAGTTCCAATCACGCTCGAAACTACCAAAAAAAGCATGCCACTCTACCTACTACCGTACCTCCAAGGAACCTCAATCAAGACCTTGCGCCTGATTGTCTCTGGGGGTTTCATAATGCAGTGGTTGGCTTTTTCCTTGGGCGCGACGAGGGGGTGGACCATCCTTACAGCCAAGCAAGGGCTGTTGAATACCACCGGTATATTATGCCGGGGACGGCCCTTACCTCCCCACTACCCTTGAAAACAACAGCAGCAACGGCAGCAGCAGCAGCAGCAACGGCAGCGGTAGCAGCAACAGTATTGGTTGGAGATATCTCAATACTGTTGTCGGGTTCCGAATTTGACTTTACTGGACTGTGACTTCCCTTTTCTATGCCTGGTATATGTGGGTGGCATCTACATATATATGGGTGGCATATAAGATGGTTGGAAACAAGCGCCCGCTGCACCTTCTCGAATGGCAACTGGAACAATGGTTGTTCGTTGTTCTCACATTAGCTCTCATATCATACAGAAAAGGAAAACACACAAAGGTGCTGCAGCCCCAGGGCCATCTGATTAACCATAAAAAAACACACACACACTTTTCGGCCGGGAAGCACGAGGCTTCCCACCTACTCTAAAAATACACGAGACGAAGAAGGCACACGTATGAAATGGAATCAATGTGCGAGCTGAGCTAACCTGGTCGCGGGTATCGACTCAACTACAGCATCGAGTTCCCCCCATTCACCCAACCGACCAGCTCGTGGTTGCTGACTACAGCGGTTGCTGTCTGGAGTGCTGCCTGCACCGTACGAAATGAACGGTAGGCGTGAACATGGAGAGGAACACGCCTGCTGTCTGGGGTGCTGTCAGAGTGAAGACTCGCGGACATGCAGTGAAAAAGGGGCAATCGAACCGAAAAAAAAGCAACACATGAATGTCAACGATCGCCATGTCTTCCCGGACTGTCTGATAAAAAGGAACAGCACAGATATGATAACCACGCCCCTGATAATAGCGGGGGCTCGTCCCTCATGAAGGGTTCACAAATAATAGTACATAGGTTGGTGTGTGTGTTGCTGTGCTGCTGTATTGTTGTAGCATGATCTCTTTTGTCCGACCTCAAAAGTAGACGATGAGTGGGTGGGCCGCAAACGAACTATCTGTACTCTGAACCTGGACTTGACTGTTTATCGTGTAGACAGGTCGGGTTCTTCGACGGGCGGAGGAAAGCCCAGATGAAACTTACTACTCCAAATCCGCGAGAGACCAAACAACTATTGCTAACAACCAATCACACTTTATCAATATCCACACTTTACACAGCAGTTGTTGTACATGATATCCACAACAATAGGAGGCGAGGAAGCCCCCGAGGCGCAACCACACCAACTAATCACTGTGAATGTTGACTAACCAGTCCATCGATTCATGTCGATGCACTCCACCAATCAGTGTTGAGTGGGCAAGCATACCTCGATGTATGTATGTTGTATGGTGTAGTCCACCTCCAATAATATAATTTCATGGAAAAAAGAACTTGTGCATCGGCGAGGGCGGGGGAGTTTGGCCATGACCGATTGTTTCAGACCGACCCACCGATCAGTCAATGCTGACCAGTCAACAACGTCGATATCTCCAGTCAGGCGCGCAGGTATACAAAATATATGCCTGGTATTGTGCTAGGTTGTGTGCCTCGTAGGTGAACCCTAACGAATGGTGTGTTGAATTTACAATTAATCAGATCATTTCAGCCACCCCTACTGTATAACTTCAGTACACACTGTAACAACAACAGCAGTGCAGGGGGGTGATATGGTGCCCCAGGGTAGCGGACACGGGGGATGTGGATGCCGGTCGAGGGCACGCTTCTTCTTGGTGATTATCTCGTGGAGAGCCCAGTTAGGGTGCAGCAACAGAGCTAGACAGGGAGGGGACATTCAAGTACCAGACTGTCCCCTGAGCCATGTATCCTGACACAGGGACGATCTACTGAGTGAGACGTTTCCGTTTCAGCAGTTGGTAGTACGTCACGTGATCTCCTACGCGTACTGTAGTGCATGTCCCCCTCCCACAATAGCCACGTGATACCGTCACAGGGGCTTCGACGCGGTGGGCTACACGACGTGCGAAATAGACAACGAATTAAGTGATTCCTTTGGTTGTTTGGTGGTGATTGTTATAACTATTATTATTTCTCTTGCCATCCGACGATGTGCAGCATGATCTTCAACATCGATCACTCATAACTTTCCCTGAAGAAGAAAACCTCGGAAACAATAGGAAACCCACATAATATCAAGTCTACCTCCCTTCTGTGCCAACTTTCGGCTTGTCTACTCCATTTCTTCGCTGTCTTTGCTCCTTCCTTCTCATTACGTTCCATTCTTAAATCCTAAGCTGCATCCAAGCTCCATCCCCACGCCATCGGTGTGGGTCTGTCGTCCCTCCCCCCCCTGTTCCTTCTTCCTTCTTGGCGGTCCCTAAGCTGGAGCTTGAACCTCGACACCCTCCTCGAAATGGCGACCTAGGTGGTCACCGAGACGATTTGGAGCAGGCGTTCCTTTACCACCCCCTTCCTTGCCATCGACCCACCATCCCTCCCCCCCACGACGCTAGCTGCCAGCTGGTCGATGAAGTTGCTGCGCTCTACCCCGAGGCGCCCAAAGCTTTCCACCGCTAATTAATGTGGCTAGTTTGTGGCTCCTCTCGTCGAAGGACACATGTCCCGGACGCGCGTAGTGTTGGCGCTTGCGCGCCTCGGAGGGAAAGGAAGCTGACCCATCATGATCAGCGCTGCCTCCTCGCAGGTGGGCCTGCGCTTGCGGGTCTGCATGGGTGACGTTTGTTTTTGAATCGAGGAAACGAGATACAACAAACAAGCACGCAGCAAGCAACCAATCGATGTTGAGGGGTGAGAGGGCAAGCATACCTCGACGCGATAATGTAGCGACGAGCGGAGGAAAGTGGCGGTGATGGCCGTTGACACCAATGCGAGAAATAAACCAACGAATCAAGTATAAGGTTATATGTCTATCAGTGTTGATTACAACCAACCAAAAAATCAAATAATGGGGATCAATGCTGAAGTATGGGACAAACCGATCGAATCGATCACTGTTCGGCGGTAAAGTAAAAAATCGAAGCGACGAGCGGACGGAAGTGATGATGATGGTTGTTGACTCCAACCCACGGTACAAGCCAACCAGTCGATTTTGATTATCGTCCATACAATCCAAACCAACCAACCAATACGCGCCTCTATGTCGATCCATGTTGATTCAGACCAACAAACTCAAAGAATAATGCGTGTGTCGAGGGTCGAGGGTCCATAGACTAACACAGAGCATCCGACTAGTTGATGTCGATATCATGTTGATCAACGCTGCTCGTACCAACCAACCTCAATCAATATATTCCAAACCAACCAATCAATGTTGAGCAACGTCGATATCGACCAACCGATCGATCTCGATACTGGCAATGACGTCGATAATAATCCACCAATCAATGAACGACACGCCGATTACAACAGCCGTAGCAAGTAGTACTTCCCCACTTAAAGGAGGAACCATTGCATAATATCATGCACCGGGTACCAGGACCGGGGTAGCAGTTGTCAATCAAAATCCTCTACATGAAGACAGAAACATCCGTGAACAATCGGCACCCGGTTGAACTCCAACGATTACGTGAAAACAACCCAGTAACCCTTTACTATTTTTATTCATTGCGTTTGCCTTTGTAATAGCCTGAGCCTCGGCGTTGATTACCCATAACCAGGGACAGCAAAAACCAAGGCCAACTGATACGGGTGACCATAGTAAATACCAGGTACTAAATAGGACCTACGGTCCTACGGTACACACAAATAAATATGCCAGACATAAATTTATTCATTTTTTCCAACAACATTTGGTCCGGTTTACTATGGCCCCCAGTGAATAAAACAAACCGGAAACCTACGCTGCAGTTATTGCTATTAATAGTACACACACGAGCAACAGCCTATCTATCTGTGTTCATGTCTGTATTATTGTCTAAAATCTCCCCGGGGGTTCGTACAACTAGTAAAATAATTATAGAAGGAAGGAGCAAGGACAGCAAATGGAGTAGACAAGCAAGCCTAAAGTTGGCACAGAAGGGAGGTAGAGTTGATATTATGTGGGTTTCCTTTTGTTTCCGAGGTTTTCTTCTTTCGGGAAAGGTATGAGTGATCAATTTTCAAGATCATGCTGCACATTGTCGGACGGCAAGAGAAATAATAATAATTATATCAACAATGATAATAGCAGTGACACTATTAAATAATACTGACAATATAAATGATACTGTTAACAATAATTACAAATAATAATGTCCTTCACAATATAAATAATTGTGAGAACTTAATACCTGGTATTTTAATAGTTATAATTTGAAAAATTATTAAAAACAAATGTACCAAGATTCCTGCTGCTACTACTACTACTACTGCTACTACTACTACTGCTGCTACTACTACTACTAATACTACTACTACTAGTAACTACTACTACTACTACTACTACTACTACTACTACTACTACTACTACTACTACTACTACTACTACTACTACTACTACTGCTACTACTACTACTACTACTACTGCTACTGCTACTGCTACTACTACTACTATTTAATACTACTACTAATACTATAAGAAGAGGAAGAAAGACACAACCACGAGAGCAAAAGGGAGAGAGGGTAATTTCAAGTATATATATATATATATATGAGGTATATTTATATCGTTATGTTCGGAGAGCTATATTTTACAGACAGAGCAACTTTCCAGATTTCACGATTGATTGCGAAAAACTGTATCAATATGCGGAGGAGGCGTTCTGTCACAGTTCGTGAATTTTAACAGAGGGCGGTTGTCAGGGAGGCTCTGCATTCGTGTACTTCGAAAAAACAAGCTGGAAAATGCAAAATGTACAAAAATGCGCGAAAACAAGATTCTGGAAATTCTGGAGATAAGTTCGTATACTGGTAGAACAACAAAAGGTAGTTCGATAATAAATAACGGCCCTCATTGCCTGTTTACAAGTACACTACTCCGAGTGGTTCTTATGATTGCTGCGTTGGATATCGGACGAAGTGTTATCAATAAGAATATCACGCGGGGCCATAGTTAATAGGACCAATTATTGCTATTAGTAGTAAGATTTGTTAAATATATACCAGGTACGAGTACCAGGTACCTGGTAGGTTTTTATCTATGTATATCGTAGGTCCAATCAACAATTGCCCCCCGTAATAGCGTGATCATGAACGTTGACTATTAAATATCAATAATCATGAACATATCCTATTCATAAATGGCAAAATAAATAAGAATAATCATAAACATATACTATTCATAAATAAATGGCAAAAGAAATATCAATAATCATAAACATACCTGGTACCCTGGTATACTATTATATAATTCATAAACATCCCCCGAAATCAAGAAAAAAAAGAGAACCGAAAAAAAGGGAAGCCTACTGCGCTGTTGTAGCTTCCCTACGCACCAAGTCGAACTTCTTTTTCTATATTCCGCACGTACGTACGTACCACGTATTACCCACTTTCTGCTTAAATCAACCTTTTCTACTGCAAGTACTACTCTGCTATGCTTGAACAACTGACTCGGACTGCCCTTGCTCCTCTAACTTTGGTATTAATAGTTGTTCATTGCTGAGCTGGCAACTGAACGTGGCCATAGAACCGCAGTCCCGTTTTGGGGACAAAAACTACTTGGAATTTGATTGGTTCGTCCCCAAAACGGGGCTTCGGTTCTAAAAGGGATAAGAACGAAATAAACCCTCCGTGCCTGTGTGTAGCGTGTACTGTACACCTGTACCTGTACCTGTACCTGTACCTGTACCTGTACCTGTACCTGTACCTGTACCTGCCTGTTGGAGCCGGAATGAAGGCCCCTCGGCTATTTGATCGTACAGACAGCTATAATACCAGCAGGAACGTTACGACCGAAGGAAGGTTGCAGGCATACTGCCTTGTACTATAATATCCTGCCACCGAGGTGTGATACACGACTATTGAGACACAATCATACACAACAATCATGCAGCAGCAGCAGCAGTAATATCATATGCATGTATGTTCCGACATACGGTAGAAAAAAAAAACGTAGAATCTACGACTATTATTACTACTACTGCTGCTGCTGTACTGCTGTCCTATTTAGTAATAGCATGGAGGGAAGACCCCGGCGGGGAAATTACTACTCAACGACAAGAAGTATTGCTTCTCAATCATACGCAAAGGGCTCTGAAGAGGTCACGCGGGGTGGGGGGGGGGGGGGGGGGGGGGGGGAGAGAGCTCGCTCGGTCATTGAATCGACCCTTTCAGCCATTCAGGTACAACGAAGAAAAGAAGGTAAAATATATATATATCGAGAGACTGCAAAATATGTAAATAGATGTACCAGGGTATGTATGTATGTATGTATGTATGTGTGTGTGTATGTATGTATGTATGTATGTATGTATGTATGCATGTATGTATGTATGTATGTATGTATGTATGTATGTATGTATGTATGTATGTATGTATGTATGTATGTATGTATGTATGTATGTATGTATGTATGTATGTATGTATGTATGTATGTATGTATGTATGTATGTATGTATGTATGTATGTATGTATGTATGTATGTATGTATGTATGTATGTATGTATGTATGTATGTATGTATTTATTTATTTGTTACCTGGTATATAAATACCACCCTAAGCGACGAAGAGATATCACAACGTCGAACAGAGAAACGAAAAACTCGCTCGCCAACCGACAACATTTCTAGAACGAAAAGGCGAAATCTCCACCAATTCTTAAAATGAACTGACATCTACTATAGATAGTATACCCCTGGTATACTGCTGCTGTAGCATATTTACGTACTGGTACGTGGTACATTTAATACGTATTATCATGGTATTTAACTGCAACGATTTGTGTGAATCCCAGTCGCATGGCGAACTTACTTGGCAATATTGTCCGATTCTGCCCCCCCTCAAGTCCTCTATTAATAATTATAATAATTGTCATACCTGGTATTTATCATGCTGATGATGCTAAAAAAAAAAGCTAATACAGCAGTAAAAATCATAAAAAAAGTCCGGTATCACGACGATAAATCGCGGAACGTGGTGTGTTTGTAGCTAGCTGCTGCTTGCGGATGGTTAAATAGCTTCCGTGAGCAGAGCGACGGTAGTGCGGAATACGACGGCAGTCTACAGCAACCACAATAAATATTGTACCATCATTGATCACAACAACAACAACAACAGCGGTAATATCTGTTTGTTTTATGATATCATACATCATTTTTTGTCAGAGTGGTGATGGTTGTCACACAAACCAGGTATCAGGTACATCATACCATTATACCCTGGTATATATAACTCTTATCTGGTACCTGGTATATATATGTTATGATACCTGGTGTATGTCATGCTACTACAGTTATTAGTAGTACGGCAACTACTGCGTACGGCAGTCTGTTGTGTGCCGCTAATGTTCTGCATGCAGTCCGTCGTTGCTGATATATATTTTTCTTACCGTCCGCTATTATTATTATCGCAGCAAGCAGGAACCTGTCTCCTCGTGACCCCGGACCAGATTTTGTTTTTTTTTAGTGACGACTGGGCTTGTACCACCCCCAACCTTGACGACTGCTGAGTTCTTCTGCCAATCAATGAACGGACGGACGGGTGTATAGCCCCCTTTTATTAATAGTCTACATGCGCGTGCAGATTTAGATTTAGATTATTATTTAAATTAGTAGTAGTAGTAGTAGCGGTGACATGATGGTACGTATAATTGTTGGTAGTGATAGCAGGGGGGGCCATAGTAAAAAATAGGACCAAATGTTGTCAGTAAAAATAGAGAAATAGTTAGGTCTTTGTGTGTCCCTTATGCCCTACCTGGTACTCCGTATTTAATATGGTCCCCCGTAATAAACAGCGTTTCATTTATTATATCGTAGTGAAATACGAAAACAGCATGCTGCAGTGCCGTTAGAATTTTTTTTAGGCTCTCTTTTGCTATCGGTAGTGCCGGTGCCCATAATAACAACAGTAAAAATAGTAATAGGTCTGGTGTGGGTGGTGAATTAGAAAAGTGCCGTTCGCGAATTGGTTAGACTTCTTCTGTGCTGTTGTTAACGCCGGTGGCAATAGTAGTTCCGTTGTTCATCAACTCGTAGTAATGAAATAGGAAAGTGCCGTTAGAAAGGCGGTACGTAGACTTCTTTGCTATTCCTATTAATAGTGCCGATCGCAATATCAATACTTCCGGCATGGTTCGTAGACATGCTATTATAAGTCGTAAGTATGACATGCGTACCTCGTACGGGGTATATAGGCCCGCGTTCACAACCAATCAACGCCGAGATCAGAAAGAGAGAATGTAGCGTTTTTGGAGACAAACTTCACTCACTCAGGCCTTAAATATATGATGGCATGCAGCTGCTTAGCAGTAATAATAGTATTAATAGTAGTATTTATTATACCAAGGTTTTGCAGTACTATAGCAAAATCAAATGGTTGGCGAAATTCAACCATCGTGCTCAGTGGCGATCGCCGTTTTGGGTGCTATGTTACGTTGCGGTATCTACCCGTTGCGTAATACGAGTAGGCTACATCTTGTTTTCTTTACTTCTTGAATTTTCTCGGTTTGGTCCAAGAGATGAAATTTTTAAGGCCTTACCCGATACTACTTGTACTGCCACCCCCCCCCCCCCCCCGTGCTTGCATGTTTTTCCTTACTAGATTCGTCTACACAAGGTAATATACTGATGTTAGACCAGCTACACATCTTTTTTTGCTGTAAGAAAAGCATGTGCACCTGGAGTATTATTTGCTATTCAGTACCAGGTGAATATGTTCTCGAGTATGATTACTAATAACATACTGGTACCAGGTACAGTTACTATAGGCCCACCAACAAAAACCACGTACGTACGAGACGTATGCCATATACTATGCGCAGTGAGCAAGGCTTACAGCAGCAGTAGTAGCACTTTGATGTGCCACAATAATAGTGGTAAACTTTTATAAAATTATTAGTGCACGGTGGCTTGACCCAAATTTTCATAGCATCCCCCCAACAAAACAACTGAACGTTTTATTGCCATCGGATTCCCCATTTTTGTCTCAGAATTGTCGTAATTGATACCAGCTATGAGGTATCACACGGAGGCCCCTTTTTGTTCGTGGGACTGTAGCCCCCCTGTAAACCTGATGCCACTATGCTTGTAAATATAACCATCGTTCGAACTCCGAGGTTGATAATAAGAGATTACTATATTCAAGGCCAGACTGCCTCCAAAACTACGCAGAAAAAGTGACAGACGTTTGTTTTTAGAGTGATCGACGTTGATAGTAACCACGCTGCACAGAAGTCGGGATTGGTTGCCTGACCCTACTACAATTAAGATGGCGAATGAGCACGACAGACAGTAATAACAATGTCATCTCTGGTGCATGCATGCTCATATAGGTTTCCTTTTTTGCTTTGGTTTCCCTTGGTTACCTCTTGGTTCTATTGTTCCGGATATAGTGTGAGAGTGGTCAACACTGCCGTGCACATTGTTGGATGACCTTAATGACACTTGCGTTAACAACAACAATAACAACAACAAAGGACACTATAATAGTTATTGACACTAATGACACTACAATAATTGACAATACTTACTACAACAGTGATTTTGACATTAATTAAGAACACCATTCCCGAACATAGGCGCGCTTGGAATAAAACACATTATCCGCGCGTTTACCGTCGGACAATGTGTTATCACAGCGATAGTATGAGCTCCAGCGTTGATCACTCATACACACAATACTTGAGGACAAACATTGCCCCAACATGAAGAAAAAGAAGAAAGCCAACAGAAAACGTGACCAAAAATCGACCACCACGTGTTGCCCCCTTCTGCACAGGTTTCCTGCGTAACCCTAACCCTGCTTGCTGTCGTAGCTCCTTCCTTTTCATTTACCGAACCTGTACGCCCCCTAGTTAGTTGGCAAAATATGGTGCTGATATGATGCTGATGTGTTTCTGGTATGTTCTTCTTCAAAAAAAGGGTAAAAAATCCCCCGTCCGTGGTTCAGTCGACACCACCCCTCCTCCAGGAGGTGTTCACGCCGAACGAGCATGATGAGTATCGACAATGCTTTCGACCACAATACTAGCGATCTTCCTTTGCATGCACGCCTACTACTAGCAGCTGTTGGTATCTTTTGAAGCCCCGATATACACCCTCCCCCCGCTGTTGGACTCGAGCCATTGATATGATGCTCGCCCTCAAAGGCCATGCAGCAAGGGATGGCGAACGAACACGATATAGAACACACGTTTACTTGTTTTTACTAGGGAGTTTCCCTTGCATGTGCGCGCCTCCTATTAACATCTACCTGGTATCCGCTATGTCCCTACCTCTCCCATTTTGGATGTCAACCATGATAATACGGTGCTGACATGATGCTCCTCGAAGGTCGAAAAGACACCGTGGAGCAGCCAACGCAGCCCCTACAGGGGGTGTCCCGGGGGACGACTCAGCGGGATGATGGCCCCGCAGGAGGAGGGCCTTCCACTGTTTGGAGGGGGACATACTGCATCATTGTACAACAACATAGTTCAGAGTGAACACACTTTAGACCGCTCATGGTATGTAATACCCTATATTCCATTCGCAAACACACCCTGCAGCGGTGGGCCATCTTCCTCCTCATCCGGGTGTGGGTTTGATGCAGGGAGGGGATGATGGCCCAGGAGGAGGGCCTTCGCCTTGTTAGGGGGGGGCTTACCGCAGTAACGAACAACATTGTTGAGTTTAAAGATGATTAGACCGCTCACGGTGCGAATAACCAAACCCTACCCCATATATCGGGTACCGGTATGTCACATTCCCCCTCATCCAGTCGTGGGTGTGATACAGCGGCGGGGGGGGGGGGGGGGGGGGGGGGGGGTTGGTACGGCGGGAGGGGGAGAGTACTCGATATGGTGCAGGGGGGGGGTCTTGCCCTGCTTAGAAGGGATGTGGACTACGATACTGCTGTCGTCCATATTGTGTCTCATGGTTGTTGAAACACTATTAGACCGCTCAAGATACGCATACCCTAGGTCCTACATATCCACCTTCCTCCTCACCTAGACGTGGGTTCCATCGAGAGGACAGTAGCAGCACTAGCGGTACACCAACACCGGGAAATAAGCTGGCTTGTACGTGTGGAGGAGGTATATGAGTATAAGGAGCAGAAATCAGTCGAGGTTTTGCCCCCGCTCTATGGCCATACGACTACGGCTGTGTATGACATCGAGTACCCCCCCCCCCCCCCCTATTTTTGACCTACATGAATACCTTCATCATAACCGCCTCGTCCAGGGCTTTGCTTAACACCGTTTGCACAGCTTTTCAGCGTGTTGCAATACGACACTACTATTGCCAGTCTGTACACCTGTCCTTCTGTACTACGACTGCTCCTGTGAGAGTTGCGTACAAGCATTGCTGACCGATCTGGTGTGCTCATCTTAGATGCGGGTTAGGGTTTGGCGTGTGCCTGGTACCAGGTACTCTTGTGTAGTATACCCGCGCAACTTTTCTACACCAGCAGCGTTACTGTTGACGTTATCTCTGGCGTATCCATGTAGCACTGCACGTATGTGCTCAATGTAATAGTTCCGGTTACTACGTAGCGTCTCAAGCAGCCAGTATGATACGTGCTGCAGTCGAGACCCACCTGGTGCCTATACATATATATGCACCTGGTATAGTGTTATATATAATATGTAATATGTAATATGTATGATGATAACGTGAAACGAAGGTCTAGACGGTAGACCCCCCCCCCCCCCTCCCCTAACCTACAGTATTTATGTACGAGGAGACAGATCTTTGGGTTACGCTAAGACCTTTTTTTTTTCTTCAATATGACCTTCTTTTCCTTTCGTTGTGGCGTCAAGATTGGGGATACTACTCAGCATCATGCCGCCTTTCGCACGGGAGGGACGACCAGACAAGGGGACAAACTACCGGTAGCATGCTTGCAGCTCGCGGCACCCCTACGCAGCAGTCGAGCTAAATGTACCTTCCCTGCACAGACTTTTAATTACGTAGTAGTGCGGGAGGGAGCATAAAAGGGGGAGCTCGAGATCGAAGGGGGGAGGAACCATACACATTTCGCCATTTCCATGCCCTGGCAAAGCTGGAGGACGGGGGAGGGGGGGGGGGGTGTACTCGCTAGGAGAGATGCTCGGGTGGGGGCAGAGTGAAGGAGCCTGGCGAACCGGAAACGAGACGCGGGTAGTGTTCGTGGGACAGGAAGGGGTGATGGAGTGGGGTCAAGTCCGTGCTCTTTTTTCTGGGTTGTGAAAACGAGCCTGTTTTAAATCCGCTTTGACCTCCAAATGTGAGGGTGTTACCTACTGAGCTATACGGGTAAAAGAACGATCGCTTACCCAGCCCAGCGTAGTCCTTATAGCAGTGCACTCCTGCTCAGAAAATTAGCCCCCTCTGATCGCATGCAGTTTGTCTCTCATGACGCTATTGTGAGTGCGATGCAGTTCTCCTCTGATGATGAGCCCACTCAAGTTACAAGCAGTTTTTTGTCGCTTAAATCGTGGGTGCATTTCTGCTGAGAAAATTAACTTTTCGCTTATCCCAGCTACTATTAATACTACTGCAGCTTGTCGACAAAAAACGAAAAGAAATGTGTTGCGTACTCCTGCGAGAAATGAGTCTTCTGATAATTTCTCAAGTAGTTGTGAGTCCCGAAAGCCAAGAGCTTTTTTTTCCACAATCATTGTAATCCACACTAATTTCAAGTAGATCAAGATCATTCTCCCCCAAGTTGTGGGTGAACTCCTACAGAGAAAATGCGCACACTCAAATGATAAGTAGTTTGTATCCAAAGACGTGGGTGCGATTCTATTAATAGTGCGAAGTAACACCCCTCAAAGTCCAAGCAGTTTGTCTCCACAACAAACGAACGTGGACACAGCTAGTGCTACCAAGAACATTAACCCTTCTAGTTTCAAGCGGTTTGTCTCATATCCCGTAGGTGCACACTACGAACTCCATCCGGTTTGACGTGGTTTGCCTCTAAACACGAGTAACCTCTCTAATTGTGAGGGTACTATTTATCCAAAAATATGGGGTCGGTTCTACTGAGGAAATGAACTATTAATAGACTTGGTTTAAGAAATTCCTCCTCGAAAGCGTGGGGGCGGTTCTGCTGGAAAAACAAACTATTCCGATTTCAAGTACAGCAGTAGCTTTTCTTCATAATAATCGTGCGAGGTCTTCTACTGAGAAAGCGAACGCGTTCTAATTCCAAGTAGTCTCACCCCAAACACACATACTATTACGGGGGGCCAAAGTAATAGGACCAAATTTTGTGAGTAAAAATGGTTAAATGTATAGGTTTTTATGTCTACCGTAGGTCCTATTAACTATGACCCCCCGTAATAGTGCAGTACGTACGTGGATGCAGTTTGTTCTACTGCGAAAATGAAGGCACTCTGAATCCAAGTGATTTGCGTCCAGAAACGCGAGGGCATTTCAAGGAAGCAAATGAGGGCACTCTTATTCCAAGTGAGTTGCCTTCTGAAAAGTGGTGGCAGTTCAACTAAGAAAATGAACACACTCTCATTCCAAGAAGTTTGTTTAAAAAAACGTGCATGCGTATCTACTGTGCGAACTCACCCGCTTAGATTTCAAGTAGTTCATTTCAAAATCATCGACGTCATGTTTTGGCGTAACTGCCTCGAAAACTATTCCCAGGGGGTACATATGTTGCCGCTATAGGTGTCTTGTTGTCTTCAAAGAGTTATACGGTGTTGTGATTAGGCCATTTCATTCAGTTCCCGTCGATCTTCTTGTCCTTGCACCCTAAACTTAGAAAACGGCCTTCACTCGTGTGGAGGCCCTTGCCTTCAACCCCAATAGCAGCGCAGTCCCGTTTCGGGTTCAAACTACTCGAGCTCTGGGTGGTTTGCTCCCATAACGGGACTGCGGTTCTGAAAGGGCTGAGGCATGCCCGAACGGATGCAGGAACTACCTTTTCTGAAACAAGCGTGCCTAGCTATGGTGTTTTCGGGCCTCTCTTGCCTAAATGTTTCCAGACACGCGTCAGGCACGCCTAAAGGCACTTGCAGGCACTAAAAAATAACACAGCAGTTAGCACTCACCTTCCCATATCAGGAGGAAGGGAATGAAATGTGGGCGGTCTGAATGCTTGAAGCAAATGCCTGAACTCCGAACGTACTTCTTCTGAAACAGGCGTGTCGGAATCACTGCTGTTGTCGTGGCTTATCTTGTCCAGGCACGTGTATTTTTTTTTGTTCCTTTTTTCAGGCATTCTACCCCTCGAAATAAAATAACCTGGAACCAGTATAGGACAAGGTTTTAGGCCTTTTCTCAGGCACTGCTGTCCAACTCCTGCCAAGTAAAACACCCGCTGCTTCCATCAATCGATATCAGGGAGGTACAAATGGTGGTACAACTCGTTAGTTTTTTTACTACTGTACTGCGATGCGAGTACTGCCAAAATGGCACCAGATCAGTCTCGAGTATTTGTGTATGGTCGTGGTGGGTGGTGTGAAGCTCCTTACATCCCATGTAAGACAGATCAAAGACAGCCCAACACACACCCCTGCTTACCCCATGGCAGTCGTACCTCCAGTACTGTCGGCGGCGATAGCGTACTATTAATACCTGTGGACCGAGGTAGCAAACGAGAGGTGAAGAAAACAATTGGACATTTCCCCCCTCCGAGATCACAAATGAGGTACAACCGAAGGCAAGCAGGGCAGCTGCTCACGGGTCGGGGCAAACCTCGCGGATGAGATCGCGTCGAGTAAGGATGACCCGACCTAAATATTCTGAAAACCTCCTGCCCCGGCCTGACCCGTGACATTTCAAAAACTTCCCCTTATCCGACCCGTCATGAGCCGTGGACAGCCCGGAAAAGAACACAAAAAAGTAGGGGTCTGCACCAGTATACTGTACTCAAGTTAATCAAGCCCAACGGGTTAATAGGCGCCAGAGACGAGCACGGCACGGTTTCGTCCGGAAGAAGGCCCTACACCCTACAGAAACACAACGTGTGGCAACGTACTGGCTGTTGATAATTCATGCATCAACGACAGCACCAGCCAGACACTTCAAACTTGTGGCAGAGTAGATGTTCATGCATCGACACAACAGTCGTTTACAGGCATCGAAGCATCCCATTCCCTTGACGAAACAAAAAAAAATACTTGGAAGAGTCGGAATAGTATCCCACGCTTCGTGTGGTATGTGGGATACTATAAATGCGAGTTCACGAATCGGAATATTATACCAGGTAATAAATAATCCGATTGCTCGAGTGGAATACATATGTGAACTTGAAGAAGACAAACACAAAAAGAAGGACAAATCTATTATTCGAGTATGGTGATATTTTAATTCATAGGCCTTACAGCCCTCACAAAGGTTCTCTTTTCCTGACCCGACCTGACCCATGGTCACCAGAACTATATCCCGGCCAGTAGTCAAGGCCTCCTCCTCTTGTTGTAACCCGATCTAACCCCCCCCTCCAAACACTAACACCCTGTCATACGCCCTTTGCCCCCGAATTTAGGGTTTGACATACTAATAGCGCTCATCTTGACTTGTTCGTGTCAGGTTGATGATTATCTTACATGAGCCCCTTGCTACAATAAAATGATGGAAAGCAAAAACGACCGGGGAGCTTCTGGGAATTGCGCCCCATAAAATTTACAATAACTTCAACATCCACTACGAAAAAAGGCGCAAGACGCTGTCGGAAACGCCTCTCGCCTGTCTACAAACCTTCGACGGAGGTAGAATAGCACGTCAAACAGTCAAACAACACAAAAATACGCACATGGAAGCGCTGTCAACGCCTTGCTATATAAATATCGCCCGCGTGGAGGCAGGACCAACTGCAGCAGACCGAAAATGGAAAGCCTACCGCCTGGAGGTCTACAGCGGGCGAAGGACCAACATACCAAAAAAAGGAGAACGCTCCCCCAGGCAAACACCTGCTACACCTACAGACCTACTGTGTGGAGGCAGCACCAACAGCAGCAGGCCAAAAAAGGCAAAAAGCTCTGCTATCCAACGCCTGGTGCCTAGAGACGTATATAGAGCGCGAGACAGCACAAACAGATCCAAAACGACATTGCTGTCAGACCAACACCTGGTGCCTAGAGACATATATTTATATATATATATGCGAAGACAGCACAAACGGACCAAATTAGACAGTGTTGTCAATCGACGCCTGCTGCCTAGAGATATGTAGCGGAGACAGTACCGAAAGACCAACGAACAACGAACTGCCGGCCTGCTTCAGGGGCGGCCATGGTGTATACTATGCAACAACTACAACCCCGGTCGTCAAGCGGCCTGACTTTTTTTCTCGATAAAAGCTTGCGACCATACGGCGGAGAACAACATCATGGATGATGTTCGGGGGGAACTTGCGCATAATAGAGTATATAATCCAGCAAAAAACATTTGAAGCAAAACGTCTCATTCGGTGGCAACGCGAGCGCTAAGTCCTAGCTATGTAATTCCGCCGCGTTGCTCACTCAGACGGTGAAGGCATCTCTTTTTCTTACCCCCCCCCCCCCCCCCCCCCCCCCCCCCCCCTTCTTGACATCTAGTAAAACCCGCCCGTGTGCTTCTTGCCTCGCCCAGTGTCGTGAAGCAGCAAGCAGCCTATTCGGACGCAAATGGTAGACCTCAAAACCCGTGGCGCTCTCTACGAAAACCAACCAATAAGCGTGGCGCTTTTTTACGAACTCCAACTACATCACCGAGCGCTACGTTTCGCCTTGTGGCCGCTCGGGGTTTGAATAACAATGAACCCGTCACATTCTGCATCCCTTCTTCTCACAGCCCCTTGTAATACACCACGGACCACATACCACAGACACAGGCAGACAGATCATGGACCATTCAGGCCACTCTGATCACATACAACACGGATCATTCAGATCGTAGGGATCACTTTGATCACACAGATCATTCAGATCATGTAGATCATTCAGATGACATATCATTCAGATGACATATCATTCAGATCATAGATCATTCAGATCATAGATCCTTCTCAAATTGGTTCGTTCCCCCGAAACGTCCGGGACGACCGCAGTAAAAGAAACCCAACTAACTTTAGCAGCCCCAGACCTCTATCTCAGAAATCTTGAAGTAATGTCCGATATCGTTACCGTTGCCCACGATATATAGCTGGTTAACACCGGTCTCCTCGATGTCGAAAGTCTGGAACGCCTCCGTCCTGGAAGCGATGTGGTTGTCCAGAACGGGGGTCCACTTCCGCGCCACCGCGCTCTGCTTGTAGAGGCTGAAATGAGGCCTGGCGAGATCCCCGTCGAAAAACGCAATTTTCACCCTGGAAACTCGCTGGTCGCCCAGGAAGCGCATGATGATCTTGTCGTTGTTGTAGTTGCTGTCGTTGGCCGTGTTATGCGTAGACCAGCGTGTCTGGAAGTTTCCGTCGAAAAGAACGCTGACGTTTCCCTCTCCGTCCATCCTGACAGACGTGGGGGATAGCTTGGAGGGGTTGGCGCAGACCTCTCCCGCGAGCATCTGGAGCTCCTTGGTGACCGCCTTCGCTCCGCCGAAGAGAGCGTTGGACTCCTGAGAGGAGGACCCGCATACCTCGAACTCCGTCAGCGCCGTCCAGCTGTTCAGGTTGAAGTCAACCGATGGGAGCAGTACGTCGAGAGAGAAGAGGGGAGGGGGAGGGCGGGGGGGGGGGGGGGGGGGGGGGGCGAAGGGGAAGGCGGGCAGGGGCGGAGGGATTCGGGGGAGCGGGGGTCTCTGTGAGTGCCTTGGTTTCAAAAGTTCGCTTTTCCATAAAAAGTGCGCTTTTTCATGGAAAAGCTACTTGTAGGGTGGAAAGGACAGATGGGGCAGAAACAGCGAAACAACGTCGTGCGGCTCTTCTGGGCAAGCAGGCAAGCAGGCAAGCAGGTAAGCAGGCAAGCAGGCAAGCAGGTACTACTCGCGCCCAAAGAGAGTGAGGTGATCTGAAGCTACACAGTAAAACAATAAATGGAATATGAACTATTAATAGAATGAAGGTTACGGTGAACACGTCTATAGAAGTACGTGTAACTCACTTGTTGTACGTGTTTCCGTGGCTTTCGAAGCGGACGTAGAGGGCCTTGATCGACGAGAAAGGGAACGACTCCACGACCTTGTAGTCCCCGGAGGACTCCTTGCGAGAGATAACCGTCGTCCAGTCCCCATCCGCCGACCGCACCGAAACGTCGAACGTCATAATGCGCTCCTCCTTAGCCGCCTTCATAAAGAACCCGATCGCCACGCCGTCAATCTCGGTCTCCTTCTCCAACTCAAGCGTGATCGACGTACTCTCGCGGTTCACCGAGAAGTAAGAGCTGATCTTGGAGTCGAACAGGTTGTCGACGCTGGTGTCGGTGTCCATCTTATCGATGTGCTCCACCTCCACCTCCGAGACCTTCAGGACCGTGCCGCATGAACCGAGTCCCGACGACCCCGCGCCGTCGTTGGACTCCACGGTGAAGAGTTCCTCCGCATCGCTGACGTTGTCAGACCCGTTAACACCGGCTTTGTCGTCGTCGTTGGAGTCGGAGGAGTCGCTCGAGTCGAACCCGCTCAGGCTCCCCGGCTTGGAGCTGCACTTGCCGAGGGCGTTCGCTTCCTCGAAGTCGTGCTCGTCGCTGTAAGCGCCGACCACCTGGAGACAACGCACGCACGCACGCACACACGCACGCGGATGTCAGGGCTACTGCGTACCATGGTAGGGATTTTGGGGGAGGTGGGAGTGCTGTGCTCAAAAGTTTTGAGGTAAATAATTATGAACAAACAAAAACCAAATCATCATGTGTTAAGACCGAGGATTTCGTCGAATCTCATCATATTCGCAAGGTGTGTGGCACTGGTGGTAGTTTGATGACGCAGACCCATCCCATCTTGTTCATATTGCTAAGGACACGGCGGTCACGATAGTTCAACCGTAATTATTGCTACGTACATACACGCCGCTTCGTACCCATAAGCAAATGTGCGCTCACATAACCTTTATCTCAAATAAAAAATCTAGCCGAGATCAGTATTAATAGTTCGTGTTTTTTCATGGGAAGGGTCTCGTCTTTTTTTTTTTTTTATCATTTTTTCGACCCTGTTTCATGGCTCCGCCTTTTTTTTTATATCTCTTACGTACGGAGCCTCGAAACCCTGATGTCAACTCTAGAGTACTACTGTGCGAGGTTAACCACTAGATCGCCTTCGTCACCCGCTTAGTGGGCTTGTATGGGGCTGTATGTGTTGTGTAAGCTGACTTCTCACCAGCATGGTGCCGGCGACATCGTTCTCGCAAATGACACCCTGATCCGGCGCCATGACGTTGAAGGCACCCTTGTTAGTGTTTTTGATACCGTTGCCGTATATGTTGTTCTTCTTGCCGTAGCCCTTGTCTCCGCCCACGCGCACCGCCGCCCCAACGCAGTCCGCGATTTCGTTATACCGGATGGTGTTGCCGGACCCTCGGAGGCCGAACCCACCCGAGTTGGTGTCCTTCTGCTTCTCGCAGACATTGTGCTCGATGAGGTTGTCGGTGCTGCCCTCCTTCACGTCGACGCACTCGTTTCCGTATGTGCGGAAGGTGTTGTGGTGGATCCAGTTGTTGCGGCAGACGTCGGCGTTGACGTTATCGGCTTTTCCCTTCCTCAGCTTAATCTCGGGAGCCTGGGGTTCGTAACGCAACGGGGGAGAGGGGATGCCACGGAAGAGAGGGTAGGGGAGGTTCGGGTTGAGGATTCAAGGGGGGTAAATTAAATCCCCTCACTTCGTGAATACTACATACACTAAGCCTTCGCTAACTCCAAGTAGCTTGTCCCAAAAAATGGGAGTACACACAACTCTTCTAGTGTAAAACAGTACTAAAGAGTACTAAAGAGTACTAAAGTCCCATTCGAAGGACGAGCAAGAGAGAAACAAGACAAAGGTGACAACATAAAAACATGAGCATGAGAGGGCGATACCGTATCAAACGTGGGATATTGTCTCTTAGAACTAAAGCTAAATATTTTTTTTACATACTAACTCAACACTCGAACACTCGAACGCGGTGAAAATAAATTACTCGTCTATATATACCCATTAACGACGTTTTGAGTTGGCTCACAACTTTAGAGTGATTAAGATGAGAGGCTACTACAGTACTTTTGCACTATTACGGGGGGCCATAATAAATAGGACCAGTTATTGTTGGTGAAAATAGCGAAATATTAATGTTTTTGTGTGTACCGTAGGTCCTATTTAATATGCCCCCCCGAAATAGAGGCAGTTGGTGTTTGTACTGAATACAGAGAGGGAGGGGGCTGGGCGTGGCGGGGATGGCACGATAAGGCATCGACGCCAGGAGACGGTAAACAAAATATGAAATATCGAGAGCAGCATCCTCACATTTTTGCTTTGATCGCCGAGTCCGTAGAGATTCATACTTCTAACTGTATATCTCTCGTAGCTCTATAGGGCGCCACGCACTTATCCACTTCTTGTACATCTGCGTCAGCGCCGATTCTGTGTGCCAGAGACAGCAGTTGGCGCATGCCCCATACGAGAGACGGTCAAAGGAGCGCTAAACTACCTGGTATACCGGTAGAGAAAAGGAACGCCTCGATATTAGACCCGGTTGACGCCGAGGAGCACCCCAATGCTGTACCAAAAAAACAACGTATTTTTGATGTTAACCCTTTTAGGACTGCAGCCTCGTTTTGGGGACAATTGGGGACAAATTACTTGGAATTTGAGTGCCTTGTCCCCAAAACGGGACCGGAGTTCGAAAGGGGTTATTGCTGCTGTTATTAACCTTATGAACTCGGATTATTTTTAGCATTGGACAAACTCTGTATATAACTTATGGTAACCCACGTTTGGTCAGGGTTACTCACAACGTTTTATGTACTTGCAGGTAGGATCGCGGTACGAGTAGAAGTGAAAGGGTTTATCCCACTTCCCCCAAAAACGTAAAACCCATCGAAATGCCACACGACACGTTACCAAACAATGGGCAACGAGTATCAAACATACTGCTGTACACCACACGGGCGGTATACGTACCGGTATTGTGCTGGGGGGTGACACTACAAAACTACACAATTAACGTGTGTACTGGCAGGTAGTGTTTGCCTGGAGGAACGGTGTATGAACTAATTCGTTGCCCAATTTAGGAGGCGATAGAAAGCAAAAACTCAGAGTATTGATACGTACGATACGAGGGAGCATATCGATAGTAATCAGGACCACACGTCGTGGGGTAACCAGAGGAGGGATAGCGTCTGCGCGGTCCATTTTCGGTTCTGATCAGGATGGTACCAATAGGAACACCACTAAATACACGTATTACTAAGGGGGGCCATAGTAAATAGGACCTACCATGCAGACAGAAACCTATATATTGTCCAATTTTTACGAACAGTATTCGGTCCTATTTACTATGGTTCCCCGTAATAGTAAAATATCGTGCCTATTAATAGTATCATGTCCTCGGCTAGACTAGCGGCAGCGAGTGATACGGAGTAGTAGTTCTCACCTTGTTGTCGTCGACCTGGTCAAGCGCGGTCCCCAGGTAAATGCCCTCGCCGACCTTCCCCCCGCCCCCGTGCTCAAAGTCCTCCCTGCCGCACTTCTGGATGGTGCATCCCTGCACCTCAGCGTGGGTCACGAAGTACCTGAAGTGGATGCACTCCGAGTCGAAGTTCTTAATCTCGAGGTCGAATAGCTGCAGCCCCGTCACGGACGACTTGACCCCGTTCTTGGTGCTCTTCTTGTCCGCTCCGAGGACGTAAATGGCGGTCGCGCAGAAATCACTCCCGTGCTGTCCGTTAAAGCATATGTTCTTGATGGTGTAGTAGTCGTGGGCTATCTGAAGCACTCGGTCTTGGGTGTTGCTTCCCCTGATGCACGCCTCGGAGTGACCGGTGATGGTGATCCGCTTGTCTTTGGTCCCGTGGGTTACCGTCAGGCCGTCGTGCTTGTAGTTTCCCTTCTCGAGGTAGCAGGTGTCTCCCGGCTGCACCACGTGCAGGCAGCTCGCCTCGAAGTCATCTCCCGCCTTGATGGTGATGGTTCTCGCAGCGGAGGACGTAAAAAACTGCAGTAATCGGGAGAAAACGATAAGATGATGATCATCAACACCGAGAAATTGAGTTCTTGAACGACGAAATGAAATGAATTAAAGGAACGATGGCATTAAAACATCGAGCCTGAATAGGGTATACGGCCGTACTGTTCTATGTAGCACCGACTTTTATGTTGATTGTAGTATACCACCTTCAACGACCGATTTTGAGGGAAAAAAATGTGAGGTATGTACTAAGCCGTATACCTGGTACACAATATTGTTATGATAACATGGCTTCCACATACAGGTGCGTACTTCTATGTACTTATATAGCGGTAGATGTGGATTAATTTCATTTCTTGAGCTCCTGATAGTGTTGGGTTGTTAAAAATTGCCAAAAGAGGGAACGACAGCGTTCATCAAGTCATCGATTTACACTACAGCCGCAGTGCTGTTCGTACTCGGCCCTTCCATCTGCTTTGCTTTCTTTGCCCACGGACAAGTACCTACCAGCAGGGTATCTATCGTTTTTTACGCGGCTATACCTATCTTGCATGGCTTCCATATCATATCGTCTCCTGATACTGGTATACGTACATACCAAGTGCCTGGCGCGACTAGGAATATACCATGCATAACGGGGGTTCTTACGAACTCGTCGTAGGGGCCGGTGAATGAAATATTTGAGCCAAGTACACGTGCGGTGCACGAGTACCATTGTATTAATAGTTATGATAGCGAAACGAAGTACGTGGTGTGGGGTAAACATGTAAACACACAAAAAATTCTGCAAGCGGTCAACGCATTTCCAGTTTCAGTCCGCAACGAAAAAAACAAATGCCGCAGGGTTATAGGCAGCCGCGCGAGGTTATCGATACTACTGCTATATACGAGGAGAACACGTCAAAATAAAAGCAGCAAGCGGCTGACACGATAACTTCAGCGCGGAAATAAGATATGGGGAGGCGAAACAATCGAGGTACAGTCATTAATAGTAGTATCATTGAGGATTTGAAATACTTACGTAGCTACAGGGTCGGGACCAGGAAAAGCGACTGCTGCGTGATATTCGTGACCATCAGTCTGTCTTTTCGGTTCGCCTCGAAAACGGCGAAACAGCCGTCGGAAATGAGACCAACAGCTCGGAAAATAGACATAATATTTTTGAGATGCTATAACTTTGTGTGATATTGTACCATGAACGATATTATGTCATGGTCATGGCTGGACTTCTCATACTCATACTCACACACTCTTACTCTGGATGTACAGGCGATACTACGAGCGGACACACTTACAATTTGTCATCAAGCCCGGACTGGACTGGCAATACCCCAGAATGGTGGTGCCCAACGCATACCACGCAGGAAGGACGATACTTTCCCAACAACCGACTGGTAAGGACTCAGGGTTCGCAATACGTGATTCTATATATATGCAGTGTGTACGTGTGTGCTGTAGACGTGTAGACGACGCATTACATTGCCTACCGGCTCTGGGCTGGGTCACGCAACGGCCACGGTGCATATTAAAGAGAAACTGCTATTAATATTATACGACGCACGAGTCGTAAACCATATCATAAAATAAAAATATACCTTGTAAAGCGTATTTGTGGCACTCTGTACTGCTGTTGTTGTACCTGCATACAAGGAAGGGACCATTTACATTGAACATCTATATAGTATTGGTCCTCATATGAAGGGATAATATGCTATGTATAGAGTGGATCGTTCAGATTGAATATCTACCACTTCTTGGTAGCTGTGCTCATACCAAGGGATAAATATACTACCCACCGTAACGGTACGTACAATAAATATGATATCACCACATGGTATTACATAGACCAACCAGGCACCAACATGGAGAGCTCTCTTGTGCCAACGGAATCGCGTTGCTGTCCACGTCGAGTCATGGACTACAGACAGTATGTATATACCTGGTATACTCTATACCCCCATCGCACATTTCGATAGGTCGCCTCCATGCAGCCGGAGAGACATAAATCATACCTGGTACCTGGTATATAATATACCTCGTATACAATATATCATGCATGCATATACGAAGTATATACATACCAAATATATATACATATACTATGTATAGGTATTTATGCGTGTGGATGCCAGCGATTCGGGCCTGCAGCTGTTGGACATGCTTCCTTCGGGTTTTGCAAGCTGCCCCCGTTCATTTCACCCGGCGGGCTCTATAGACCCATTTGAATCGTCTGTTGGTACCGTTGTCTTTTCATACAGCTCGTGTAAGGCCATCTAAGGTCATGTAAGGTTATGTAATAGATACCGACAACTTTGATATTTCAACTTATTGACCGTCAACGCACCGAAAACACTTACCGTATTACCGTAAGACAACAAACAGAGTGGTAAAACATAACCCCACGGACGCCTTTGTAGGGTGAGATTCAGACGCTACTACAATAGTATGCTATTACTATCTGTCATGCAGAGCGATGCGTCTATGATAAAAAAACTTGGATAATTTCTTTGACAGGGCGCCATTTTGGTTTAGCGTGTCTCCCATTCTCGTGTTGTTGTTGCAGAATGTCGGCTGTCAAAGTTGTCCCAGGGTGTGTGTGTTGGTCCTACCACCCTATTAATAGTGCGATAGGGTTATACTAAAAACTATTGTGCGTATACGTACGGTATAATCTGTGTGCACTATCAGGCGCTACCCTCTTGCATGCGGTGACCTGACTCTTGCACTACTTACTGTCCGAGTTGCTTGATACTGCAACTCTACTTGCAGAAAAATTGGTCTCCCGAAGGTTGTAATTCTATTATTAGTATATCGATAGGAGAACAATGTCATGATATAACTAGGGTGACCTTTGGATATTATTATTATTATTATTATTATTATTATTATTATTATTATTATTATTATTACTATTTTTATTTTTCTAAGCTGAGGATCAATCTATCTCTTGATCCCCCCTCCCCCATGCAAGAAACTCCAACAAGATTGTTCGCGCGATCCAACCAAAAATTTGGATACGTTGCGTAGTCCCAAATCAATTGTGCGAACTATTTTATCAGTGAAAGTAAGGTATCATAGACTATTCATGACCGGTAGTAGTTGCTCACTTGACCTCAACTTGGGGTTAGCCCTTGCAGTACTCTTAGTGCTGCCGTCCCGTTTTGGGCCCAAACTACATAAATTGTGACTGGCCTGCCCCCAAAACTGGACTGCAGCCCTAAAGGGACTGTGCCAAAAAACATAAAGCCAACGATTCAATGCAACCTGCAATACCCTGGGATGAGTCCTCAACGCCGACATCGTCCATATCCAGATATTATATATATAGTATATATATATCCAACCCACCAAATACGTATTTCGGCAAGAGTCTTCTTACACGCTACGCTCATGCCACTCCGAAGGGAAAACATGTATATATATACCAGGTGCTATTTGTAGCTTCAAAACTCACCGTGGCTAGTAACGCCAAGGAGGCCCCCTTCATCATCATCCTTGGTCTGATATCTCTCGTTTCTCGAGGGTAGACGCACGATCAGCTGCTAACGATGGGTAAACCGCGACCTGTGATTTTTAGGAAACCGACGATTGACGTTGGGCGAGAGGGGCGAAGGAGCGTGAGAATGGCTATAGGCCAACAACAAGAGAGAAAACGTGTCGAGCGAGCGAGCAAGCAAGCAAGAAAGAATGCTCAGTTTCACCAACTATTTGCTATTGCTCTCGGTGCTTTGGTTCTCGCCTGCTCCCGAATCGAAACTCAAGAACATCGAAGGGGCGACAAGACATCCACATGACCCTGTATGATTTGCTGCACAAGATATTGTCGAGGCGCCACGCTACGAGTGCTGCCGTTACTTTGTGCAGTGCCGGCTGGTACTATGCTGTGTGCATCAAACATCCGCAAGCACCCATGGAAGTATGCACGCACGGTTTGAGAGAGCACCTCAACCAGCACCTCAATCAGCACTTGAACTATCACGGGGGACCATAGTTAATAGTACCAAATATTGTTAGTAAAAACGGTTAAATATTTTGGTTTTCATGTATGCCATAGGTCCTATTAACTATGGCCCCCCGTAATATCAACAAAACGAGCAGTCGCACTTCGCAAAACGCACGAAGCCATCAACACGCTAAGTGACTTTCCGTGCAATGCTTGCAGTAGCGCGTAGTTGGCAACCGAGTACACAGCACTCCAGCAGTACTTCGTCTTTTGATAGCAGTCGCCCACATGTAATTTGTGATAACAGGTGAGTATATCATGATCAAACACCTTAAACCATTGCCCCGAGTTTTATTCTCGCCCCCAAAACGAGCACGTATCGTACATACGAACCTGGTCTATTGATGATATACCAGGTGCATACCGTATACTACAACCGAGAAGCAGAGAAAAGCCGTCCTCGACTAGCAATAGTAGTGGTGGCGGTAGTTGCGGAACTTTCGTTAGTCCCTTTGTGTATTTCTATCCGTATGTCCTACGTTGTCCATCACGGAAAGCCAGCCCTTGGAGCTTTAGTCTAAAGGTAATTTTTACGCCTACAGCCACCGCCAAAGATGTACCGCATGCGGCACCGAACAAAATGTTGCGTGCACGACACGACAAGATTGATGCATGGAGCATGATGGCATGCTAGCATGATAACTGTGAACAATCAAAGAGTTAGTTTTGAGTATTTTTTCGAACGATGTCGTACGAATATTATGCCGAAATGCGAAATATCAGAGAGTTTACTCTCAGTACACAGCAGTAGTGCGCAAAAAAACTCGAGCAACATTGACACAAGCACATCTGAAATTTGGCACCGGGTATAAAATACGCACATTCAAAGTCTGAAGACGCTGCTCTCCCATGTCTAACGTCTCATGTGTCATGCGTCATGGAGGGAGGTGCGCTTCGCCCTTAAACTTTCTCCACCCTATCATCCATATATGCATCACCATCACACGGAGCATTTATATGAATGCACTAAATATACTACGACCAGGTATTACACTGACTGCTGACGGCTTCGCTTTGCAGACAGGGTGACGGGGGGGGGGGGTCCGTCTGAGCTTTCCCGACACTACAAAAAAAATGCGAAACTTTGCGCACGCTACGCAGACATGTGCCGACGTCTCTTGGCACTTGCGCGAAAAGAGTTGACCTCCTCTATTTCCAAGTACCCCCCCCAATCGGTGGCCCTATCCATACACATCCGTGCACATACAGTACATCGGGAACGAACCTCCTCAACAATGCTCTAACAAACGCCTCCAAATAAATGATCTTTGATACCATGTATCATGTACCATGTATTTATTAATAGTTATCTGGTATACATTAATATAGGGTTAGGGTGCCACTGCAGACATGCAGACAGGCAGAAAACGCTAGAACACAAGGTCATCTACCAAAATGTTACGTACGTAAAAGGTTTCGAAACCTAGCGTCACGCGGGTAGATGTTCCAAGAAAACACTTGCTCGGAACTCCTGCTGCTGCGATATGTATAATGATTGTTGCCGCTGATTACATCATCAGCAGTAACCTTTTCTCTTTTTTGAAAATTCAAATTTTGCTTGTTGACGCAGACGTAAGTCAGGAGTATACTGGTGAAATACGTATTAATAGTATAATGTAGCTCTCGCGCAAGCCAAACGTCACAAGTCACAGGCACAGAAGTTAGTTAGAGTCACAAAAGGCACCGTACCTGCCTAAAACCGAGACTATGATCACCCTCAGACCGAAGTTAATTCATTTGTTTTCATGACACGCCCGACGAAGTGCACGAAAAGCAGCCAGGAAGTACTGCTGTTGAACGTATACTGGTATACCAGGTACCTGGTTACTGGCCGTAGTCTGACGTGTGTGTTGTTGTGTTTTCGAACCTATTGATAGTATTACACTGACTTTTGACTTGCTTTACCCCTTCATTGGCGTTTATGTTTGTATCGTTTTATCTATTGTTGTTGTTGTTGTTCTCACATGAACTCACAATTCAATGCAGTCCGTGGTCGCAGGACAGGCTCCAATAACTCTGGAGTGGAAGAAATACCTCAAGTAAAAACAGAGGCAAAAAAACAAAAAACAAGCCTACGCACTCCACCACTGCGGACACCTATCTATATATACCAAGGAGCTTGTGACATCCACAAAATAATTAGTACCAGGTAACTCTCTCTATAAATACGTATCATAGGACAGGTATTCAGGACGGACACTGGGTGTACTGAATCATGATGTGGTAGGGAAGGAAGAAAGGGAATACCTGGTAGGCAGCACACAGCACACACAGCGGTCAGTATCATTAATGTTCGTGTTAATAGTAGCGTAGGCGGCAATCACGAATCATGATTCAAAAGTTCAGTCAAGCAGTCTTGTATTACGTACGTACCTCGTATGCCATGTAAAGAATATTCCGAAAATATAGACTAAAACTACGTTCGTACTTCGTACCAGCATACCAGTACCAGCAGGGTATATTATATTATGGTTGTACGCACTCGTATTAATACTGCTGTTTGTATTCGCATCGTACATCTTTGCTGCGACCTTGCGCTTGGTCAGCGCTGCTTACGTACGTACGTACTCACGTACGTACCCCGCACTGCCACACGGAACAGAATGAGAAAACACGACAACAATCAATAATGCTTGCGATCTATCGAACGAAGCACGTACGACGCGTACGTACGAGTAGGGTTGCTACACATCTGGGGTTGTTGTTGCTGCTCTCTATGCTCACACACACCTACCACCTACCAAAGGCTTGCCGACAACGGCCTTGCCTGCTGTAGCAGCTAGCTAGCGGCAGCAGTCAGCACACAGCAACACCGCATTTTGTGTTCGAGATTTTATCCAGCGCTGAAAACTTTGAATCCATCAGCCCGACACGCCAACACCACAAACAAAACACTCACTTCATAAATATAAATATCATCAGAACATTTATGTACCACTACCTATTATTACTCGTGTAAATAAGAAAAACATAACCAACCGGCCTATTAGATTTCAGGACAGAGTGGTGGTACTCCGTACCAGATACCGGTGATATATTTGTTAAGTTAATAGCAGCAGGTAGGAACAGAAGAAGCGCAACCGATACAAATAATATCCTACCAGGTACGCACTTGCTTGTTGGTACTACAGCAGCAGTACAAAGATACCGCAAGAAAGCTATTGCTGATAGTACCGGTACTTTTTTTTTACCAGGTATTTTTCTAAATGTTCTTGTTAATAGTACGGACAAATTCGGCACAGACACTGGGTGTGTGCTGTGTCGACGGGTAGAGAGAAAAGACGAAAACGTAAACCAGGTACGCAACAGGTCAGTCAGGTGGCCAAGAACAGATCTGGGTGGGTGTGACAGGCAGGCCAGTATTACTATATACACTCGAATCGAGTCAGGTTTGCGCAAAAATAAATCACAAAAATAAAAGCACGGGATTGCCGCCCAACGGTCAACTTTTCGAACTCTTTTAGATGTGAGGAAAGACAACTGGCCTGAGACCAGACCTTTTCATATCAAGCTTTTTACCTGATGCCAGGTGGGTACTACGAGTATTTGGATACACCAACCACCAGCATCCTACCTTCTGCACGACGAGTAAACATCTAATAAAAAGATAGCGGGAAATTAATATCAAGCCTCTGCTGTTTCTTGCTATACTAGTGGGGCCTGCGTCACGAACCCTTGGGAGGCTGCAAGAGTTATACCTGGTATCTGTTACTAACTACAGCAGCAGTATCATCTGCTGTCTGTGAGCTGCGTCAATCAACGCGAAGACCACTGCTTGCTGTAGATAGGGGGGTCTGGATGTCTGGATGATGTGTGCCCAAAGGGGGAAATAAACAAAAATTGGCCGAATGGCTGCGAGGGGGCAGAGGCGTCTTGTTTTACTCGCTTGTTTTTGTGAAAAGAGGTTGCGCTGTGTGCTAGCCACAGCACCACGCAATGCTTGCTGCTTTGAGATGTTGAGGGCTGGATCCAGAGGATCTCTACTGACCTTGCTTGTAGTGGTAGTTGTCTCATGTGCGAGCATACATACAATTGGTACACAACATACATGGAGTGACCGAAGGCGCGAAAAAACAACGGAGGCTTTTCGGAACACACAGGAAGCGAACCCACCTCACCGTACCAGTAGTATACCGAGTAGTATACCGACTGAATGCAGCTGCAGGGTACATCGATCCATATCGTATACTTTTACACGAGAGATAGTTGATACTTTGCGGACGTACAATGGATGCCTACTGTGCGGACTAAGTTTGGCATATATATGTCGGAGAGAGCAAGAACAGCAGCAGCAGCAGCAGCAAGCAGCAGCAAGCAGCGGCAGGAGCATGTATGTGCTACGATATGGTATTGCAGGTGCGTTATGATTGCCTGCTGTCGACGCACGAGTATCCTCGATCCAATGTGCTTTAGTAATTTACCTACAGTATACTACTGGGTAGCTAGCTCTTACTCAACAACAACGACTACTACTAGTAATACCACTAATACCTCTAGTGCCGTACAGCCTTCCAAAAAGCGATGGCTATTTCACGCCGGAGACAAGGAACGATCGCAAATAAGAGGCCATGAGAGGATCGGTAATGCACAGCTACCTGGTACCTGGTATTATTTGTGGCGTCAGCTACGAAGGTACAACCTGTTTCTTGCAATTTTTAGAGTCGGCCACGATAACACTTACTTTGCAAGAAGACTCTGTTGCTAATACCGGCTGTATGTACTGCTATTACTGCTTGCTGTGCAGCTGCGAATATGTCCTCTGCTGAAATACATGCTGCTTACTGTGCTCGACGCGCGTTGCAATAAACGAGTTAACATCACAGCGCTGCTGGTGATAGAGCAGTAGTATTAAATAGCACTGGTGGTACAGCTGTACTTATGGTACATACGGTAGTGATGCACTACTCACGGCTGTTGTTGTAGACTCTCTCTGAGATACGAGTAATAGGTGTAAACATTGTACGCGAGGTATTATGCTGGTATATGGCGATTTGAATTTAGAGGAGGAGAAAGATCTCCTCTTTTCCAATTTTCGTTGCTTTACTGTATGCATGTACTCTACAAAGTACCAGGTACCTGGTACGTACGTGATAATGCTGCTGCTGTATGCCCCCGCCCCCGCCCCGACCGCACCGGCATTCAGGTAGAGAGGAGAGGCGATATCTAGTCGCGCCTACGTGCCGCGTGCGTACGTGCGTGCGCAGTTCGCTCGTACCGCCCGACTGCTGCTACGCCTGCGAATCAGTATGGACCACACCCCTCCCTGTGTGTTTCCGGCTCCTTTACTACGACCACCACTACCACCGCCATCTGCTGCTGTTGTTCTGAAATAATGCTCCGATCTTTCATTTTTCGATGGCCATCATTGGGCGTGCTGCTGCTGAAGTCTGCTATAACGAGCTTCTGAATTTCCGTAGCAATAGCAAGAGTGTCACAAATCGAAACAGAGTATTTTTTTCTGTGAGACGCACGGCAGCTATAATAGTACTTCACCTCGGAAACTCGGTTGTCTTTTGCCCAGCCCCGATGCGCCGCTCAACGGAGACAGCAGCAGCAGCAGCAGCAGTGTTGACGGCGGTATCCCAGGCGAGCCGGCGGTCGCGATCGATGTTGTTTTGTGTGCTGCTGCTGTGTGCGAGAAAAAAGATGTTAGTTGATGATGACGAGGGAGGAAAAGAAGAAGTGTGAGTGTGATGTTGTGATGTTGGCGGTGGGTACGAGTTTTCGGGTATCGGAGGCTGGGCGTGCCTCGAGAGGCACCAACGGATATGATGAACTCTATTCCATTGCTCCAGGTGCTCGTTCGCTGAATCAACTTTTGGTTGGCTAGATGCTGGCATCTTGACAGGCCCCATCAAAGGTTAAGACATGGAGAGTTGCCGTGCTACCGGACCTTACACAGCGGCGCAACAAACCTCTACAACCAACCATAAAAATGATAGGGTCACATACATTAAAACATTAAAACCCCATCTCATACGGAATTGTCGGAAAATCCTCATTATATATCTTATACCATCGTCTGTCCTTAGTTGTCCTTATCTGTCGGTTTCCGTCTTAAAGTAGAACATCCGCGAGAGGATATGCCCAATCAAGCCACACCATACGTATAGTGGACTGATACGCCATGCTTCATTGCATGAAGCATTTTTGGATTTATTGTACTGATATTATTATAGTGTGTGAGTTACTACTGTTGATATTAATATTTTATACTGTTAATTATATCTACTACTGGTCTCCCCCATCCCCTCTTCTTGATTAAACGAACATGTTTCACACCATGTAATATAACTTTATAATGTTTGTTCTGCATGTTTACATAATACGCGGAACATATACCAATATTTTTCGCTCATTCGATAATACGTACGTACATTAATTGCTTGGAAATATATTAAGCAAATCTTTGATGCGACGGCCGAGATCCATGACGATGGCTTTGGTGGTCGTCGGTAAATCTTGATCTCGGATGCCGCGTCACAGATACATATGTAAATATGGATATAATAGGCGGAAAACACATCATCATCATTATTATTCGTTTATTTTCGTAATGGTTCTGACCATAATTCCCTCGAAATAGTATCTTTGATACGAGCGCGATCGATGGCGTGGTCATCGGTTGATCTTAATCTCGGATGCTGCGTCACAGATAGATATACGGCTCAGCGGCTCAAAGTCGTATCCTACCGACCCTGACCCTATGGTATAAATAGTATACTTCTTATAAAAAAAAAAAAAAAATACAATATAGCATAATATATAATACGAGTATATATCCATGCGGTTATGCCAGGATATACTAGTATAGTGTTAATAATGTGGTGCTGTTAATAATATCATCAGTCAGACAGACCCGGTGTGCGTCTTCAGTCTGTTGTTGTACTGGCACTACTCAACGACTGCAGCAGCAGTCACCACATCCAGCCAATATAGACGTGTGTGCGTTCTTTCACGTTTTTTTCTATCGGTCGACATTCACCACAACCAGTGTCCGTGCCGATTCTTCTATCCCAGAAATAACCAACAAGTGCACACAAAACTGCGCTACTCGTACTATTATTATATTAATACATAAACGGAAAAAACAGACAAATCGGAAAAATGGGAACGAAGCCTAAAATGAGAACCAAGCCGTATCTCCAGAACCATGTCGTGTATCAGAGAACCAAAATGATCCTGCGAAACCCCTTGGCCAACCTTGTGAGAGGAGCTCGTCAGAACGGTCATGCTCCATCTCGTGCCTTCGGGTGGGCGCAAAAAGCGATATACGCTGGCTCTATTGTGATTTCTCTAGATGCTGGCTACCGCGGCGATGCCGAGGACTTCCAGCCTGAGCGACACAGCTCATTCGAAGGCTGCTGTACAGCCCCACACAGGACTGTCAACTTTTTTTTTTGGAGTTGTACACAATTGGTTTGCTTTCAAAAAAAAAACGTCCGTTCTCATTTTTTGTTTCGTTCCCATTTTCCCGTTTTGTCTGTTAAAAGCGAAATTTCGATTGGATTTGAACCCATAACGGTGAAGCCGATACACCGAATTGGAACCGAGAAGGGGCGGCTCATTCGTATATCGATTTTGGAACAAAAAAACCGAACGAGCGAAAGCAGCTCTATACACGGGTCAACCGAACGAGAAAAGCGCACCCGGCGAGCAAAACGAACTCCACCCACTTCGCCCTTCCACGTCTCGCTTGCCCCCGCCCCGCACTGTTGGGGGGGGCAATAAGACTGCCGTAATAGTTTTGAGGCCAAAGATAGCCGTCGACAGGCGTTATCAACAACTCGGCAAAGAAAGTAATTATCAATTTTCAATTCTGGTTTGGATTTCTTAATCGGATGAATCGCCCCCGATTCACAACCATCTGCTCTCAATACCCCTGTTCGGACTGGTTTATACCATACACCGAGCCTTGACGATACTACTATTAACGTTAATAGTCGCCCCGGTGGTTCAAGTCGTTAAGCTCGAATTCTACTTGTGTTGGAGTCCTGGGTTCGAGCCCCAGAGGTGGGTCGGACTTTTGACTTTATTTGCACAGAAATAAAATCAAAAGGATTCAACTGTTGTTGTTGAGAGCGCCTTGCAGCATGATGGGTATAGGCACAATTCGATGCGAGTCGACGAAGGAAGAAAAGGCTGAAATTTTCTCGCGATAAAAATGAAGGCACGTACCGTAGCGGGAAGGGGGTAGAAGAGCCTGCTATGTGACCCCGGACCTGAGTTACGAGTTGGAAGGAGAGAGAGAAGAAGATGGGCGAAGATAAATGGGGAGAGCAAAAATAAATAAATAAAAAATAAATAGCGATGTATATGGGTGTGCACAACTGTGTGTGTTAATAGTAGTAGTATGCTCAGAACTAATCAACTCGCCAATCGTCCGATCGACGCAAAAACCCCGTCTATCTTGCTTGACACGTCATGTTTGGCTCTCATCTCGTACTATTAATGCATACCTGTAGTATGATAGCCTACTATTTTTACTACAATACTTCGAAGTACTACTCTAAATATGTTCCTTGAGTACGTAAAAAAAGCGGCAGCACCGATGCCAGTTCTTCGCTGCTCCTTGTTGTGTGGTCGAGAGGCCGGGAAACAAAACGAATGCCAACAACGCAGGGGGCTCGAGGTGAAGCAAATTTAGTGCTAATATCGCGCCGGCGAAGGGCCGTGCGAAACAAAAAATATGCCACCCAAAAAAAGAAAAACAACCTTTTGGACAAATCAAACGAAACTATGAATGCGAGTACTTCTGTGCGAGGGAATGGAATACTGGAATGTGAGACAGAGTACTATTAATAGTCTGTAGCGCGATTCTGCTGGAACCCAAGAAAATCACAATAATCACCACACGTCGGACAGAATCTAGATCTTGAACTCCTGTAAATAACCAAGATCCAACTGCCGCTTGGATACTATGTTGTCTTGGGTCTGTATGTACCTCATTTTTTCTTTGTTTTTCTTCACAAAACGCGTACCCCAGCAACCCAGGAAACGTGCCGTACTAATAGATCATACCGATTGCGCGGCTCCCGCCCGGCAACGTGGCCGGATTATGCAGGTCAGGCATCTGCCCTGAAATATTTACGTGATCTATGTGATCTATCTACGAATAAATACTGCCCTTCACATCGTTGGAAGGCAAATAAATGAAACAGTGATACCGGTCAGTACGTATTATATCTGTTCCGTACGATCTGTAAGATGATCTGTCCGATGAGTGAAAGTGATTGAAGAAGACACCTACCTACCTACGTGCGCATTTATTTGGAGGAGAGGACTACTACTACTGTACAATACCTGGTACCGTAGTAGTACTCTGAATCCCAGGGTTAGACAACCACCGAAGGACGACGGTAAAGACGGGAAACACCAGGAGACTCAGAGAGGGGAAAAAATGAATGAGAAAACCAAGGCCAAGCACGGCAATCCAAATATTATTGGGAGTATGCTTCCGCCTCTGTTATTATGCAGTGGAGCCGGGAACCTTGCCACACAATAAGATAATCTGCCACCTCCCTTTCACTATTCGCATTGCTCCCTCTCTCGTCAACAGCGGTGTCAAGTGTCAATAGTTCGACTGCTGCTGCTGTACTACTGCTGTCGTACCTCTCAACCCCCCCACAGGAATACAAAGGCTAAAAACCACAAAATGCCACTATTCGACCAGCAGCGAAATCGCAAATACCTAGGCTAGAGGTATTCCACTCTTCTTCTTTTATTTATTTGTCGAAGTGGAACCACGCCACACGACCTGTCATTTGTTTTCTCAATTAATATACATACGTATGTCAGCGGCATCAATATGACTGCCTCCCTCTCCACCCCCCCCCCCCCCTCCTCTTGCCGCACAACTACTGGCATGATCAGCGAATGAATGAGTACGCCCCCCCTCTCCCTTCTCGTCGCGCCCTTTTTTTCTTGCCTGCCGCGACTATCTCATGTTGACATTTTCTACTGCTTGGCGTAGTGAGCGCCCCTCCGCTTTCTCCTCATTTGACATCATGCCATCTCATCACAACCCCGCGGTTCAGCAGCAGTAGTAGTAGTACTTTAATAATAGTAGTATTAATAGTAGCACTCCCCCCCCCGCCCCGTTTATAGGCTCCGTTCTTAGCGACACCAACAGCACCACCAACTGTTTTAACACCCGTCTCTATCCTTACCAACTATGAGTCAGTGCTATCCCTGCAGTATACGCCTACTCATATTTTCCTAGCAGCAAAGCAGCTACCACACTGTACAGGAGTAGTAGCCATCATACAACGTACACTGTATATAATATTAATAGTATTTTCATGTGTCATGAATTACCTGGTAAATAGTAAAAGTACGGCATTAATAGTAAGATGTTTTCCGTAGGTACTTCTGATAGGTAGGCTTAATTTAAACTTTGCGAATAAGCGTGTCGCATACGAAATACAATTACTAGTACATAGTATAGTAGTATACCGGCTCCCGAATATCGTACCCCTCCTTGTCAGTTTTTCCCTGTAGAATCTAATCTGATGTATTAATGCGTCTGCACTTGTTTCTCTGTTGTTCGTTTTCTGAACATTTTGCGTACTACTGTTGTGTTTATTTAAGTCATATAAAAAATAAGCACAACAACTGCATTAATGTCTTCATGGTATTCTAATATTATTGTGATATTTATCAGTCACGTGTTACGGTGGGGGTACATGGTATATATATCTAGAGATTAGTACGTATATATATATATTCTATAGCCCCTATACATCACCTACTAAGCACCTACTGGGTGTAACGTTTACGGCGCTCGTCCTTCAGAGAACTGTACACCATTATTTTCATTACTATACTTTGCCCAGCAACAAAACAGCCGACCGTTTGAGAAAACACGTGTTATAATAACCTACTGCTTATTACTGTAAGCCCGATGCATAACCCCACGCACGGGCTATCAATAGGCATGATGACGATTTAAAGAGTATTTACTTTTATTTTTTTATCTTTTAGTAGTCATCATTTTTACTTTCCAGGGGGTTTTACCCTCGAAGATCTTCTGGACAAGCCGTGGTCACAGGTGTCGTCCCTTCTCTCCCCCTGTGCGCGCCTTTAGTTTTTGTCGCGCATAGGGTCCAGCATTCCCACCACTCGTCGACTTTCATCGAATACAGATAACTCACGCTCTCGCGCTTTCCGCTAATCGTTTTTTTATGCTAGAAAAAGTCCCGACGAGCATACACTCGGTGAGACTTGAACCCACGAAATTGATCTTGATAGGCACGCGGACCACCTACCACGCCACCGGGGACGTAGGCTCCGTTTATACATAGCTGGTACGTGGGCTTCTTTTTTGTTTCGATTTCCTTCGGTTTCTTCTTTTTCGGGGAAGAATGTTTGCTTCAAAGTATGATATTTCGGAGTGTTGATCAACGTTGGAACCCATGCTATTCATAACTAACTTGTCAGACGGCATGCACAATATATTATATATAATACGTCCAGCTTCAAACAAACGGCCTCAGTGGTTGTGACCATAATAAACTGTGTACAAATAATTGCCATTTATTTCACGGAGGGTGTCGCGCTACAAGCTCCAGCTCAGGATCGCCAGAAGAATGCGAGACGGAGCCGGGGGGGGGGGGGGGGGTGGGACGATACTAGACCAACCCTCAAGGCGTGGGAGATGGAGCCTGGATGCCGCTTGGGAATCTAGGTGTAGAGGTTGGAGGAGCAGGTATTAATAGTGAGAAGAAAGGAGCAAGGACAGCAGTTAGTTGGAGTAGATGGGTGTGGATCGGGAAGCAGTTAGTTACGGAAGGGAGGATTTTGCTTCCCTGGTGCAAACATATAGGCTTTCTTTCTGGTGTTGGTTTCCCTAGGATACAGTACGTTCTTTCCGGGAATGATTACTTGGAAGTATGATGTGTACGAGCGATCAACGTTGACGGTCATGCTATTATTTATTGCTGTAACAGCACATTGTTCGGTGGCAAACGTAATAATACTGACCTTAATGTATAACATCGGATCGAAAGTTCCACTGTACTCCTTACTGGCCCCCTGAGTAGCAGCATACTGACTGGTATAATATATATGGTACGTACGCACCTGGTAGGTTTATTGCGGTTGGCATCACGCAACACGCCAGAGCTAAAACAGCAAACAGCGAGCCAAAACGTCATCTACAACAACAGCAGTAAGTAGTTCCTCTTGCGTATGGGCGCTAAGTTCTCAGACACCTACCTACAGTAGTAACGGTTTCTTACGGCTTGCTGCCGCTACGATCTGCTACATACAATACACGGAACTGAACTCTACATAGATAGATAGGCGGTGTACACTGTTATTATTTCGAATAGCTATGCTGCTACCCCGCCTCATCCTCTTGCACATTACTCACCAAGCCTGTTAATACTGAAGGATGTGGTTTACGCGCCTATATATATGCCGGTAGCAGATTGTAGATGGTATAGATATCGTGTGCCTCGAGCTGTACATTATGTATTCACTATAATAGTTACTAACTGAAGGCACTAAGTAACTCCTGTAATTTGCCCACCGGCCCCCTCTCCCCCGTACACCGTATCCCCACGTGCTCCACCGCTCTGTCTCGCCTGCAAGAATGACGCCGATGTTTTACGTAGCAGTACCTGATTGCGTACTACTACAGCATGCTGCATCGGTATTATAGGGCAGCTCATTCATCATGAATACTGTAGTAGTATAGAGGAATTTTAACCTACAAAAGGTACATATACTTCGTAGAGATACGTGTGCACCAATGGCACGTCGTGCTATAAAATACCTGGTACAACAGAACGATACAACATCTGGCATGTAATGAGTAACATGTTTTGACCAAAATAGTCTAGACAGAGGGGACTACTCCTGTGCTGTCACCGAGTTGCTTGAGTAAGGTATTCAGTATCGTTCCCCAATAATATCGTGTTCCCCAAGTAAGTGTTTCTGTTATAATCTTTTAACCCTTTTTAGAACCGCACTCCCATAATATATATATGCGGGGACAAAGCACTCTAATTATAAGTAGTTTACCCCCAAAACGGGACTGGGGTCCTGAAAGGGGTAAGAGAGGGTAGCCGAATGGCCATCCATTTACCAGTAGCCCGACGGACAACTGATGGAAGACAGCGTCTGTCTGTCTGTCTGTCTGTCGTCAGAAAAAGGGTCATCGGTCGTGAGCCCCCGCTTCTTCCGTCCACCATTAAAACGATCTTTAACCCTTTTAGAAGTAAGTCCAGTCCCGTTTTGGGGACAAACCAATCAAATTCCAAGTAAGTTGTCCCCAATTGTCCCCAAAACGAGACTGCGGTTCTAAAAGGGTTAAAGAGAGGTGCATTTCCTCACGTCACGAATCTTGTAAAACCTCTGCCTGGGTCCCACGAGATTGTAAAGAGCATCGGACAAGGCGCGTTCGACCTCAACAATGAACAAGGACTGCGCTGTTCCGAAGGGGGCGAGAGTGCCACAAGGCTTATCGATAGGGCGATTGTGGTTCATATTTTACCAGTAGTAGTAGTAGTAGCCCAACTGACTATAACATCGTAACACCAATATATATATATATGTATATATATACCAGGGTATGTATATATGTATATCTATCTATATAATATATATATTGCTGTATAAATTTATAGCTACTGGCCACAATCGGGTTTCCCTTTCAGTTTTAGTCAAAGAACGGCAGCCAGTTTTTAGTGTTAGCAGTACAGGGCTCCGGGAGTGAGGAGCATAGAAATATACTGCTGTATGTAGTAGGGCGGTATTATTATTAATAATAGTAAAGGTGAAACGTTTACCACTATTCCACCGAGGCAAGCATCCGACGACACGTACGTACCAATGATGAACTGCTGGTACACTGCTGTAGTGACGTACTCCATTTCTTTTTATTTGCCGCTCAAGCCCGCGCGACCTTATCTCACCTTACTTACCCGGTAGCATGATGGTATATGATACCCTAGGGAATACTTTGTCCATCGAACGATGATGTTCATTAGGATGTGGATGGCGAAAATAAATGGTGTTCAGACGATGTATTTTTTCTAACTGTACTCCAGTAAGTACGTCGACTTTTCGTTTGCAACTCGCCAATTAATACGGAGGTGCTCTTGCGTAGGCATGCTATATACCAGGTATATTGTAGTATGTATATGCTGTAGTTAAAAAAAGTCCCCGCTGCAATTAATACTCCTAGCCACGGCACGGAGTGCGCCGCAGTCATGACCATACCACGCATTAACACCACCTAGGTCCTCGTATATATAGGGTGGGGTACTGTAGTATGCTACGTAAAGTATGCACCGCCAATACTTCCGTTGGCCGCCAGGCAACTAACAAATAAATGACGACAAGCCAGTATCTATTAATACTACTGCCCTGTAGTGAGTTGTTCCATTTTCAGTACGAGTAGTTTAATCTCAATTTTGTCGAATTACTTACTGCTGCCGTAGAGGTAAAAACGTGTTACAAAGAGGGAGCAGGTGACTCATACCTGGTACCATGTATGTCAGACTCCTCATCGCAGTCTTCTTAACAATACGGTATATATATGCCAGGTAGGTGGTATTGTTTAGTGAGTAGTAGTAGACATATGTATGTAGATTATTTCTAGACCTCGTCGCTGATCTTGCTGTCGACCCACATACCGACATATCGACATTGAACTCCACCGGTAGCCCGAGCGCATCGATCTTGCGATCCCCCTCGCTCCTCGACTAGTCGCGCTAAGTAAAAACTGCTTTTATTAGGAAACCCCTTCGCGGTCCCTATCGCCGAGAAACTATTACCAGGTATACTGTAAATCAATATGCTTGGCTCACAGTTTTACTACATACAGTAGTAAGTAGTAAAATTAGTTGTGTAATGCTAATAACGTTATTAGTACGTTGCTTCTGCTTTACACCGGTACACAGTATCGACCACTTACACCCTGTCAATGTAGGAAAAACGAAAGCCTAGAGGATACAGGTGCGATTCAAACAGGCTGTATGTACTAAAAATATTATATTATGTATGAATACCTCTACATTTTTTCCTTTGACCTTCTCTGCCTGCATCGGGTGAAAGTCCAAACCTGGTATACTTTTCTACTCTACTCGTGACAAAAAATGGTTTGTTCCCTTTTCTATGACCGTCTCTTGCGTATTACTGCAACCTGCGTCATGTTCTCGACTCCTGAGCCGCATCCAGACAGACTCCAGGTCAAACCCTACACTCGTGGGCGTGTGTCTACCCCTCCCCCCCGTTGTTTTGTTTAGCCTCCACGCTATGCCGCCATTCGAGTTTCCACCTAGTAGTGTAGACACACATCTCCAGATGGTCACCTAACCGAGATTTTCCGCAGGAGGCGCTCTTCGAACATCTCTTTAACAACAAGAGACCACTCACACCCCTTCCTCCCAGTATGTTTACCCCACGTTAGTGGATGCAGCCGCAGCCGGTCGTTTCTGCTCTAAAACGACCCCGAAAGCGTCGATTGTGACAACTTTGTGGCTCTGTCCTAAACAATAAGTGGAATTCTTTGTCCCGAATGAACCGAATGATGGCAGTGTTGACATGTTTGCGCTTCCGAGGTAGAGGAAGCTCATGCACCAGGACCATCGCTGCCTCCTCGTGGGGGTCACCGCGGTTTTATGGGTAAGCGTGAGCGACATAGTACTATCTTTATTAATAGTACTAGCCTGGTAGTACAGTAGAAGCAGGAGGAGTAGCAGCAGCACGAGCAGTAGTATAGTAGTAGAAGTAGCGGCAGTAGAGTGACTCTAGTAGTGCTATTGCAGATTATGGTAGCAGTATAGTGGCCGTCGTAGTACGTTAGTAGTACAGTACGTAGTAGTATGTTCTGTAGTATTAGTGATGGTCGTAATAGGGTGGCTTTGGCACAATATTCTGGGGTCCGCCCGTCTCGAACACTTGATTGCTAATCACTGCTCCTACATCTCTCCGCCGAGATCCCGAGCCTCCTTGGAGGGCTCCCCGCCCCCTCTTAATAGTTGGCGCTTTATTCCAAGGCCCTTACGTGTGGGGCGATAACCTACGCTCCCATTCTGGCGTCAATATATGCGTGTAGCGTGTTCATTTCCACTGCGTACCCGTATAGTGCATTATTTGCTGTAGCGGGTACGAGTGGTAGGGTGTACAGTCGTACATTGATGTACTGTAGTTTCCGTGTTATAGAGTTGGACGATCAGTGTTATACTTGTTCGGCTCGTCGATCGGAACAAAACCAAGCTGAAGCCGCTGGAGGTGAGGAGATTTAGTCTGGACACACGGCGTACGCACACAGAGTACGGGGCACACGAGGCCTTTGCGCGAGTTCCTTAACGAACAAACACACGACGAAAAAAAACCATTTCGTAAACTTCAGAACTCAACTTTGATACGACCATATTCGATTTATAACTTCTTTCTGTTAAACCATTGGGTTACTCAGTCTGTGCTACCACTATTAATACTACTCCTCCTCCTCCTCCTCCTCCTCCTCCTCCTTTTACCAACCCTACTGCTATTGCTACCACCACTACCACTACTACTGCTACTACTACTACTACTACTACTACTACTACTACTACTACTACTACAACTACTACTACTACTACTACTACTACTACTACTACTACTACTACTACTACTACTACTACTACTACTACTACTACTACTACTACTACTACTACTACTACTACTACTACTACTACTACTACTACTACTACTACTACTACTACTACTACTACTACTATAGTTCTACAGTAGTACTATTACAGATACTGACATTAATATCACATACTGAGAAAGCGGACTGCCAGGGATTGTGCACCGCAGAAGCCGTCCGTGCATGAATGAACAAAACCAAAATACAATCATTGCTAGTCGTTTGCTAAAATGGTTAGGAATATTTTCGATATATATATTCTGGTAATTCCATGTCGGATCCAAACGAAAATGCTTCTATAATAATTAATGAAAATATTGTAGACAGAAAACGTCAGAAATAAACGCGAAAACTCTGCCGCTCGCACATAACACAATACGCGGGCGCACACCAGTACTGCAGTGTCAGTAAGACATTGATACCCGGCACCAGGGATACTGTTCGAAAATGAGTGCCAAGCGTGATGAGCCATGTCGACCACGAGCGACGGAAGAGAACCATGACCTAACAGACAATATGTTTTCCGGTTGATCTTGTGTGGTGTGAGGCGTGCAAGAGGAGCGTTAGTCGCGGCCGAGGTGCAAACATGACTGGATCCTTGGGATTTTAGGGGTTTGGTGTGTTGTCTATATCCGATACTAGTGTGTAGTGTATTAATAGTGCGTTCGTGGTTGACCATGCTTAGTGGATCACGTCAGGAAAAATGTGGATAACCGGGCTAGCTAGTAGATCACAGTGTTAAAAAATGCTGGTGGATGACCCAAAACAAAGGGCGCTAACAAAAATTCAACATCGAGCCTCTAGCGAGATAGCCTATCCATGACTTCGTTCCGGTTTCCTTCCAAGTCGTAGTTGCCGAAAGTGGACGTGAGTCATGACCGTTTGTTTTTGGTATCCATCCATCCCTCGACATAGCAAGCCACCATTTGTTTTTTGTTTTACACACATGCCACTCCGAAAAAAACAAAACGATCTATTCTCAGGACCGAATCCATGACAAAAAGGTAGTCCCTGTGAGTACAAAAACGCACTGCGTTCCTACAAAAAAAATGAAGCACACACAGCAATCTAAGAAGGGCCACCCCTACGAGTACAAGATCATGCCGCCTGTCTAGACCCGAAAGACTTTATCGAAAAGAAGGCAACACTTAGATTAATATTCCTATTCTGTGTCACCAACGCACACTGAAGTGACAACATAATAACGAGAAGCCATTCGACATCGTACCGTCTGTCTAGACCCAACATATCGACTCATCTTCAGGAAGGCATCAAGACAAAAACCGCAAATATACCGACAAACAACGGCCACCCTTACGAGTACGCGATCGTACCGTCTGTCTGTCTATTATTGACGAAACGTTTTAGAAATTGTGATCCACTACGTAGCCCGGGGACCCACCACTCATTTTTCCTGATGTGATCCGCTAATCATGGTGAGCCACTAACTAACGCACCACAGCAGTACCAGGCATCTATCTGGCCCCAGAAGAAACGCCGACCCTCAGGAAACCTGCTGCCACCATTAATTCAGAATTTCCACAGCGAAGGCACCGAACTCAAATCGTATGAACCTCTTGGACAGTAATGTCGCAGTGCGTCTTAACACGCCGAGAAAATTGCACTTTCAAGGGCGGTGTTCATTGTTGGATACCAACCTGATGATACAGAAGTAGCAGCTACACCAACACTCGCACACCTTCTTCCTTCCCGGAGGTGCTCCGGACAGGACAGATTCACTCAGAGAAGCCTCTTTGTGTGGAAACTCCTGAAGAAGCAGTCAATGATATAACACGAAATATATATATGTGTCCCCTACAGGTACTACTATAATATATTGTAGTTTGCAACACTCACCACTGCACTATACCCCTTTCCTCTATCGACTCGCTATGAACCCTTTTGGGACTCCAGAGGAATTATCGAAAGACGCAAATCGACCACCACTGCATGATTACAGCAACGGGCACTGCGTGAATAGAGGACTACACGAATTGTTTACATTGTTGTCCGAGTTTGCAATACAATACGCCGTACAACACGCGGGCGCAGCATGATCCCGGCGCGTGCTCACGCTGCTAGCAGACGGTCGGTAGCACAAACGTTATATTCGGTTTGGTCACTACTGTTTATCGGCGTCCCAATGCGCTTCAACATTAAATATTACTGCTGCAGCTATGCCAGGTATACACCCCGCACGGTATTCGCGCGGTATCCCACTCCAGCTTAGGCCGCAGGTAGTTTTTGCCGCATATCATATACCTGGTATATTTATTTATTACTTTCGAGCGACAGCCTCTTTTTTAATTTTTAGATTTGACGCTTGCTCGTTTTCAGTATCGAGGTGTACATCCACACTGCTTATACAACATACACTGCATGCATGGTGTCTGAATGCCGGGACGGGCCATACCGGGTGTTCACCGACCAGTCAGACAATGCTTGCACCAAGCAAGGGGGGACTGCTACCCACGTCGTGGGACGGCCTTACTTGAGGATAGATGATATTGATACGGTGCAACACGCAAGAAAACAACACCACTGTACTTTAGGGTAGTTATGATAGATAGGATGGCAAGCCTCCTGTATAGAGGCAAACGCTATCCATGATCTATTGGTTCACGGAGATAGTTTTTGTCAGACAAGAGAGCCGTTCTACGATAAGCTTCACACTACTTTTTCTGAGACTCCTCACTTGAGGAGCTCCGCACCTCACCCGAAACGTGCTTTCAGCCAAAATCAAATCGCGTCCCGAAGAATACTCCCATGGCCCAAGTATACAATTAATTACGTCATTTTTTCAAACTAGATTGGCCTTTCGACGAATTCGGGCTAAGGATCCCCGTCATCCAGAAACCATTTTCACGGTCATGTGCTACCTCTATCGGAGAACGCGTCAATAAGTTATCAACCAAGCAAGGGTAAACTATGCACTACACCCCCTACTACTGAAGAAGTAATTGAACGCTACACCCGTTCAAGAAAACAAATATCACCGTCAGTGGAAACCAGTCAATCAAGAAAAACAAATGGAGCAGAAGGGCGAGAGTGCTACAACATGTATGAAGACTGCGTCTACTGGTAGCATGCGAGAATGGTCAAACACACGACCTGTTGCAGTAGGCCCAACTCGTCAACACGCACCCTATTACAAACCCCAGTCAGCCAATCCCTGTTCCAACGACTTGAGACACCCAGGCGTCAATTATTTCCCGTGCAACCGCGTCTACACATCTTACCGGCACCGCACCTCGAGCACTGACAAGAAGACCACATTTCGAGGAGACGCGGCATCAGAAGTTCGGAGATATTTTCAATGCGCGCGAAACACGGATCATCTGCTGCTGTGAGCTCCTTGTGGAACGCCGAGAATCTCGCAAGGCACGGGATTTACTCTGTTATCAGTTCTGTAGCGATATTTCGTTCCACATGGTAGTGCTTAAATGTCTGTCATTATCCCACCAAGGACCTCGAAATGGAGAGGTTAGGTCAACGCGCGCTAAGCCCTCTACATCAGGTTTCGATACACCGGCCACGGCGCCGGACGTTTGCACGGCAGCCCTCGATGCGCCAGGTTCTAGGTTTCAAATGTGGGCCATATGTATACCATCATCGTGACTGTATCGGAAAAGGAAAAACGTTAATCCTTGCATACGAATAAAGTAATACATCAACTCACATGACACCCCCCGCTAGTTATTTCCCTCACTAACACCTGAACAAGGTATGCCCAGACACTATTTCTTTTACAACGGTTGCCATCACCCCCCCCCCCCCCCCCCCTCGGGTTCCTACCCAACAAAATGCTCTAGTTTTGTACGTGGTGCTTCATCAGCAGGGGCGACTTGGAGGCCACATCTCCCCTACAAAATAGCGGCCTGTGATATGTTTTCCGACCTTCAAAACACACCACCGGGGTGCACTATCTTTCTTGCGTGTTAACACTGGAGTACGCGATATTTAGATTTTGAGGACAGAACACACAGAGAACGGTGCGGTTCTTGTCGCAGACAGACTCTATAGAAGTGGGTAATGGTGGATAGGGGGTATACGAGTGCTTCAAGTACTTCAAGTGCTTTAAGCAGGCCAAAGGGGGGAGAGCGTGTACACAAGGGCCGTGTGAGAGTGTGGCTGGGATAAGGTACCCAAACAACACTGTGTGAGAGTGTTAGAGCAAGACTACGACCGAGGTAGAGGCTGTACCGTGCCTCGCTTTGGCAAACAATAAATCTGACCTGCGACTGACGGAACTCCTGAACCTGTTCGTCTGAGTCACTACGCTTGCAGCAAGATATATTCTGTTTCTCGGATTGATTGCATTATCACCCATTTTTCTCTGGGTCAAGGTTTGGATGGGGAAAAAAGACATCAAAAGTGCAGTACAGCCCTCGACTGAGGAGCCTCATACAATAATACAAGGTGCACCTCGTAAACTTGTGTGCATTATCTACTGCTGTAGTGTATCTCACTGGTGCTACGGTAGGGGGGGGTGCACTCGGTATTGGGGGGGGGTTGGGGGGTACGATACCCCACTATTCTTGCTGCCGCGTGTACGCCACTCAGGCGTGTGCCCCCGCGTAACAGTCATATCGACGGACGAATCAAGTCCCGTGGGGGTGTATATCGAGGTTAGTACAAGAGCTAATGGGTAAAAACTTCAATGACAGAGGGTAATCACTCGGCCCGGTGACTTTGAGTAGCTGAAACAAAATGACTTACAAGTAGAGGTGGCCCCCCTGCCATATGACTATCCATTTTCACGGTGGAAGTTTTTGGGTTCCTCGGGTATCGTAAAGGGCAGCACCGTCGTCGACCAGCTGGAATCGAGCGTCGTGGGAGGCGGGATAGGGGACCCATGGGCCACGACGAAAAATAAGAACGGTGAAGGAACAACTGGTGCATATAATGGTTTTGGGTTGTTATGATGATCACCCAGGTGTCCATCTCGCAGATCAGATGGCCTTGATAATCACCCAGGCATCCATCTCGGGGGGAGGCTGCACCTGACACACGTCTCGCAGATATTATCACCGCCCACCCAGGCTTCTATCCCGTTGGGATTTTGTACCTGGATCCAAAGGCTATCCATTTGGGATTTCGCCAAGAGAGTTCAGTAGAAGGACAAAGAGGAGAGTGTGACGGTCCTGCGTAAACCCAAGTAGCTGAGATAGAGCCTGGGTGCGAGTTACGGTTGAAGGGTCAAACGGCAGACGAGTGTGCCGTAAATTTCGGTAGGGGTGGTGTTTAGGGCAACACACATACTTGTATACAGTTACTGTACCTGGTACAATGGAGAAGAGTAGGCCGGAGTCATGGCGGAAGTAGGCGGTAGACACCGATTCATATCAAACTGGTATGGTACAGTCAACAACAGGGTTTCACAAATGTTTTATTCGTGCAACATGGTGTGTGGGGGTATATTGTACATTTTTTTCCTTCACCCCCTTTGTCTGGGGCCTCTTATTCGAGGATCCCTACGGGACACCCGCTCAGTTGACTGAAAATGATTTGGCTCAGAGTGCAACCTCTTCTGTCGCACGGGTCATTTGCTGCTCAACAAACAGTAGGCTGTACAGAACGCGACATGTGTTGAGGATTTCGGTTGTTGGGAGTTTTAGGCTGAAAAGTGGAACGTTACCAGTACAGGTGAACATCCGTGCTCAGCAAGGACGCTACTCTAAATCCTATTCAAGAGCCTTCAAGAGCCTATGCTCGATGTGGACATCACAACAAGCCGCGAGCCATAGCCAACATAGGGGATTCTTAACTAACTGCTGTCGCGTACGTACAGTAGATCGCACAGTAGACTGCACAATAGACTGAACAGTAGACGAGCGTGTAGCGTATATTAAGAGAGGCGTGGAGAAGAAGCGTCGACTGCTGTAACAATCGACAATCAAAAGAGCTATTCCTACTTTGAAGTACTGTAGACTGACGCACCATAAACCTTCATGCTCGATTTTCATCGACTATCTTCATATTTCTGCAGCCTTATTGATAAGTAGCCGCTGCGCCTGCGGTATGCATTCGCGAACGGCGTTGAGTTTGATGCTGCATATTCTCTCATATATATATCAGGTACACGTTTGACGACAAAGAAAATGTGCTGAGACTACTGCAGTCAGCGGCACGATCAATTCATTTCGGTCTCTTGGGTTTGCTTCTATCGTGATAAGTATATTATACTTGAAGTATGTATGTAAACTAGAATGATAGTACACCAGTAGTACTACTGTACTATAGATACATGTTTCTTGTGTATCTTCTTCGCCAAAAGACGGGCGCATTTCGACCATCCCATCAATAATTCACAGACAACACACAGGATCGAATATCCAGACAGAAAACTGACAATCTAGAAAATAATGACTTCAGATATTATATATAGCAGGCGCTTTCAATCAGACCTGAATACTTGGCGAAAACAGACCAAAAACATAACCCCCCCTCATTAATGAATATCATTCCGACTGCAATCACTTCTACCTCTCTCTCCCTTTTCTGTGTTCCCTCACTTACTAGTGGTTCCCACCACCCTCTTGCAGCTGATATGCCCTTCCTTGTACGTGGCCAAATAAATAAATGTGGAAGTGTTCAAATAAATGATGAAAATTAGAACGATGATGTACCGGATTAAACTGCCGTAGATGGTGTTGCCATTGTCAAAAGAAACAGCAAACAATGCTATTAATACAGTAATGATGGCGATGGTGTTGTCCATAGTACTGATGATGTACCAGTAGTCTACAAGAAATTGTGTACCAGTACCTGGTATGTATGCACTACTACTGTTGCTGCTCTAATATACTATTAATATGTACTTCCGCTATTATTTTGCCTACCGCTTGGTGCGGTTTTATATACCATAGTACATCATACGATCGCAATTATCACACACAGCGGTATAGTGTGCATGCCAGCGAGGGTATTGTGCTTTTTTAGCTGTTTGCGAATGAATGCCGATTGCAGTGTGCTGCACATTCTCAAATGGACAGAGTTGACGACAGCAATGCTGCAATGTATATTACCTGGTACAGTTAGTAAAAGAGCAGGTATACAATATCTGGCACCAGGTAGCAATTAATGATGAATGAATGCATGAATGCTGATGTGTGTGTATCGGTATGAACCTACACAAACATGCGTACAATCCTGCAACTAGCATCCTAACGGTCAATCCCAGGTGATCTACTATTACGGGGGCCATAGTTAATAGGACCAAGTATTGTTCGTAAAAATGGTTAAATATACCAGTATGTATATTTATGTACACCATAGGTCCTATTAACTATGCCCTCCCGTACTACTACTGTCTGTGACTGTGACTACTACGGCTGCTTGACCGTATGTGCAGTATGAAAGGCGGGGCACAACACTTCTACCGGCCCCATTAATAGTCCCTCACCCCACCTACCACAACAGCACTACAGTACATGTACTACTACAATAACACGTACTGCTGCTACTTCGTAAACTACAATTACTAGACCACTGCTACAACAACTACAACAACACTACGACGTACAACTACTGTTACACTGCTACAGTTGCTGCTACTACTACTGCTAGTACTCCTACTATGCTACTATTGAATACTACACAACTATACTACTACTACTACTACTACTACTACTACTACTACTACTACTACTACTACTACTGCTACTACTACTACTACTACTACTACTACTACTACTACTACTACTACTACTACTACTACTACTACTACTACTACTACTACTACTACTACTACTACTACTACTACTACTACTACTACTACTACTACTACTACTACTACTACTACTACTACTACTACTACTACTACTACTACTACTACTACTACTACTACTACTACTACTACTACTACTACTACTACTACTACTACTACTACTACTACTACTACTACTACTACTACTACTACTACTACTACTACTACTACTACTACTACTACTACTACTACTACTACTACTACTACTACTACTACTACTACTACTACTACTACTACTACTACTACTACTACTACTACTACTACTACTACTACTACTACTACTACTACTACTACTACTACTACTACTACTACTACTACTACTACTACTACTACTACTACTACTACTACTCCTACTACTACTACTACTACTACTACTACTACTACTACTACTACTACTGCTACTACTACTACTACTACTACTACTGCTACTCCTACTACTACTACTACTACTACTACTACTACTACTACTACTACTACTACTACTACTACTACTACTACTACTACTACTACTACTACTACTACTACTACTACTACTACTACTACTACTACTACTACTACTACTACTACTACTACTACTACTACTACTACTACTACTACTACTACTACTACTACTACTACTACTACTACTACTACTACTACTACTACTACTACTACTACTACTACTACTACTACTACTACTACTACTACTACTACTACTACTACTACTACTACTACTACTACTACTACTACTACTACTACTACTACTACTACTACTACTACTACTACTACTACTACTACTACTACTACTACTACTACTACTACTACTACTACTACTACTACTACTACTACTACTACTACTACTACTACTACTACTACTCCTACTACTACTACTCCTACTACTACTACTACTACTACTACTACTACTACTACTACTACTACTACTACTACTACTACTACTACTACTACTACTACTACTACTACTACTACTACTACTACTACTACTACTACTACTACTACTACTACTACTACTACTACTACTACTACTACTACTACTACTACTACTACTACTACTACTACTACTACTACTACTACTACTACTACTACTACTACTACTACTACTACTACTACTACTACTACTACTACTACTACTACTACTACTACTACTACTACTACTACTACTACTACTACTACTACTACTACTACTACTACTACTACTACTACTACTACTACTACTACTACTACTACTACTACTACTACTACTACTACTACTACTACTACTACTACTACTACTACTACTACTACTACTACTACTACTACTACTACTACTACTACTACTACTACTACTACTACTACTACTACTACTACTACTACTACTACTACTACTACTACTACTACTACTACTACTACTACTACTACTACTACTACTACTACCGTAGGTCCGTCTCTACATGGCCCAACCCCATGTACCGTTTGTCCGTGGCAAAAACTTTATCATGGGTGTGTAGTAGGGAATGGCTCTCGCAGCTGTGGGCACTCTTAACGTGAAGGTGAAGCCTGAATGAGCGGTATGAGCGGATTGGGGTTCAGAGAAATTAGCGCAGACGAGCGTGTATTCTAGAAGGAGAAAATTCGAGCAAAGGCAGCAGAACACCAGGAGGTGGCCTACTGACTGTAGGAAAATATTTAGGTCAAGTTTGGCGTCGAAGGGAGGGAAATGTACTTATAAAATACGTCCTGTTTCTTTTCCTGTGTAGCTGGTTTTGATCGTTTTTTTTGGAGCGCCTAAGTGCTTGCTGTATGCTGTTTAAGTGTTCAAGACTGTCGCACACTGTCCGATGGTATGTAAACTAGCCTAACTGTAACTGTGATTACAGTAGAACCACGGTGGTACTGCTTGCAACAACAACAGTACGTATACACAATAAATGTCGATACGTTTAACGACAACTTGCAGTTAAGTTCGCTGTTCTTAGCCTTGCAGGAGCAAGTGCCGGTCGGTATTCGGTATACATCGACATGCCGGAGTACGTATAGGTTCGATTTGTGACGGCATGCGATGTATTTCTACTGTGGTGTGTGTCTCTTCGTCAACTTCGTCGAACAACTATTAATAACGTGAACAGACACAAATCCCAAAAGAGTCCTTTCAGGACCCTACTTTCTTCCTGGTTGTGTCAGACAGGTTGGTCGCTCTTTACTCTGACAGTCTGACTTCTTCGTTCGCTTTATTTCCCAGTCAAGAGTGCAGTATAGTCCTTGGCATATATTGCCAACTTGCACCATTTCCGGGTATGGTGTCGGTGGGAGATACCTACGGCTGACTGCCACTGCTGCTGTAACTCGTACTCCTTCGCACTACCAGGTATTGTTGGTATGCTTGCTTGCACTTCAACTGCTAAAACTGCCAATTCTTTTGAGCGTACTTGCGAACCAGTCGTTGCTTCGTTTTGGTAACAACAGCAGCTCCGTCAACTACAACATACCAGGTATACAGCAACCACGACTACTACAACAACAACAGCAGTACTCGGTATGACAGTTTGACTGTACTTCAACTTGAGTACTATATAGATACTCCCAGTTCTTGTGCGCGTACGCGTCAGTCGTTCGTTGCTTTGGTTTCGCAACAGCTCCGCCGACAACAACTGATATACCTGGTACCAGGTACCTGGTATGCATTAGTCAGGGCCGGTTAATCGACAGTAGTATTGACAGTACTTATCATGATTGGTTTGGTTGTACTTCAACAACTAACTGCGGCCAATTCTTGTGTGAGTACATTGCAACGTCCGCCTCCGTACGCTTTAGAAATAGCTCTGCCAACGAATAGTTCCAGTGACTACGAGGTATGTCCATGAAGTCGTATTGCCCGTCAGGAACACTGGCGGGGCTACTGCAGTACTGCTGCAGTCTTTCTTTCGTATACGTAAGTAGTTGGCACTACCACTGGCGTGTTATATCAGGCAACGTTGACTCACGGTAGTATGTACAAGTAAGTGCAAAAGGTCGATACACTGAAAACATTGTATCTGGGTGCAGCAGTGAAAAGCTTTCTCGGGAACGCAGGGAATCATGTTGGCACTAGGCAGCTTCTATTTCACCTCACCATCATCTTCCAATTCAGCCGTAATGTTATATGCAAAACATAGCTGGGAACAAATCAGCAGGTAACATTATGGGCATTGATCTACAGTGATACGACGGTCGACTGGGCTTGGAGTCATGTCACGACAGACGGGGTAACCGCCACCATCTTCGTTCTTTTTTTCCTTTTTCCATCCGATGTGTTGCCTTCGGCCTCCTTGCCCCTGCTCCCTTTTATTTAAAGTTGATAACCCTCAGGTATGGGGTCACATGGCATCAATCGTGCCTTCTGCCTCCTACCCAATACACCTCTCTCTTTCAATTTCCTCGCGAGAAGAGGTCAGCTTTCTTTCTCTCGTCGATCCGCGTCGGATTGTGCCCGAGGTAAGCACCAAAAAACCTTAGCTAAGGTGCCTTTGAGTGTAGGCTCGAGGAGCTCTTCTCATCATATATGCACCATACATACCCAAACGAGATACACCTTGTATGCGCTGTATGCCCGACCCACTCTTTGTAATATTCCAGGTACACCCTATGGGCTATGTGTGGATTTCCTTGAAATACGGTTTTGAAACCAACCACACATCAATGCGATTACGAGATACCAGGTAAATTTTGCTGAGTTATGTTGCTGGACCGTCCTTAGGGATTCAAATCAAATCCCACCGTGGGGATGCCTTCCATTTGTTTTAAGATAAAGACGATCAACTGAGGAGAGCGGGTACGTAGCGTAGATATATACGCAATTCGACGTGAGCCGACAAGGAAGGAAAGAAGGGCTGAAGTCTTCTGGCCACCAAAAGAATGGCACGAACCGCAGTGAGGAGGGGGGGAGAGATCCTGCTATGTATGTGACCCCGGATCTGAGTTACCACTACTAGGAGGGAGAGATAAAAGAAGAGTGAAGATATCACGTTGAGGACCGATGAGGAGACCGCCCCAGTCACAGAGTACTGGTAACCGTTTTGAACCCAAATATATATATATATATATATATATATATATATATATATATATATGTGGCTCCTTGTGATGTTGCTGCTACGTTGCCGTGTTCATCAAATGGGCCGGGTTAGGGTTGGGGGATCCATATCGGCTGCTTCTACTGTTTTTTACCAGATAGATCATACATCGGAGTCTCGAACTGTCACCGCCAGCAGTACGGTAGTGGTCTCTCTATAACGCCGGTTGAGTAGTGCCAGCTTTTTTTGCCGTTATAGGACCTGTTAAATCGCTTTGCACATACCAGGTATCATAATAAGCAGTGTGGCAGTGCGCGGAGAAGTGCCGGTTGCCGCTATGGTACCGAATAGTTGGCTGGCGCACACCGTCACTGCAGCGGGGTCGTTGTGCTTCCCTGTGCTCTGCAAGACATCCCTATCACACCAACAACTCCTCCTTCTACGAGTCGCCGATGCTTAGTCGTTTGTCCCGGACGCTACACCGTCTACCTCATCCTGTGGTACAGCACAACAGTGTGCGTCAGAGAGAGGAGGGAAAACACATGAGACAAACACGACGCTCTTGCTCGAAGTCAAGGGGGCCGTAGCACGACAACACGTCATAACTTCGAAATAGCAGTGATTGCGTTACAGTAGTGGCCCCTTCATAGCGCCGGTTGAGCAGTACCGGATGCCCCCTATAGTGGCCGGCGAAAGCGCTTGGCACAGATGGAACTGAATAGCCTGTGTGGCAATGTGCGGAGAAAGGCCAGTTGGCGCTAGGGTGCCGGTATTGTTGGCTGGCTGGCACACATCGGCAGTAAGGCGGCAACTTGCACTACTGTAATGCACCCCCAAGGGAGTTGTGCTTTTACGAGATCCACCGAGGATAATCCCGTATCAGCCAGGACACTACCAGGTATGTACATGCATATGGTAAACAGGCTATATAGGACCCTGAGCGCAACCGTATAAAAATATACAGCATCAAAACATGAACGAATACTCTGGCAATCCGTTGATGGATTGATGATTTAACGGCACCCCCGGAAGTCTTGATATCCGGCGCAGCATCGGCAACAGCGACGTCACAACCAGAGGCAGCAGCGGCACGAGCTCGGGCGCAGGAGAGAGCTGTTATGAAGGGCGTTTGGGCGCACCCGGTCCATGCAAAGGGAGCAGGCGGTGATACTGGGCGTTTGCACCTCTTCAAGAAAGCGGAAGAAACCAGCGCCCTCAAATTAGTGCAGTAGTAACAGTTGTGACAGGCGGTAAATCGGCGAGGGAGAGACAAGGACGACAACCGGAGAGCGAAGAGTGAAGTGACGTTCCGTGCTTCCAACGTAGGCGTGCAATAGCTTACAACTCGTCTGCAAAAACGATAGTAAGGGACACAAGGGATGGAGATCCTGGAGAATGTATGGCGTGAGGAATGGCGGGAAGCTGGATATGCTTCTAGATCAAGGCCCCAGGAATGAACTGGGGGGGGCGTCAGCACCACAACTGACGCAGATGCGCGCGGCCACCGAGATCAAGGTCGTAAGGCGCGCGGTTCCAGTAACAAGCTAAATGACGTGTGAGGAGGATGGTAAGCAGCATGGATAGAAACCCGGTCCAGTACGTCCTGTGCATGCATTCGGATAGTACTAAGTGTTGGAAGAGCCCTCTAGCTATGATAGCCGCACAAGGTGCATACGACATTCACATTCGATGGGCGAGTACCGTAGACGAAAGTCGTTCTGAAGCCCCAGCAAGGTTTATGATACATTGTTGCGATAATAAGAAAAGATACAGTAGGATTACGTAATCTAAGGCCACTTCTTATGCAGTCGGCTTTGCTGTCAGTTAGAAATGGTGCTCTCAGCACGTTTGTACGAGCTTTTGCCCTAAAAATGTGCGAAACTGCAGTTTCTCGCCTCATATATATCGTAATGACTTGGACTTTTCTCCAAGACCTATCGAGAGCTGTTTCCCGCTTCTCCAGGTGCCCAGTTGTTGCAGGAAATCACCTTCGGTACTTTTCCGATCCAACTGGGTCAAATACAATTACGATCAGGCCTCGGATCGGAAAACCACGTTTTTTCCGATCCAATCGGGGGTTGTAATCCTATTTGACCCAGATGGATCGGAAACGTCCCGGAGGTGATTCCCTGCAACTGGACACCTACCTGGAGACGCGGGAAACAGCTCTAGATAGGTCTTGTGGAGAAAAGTCTAAGTCATTCTGAGGCGAGAAACAGCAGTTTCGCGAATTTTCGGGCAAAAGCTCGTGCGAGCGTGCCGATAGCACCAAATTCCAACTGACTGCAAATCCGACTGCATATATATGAAGTGGCCTAAGTAGAGATGTAGCCGGGCGTGCCCAACCAAATCTACGGAGAGGGGTGTGGCCAGCTCTCCGACTTTCGTTGCTACCCGCCATTCGTACGTACACATAGTTTTTTTCCTTTGGCCATCTGGCAATATACCAGCGGTAGACGCGGTTAGACTACGGGTTAGTAGTGTTGTTTATTTTTTGATGTAACCGCTTGACAAGTATTGTGGGATGCCTGGAACACGACGGGCCGACAGGTAGAGTGGCGAATATTTCGTAACTACGAACTGTTGGTACTCAATACGCGGGCGGGGGAAGGAGATACTGCTGCAAAGTTAGTAAGCAGTACCTGGTATCCTGTATACCAGGTACATCATATTTAGGTGGGTGGGTGAATTTGACACTGATTAACTCAAGATAGGGTGAACAATTTTTTTGCTTTACGGGAGGAAACCGTGGTTTCAGTCATAAACTGCTGTATAGTTACCCTTTTGATACGTAAACGGTATGATTGGAATAAGCGCTGCACATCGTCAGGTGACTAAAGGAATAATACTATATGTAGGCGATTTCGTACCTAGATACGATAAACTTACTGTACCAGGTAGGGTGCAATATAATACAAGGCACCGGCGGAGGTGTTTCCGACATAAGTGGCAGGAGATCGAGGCCGCTGTCGGAATTCCACTTTAATATTTGCCGGCAATACATCCTCTATTATTAACAGAAGAAGTTACCTGCCACCCGGAACAAAAATCTTCTCCTCAAATTATTTTTTCCCCCTCAAGAAAGCACTGCAGTCTACCGACCTGGGGGAACTGAAGCTGTATAATATACTGCGGTGGTAGTAGTCTATTTATTTATTGCCACAACCCTCACAACGTGCTTTCTTTGTAATCCAGCCGAGTAGTCGGGATGTATTATACGTAACAGTATAATGTACTGGTATGATGGTATTATGAAAATGCTGAATTTGTACAGTACATATACGCTGACACATATTTTATCTTCATACTTCGTACGAGGTATTGCCCAACAGTCAGCAAAGGAGATGTTATACACTCTTTTAACGATACGCATGGGATAGGACGCGAGAAATGTATGCAAACAACTCACATACCAAGCAAGCAACGAAATCGCTTTGACTACCGTTCGTTAAGGTGGTATTATAAATTATAATACCACGCAAATAAATATTGAATAATACTTCGTGTATTATTGCACTTCAAGGTCGGCGATCAAATATACCAGACTACTACCAGAGGGCAGAGGGTACACCTCCAATCAGTGTTGAGTTCGGCAACGCAACCTACCTGGTGGGGAGGGGGGAGGGGTACCCGCTATATGACTATACTACTAGGTGATAGACACAATGTATGCAAGAGGTCCGATTCACGAAAGAGAGAAGATGTGGAGCTGGACGGGTACCATCGGGGAATTAAATATATTTCGTACACCTAGTCTACACTCACTCTCTCTGCTTCTCACTTCACCCCCTTTCTACTATAATAATTCCGTCTTGCTCGTTCTCTGTCCATCCACTCTACTGTTGTAAACAAAATTAGGAACTCAGATCCGAGGTCACATAGCAGGGCCCCCCGCCCCCCCCCCCCTCCCTCCTCGCCCCGGTTCGTGCCTTGCATTTTTAGTGCACGAACAATTCAGCTATCTTTTTTCCCTCGTCGACTCGTGTCGAACTGCTCGTATATCGTGTGTCGTGTGCCTCGAAGGCGAAAACTACAGCAGTAGTAGTAGTTGATGTCTTGAATTTTACTACCAGGTATTAATATGAATTAGACCAACTATTATGGGAAATTTTTGAAGGGGCCTCAGAACTGGCTTTTTCTCTCGAAAATCGGCGATTTACTCGACTAGACTGTCAAAAACACCGGTAGACTCGTCAGGATGCTCCCGTTAGTTTTCCGAGAGCTTTCTCGAGCACTTTTCCGTTTCTCCAGAGTCGTTGTAGGACTGTTCGCCCATATTTCCAGTTCTGAGGACATCATGGTTTTTTATCAAATATCCTCCAAGATCCGTTATTTTTGGCCCCAGTTCTGACCAACAGCCTTATTTCTGAGCCTCCAGAGAGAACTGATTGGCTGCTCCAAAAACAAAACTACGACTCCGGAGAAACGGAAAATTGTTCCTGAAAGCTGGCGAAAAACTACGGGGAGCATTTTGAGGAGTCTATCGGTGTTTTTACCATATACATATATACTACGTTTTTTTCGGTGTTATCGAAAAATGTTGTGAATGTGGCTAACGGGGCAGGGGAAATATTTATATACCTGGTCTATATATTGATAGCTTGCTGCATGTACTTCCTACAATGCACATCATCAGTAGAAGTACATACAGAATACGCGAGAGCGACTTTTTTTATCATACAACTAACTTGTAAAATTTAGGAAAAATGAAGTATATACGAGACATATTACGCAGCTTGCGAAGAAGTTGAGTTAATCAGTCGAACTCACAGCTGATGTATTTCATGTTTTATGAAATACCAGGTAGGTACAGAAGAAGCAGATCTCATCTATTTGTGCACAATGTGCATTATGTATGCAGCGATCGTTTATCGAGCAGCACGATGAGGTTTGCTTGTGAAGTGAAGGCGGCCCAGGCCCCATCAATCTCCCGCCCACAACTTTACAGCAGTGGGTAGTCAGTGAAAAGTACTGCCTGTGCTAATAATATCTGTGTGCTGAAAGTACGGCGTACCAGAATAATGGAGGACACTGTGTAGTCTCATAACAGTGCAAAATGTAGAGCTGTTTATTGGTTCGACGCCGCGGCTTCGTATTTCTCCAACTTGGATAGCGAAGTACTTAAGACAACTACTACCAGTAGTACGTGGCGGATTTACTTCATATATATTATGGCGCCCATATTATTATATAAACACACGAGATAGGTCGAGCAACAAAAACGACAGCCAGAGACGAAGACACAGCTAGCAGTACACCACTATTCTCCAAATTACCGCCCGTAATAGCCTGTAGTAGTAGTCTAGAACTCATTATTGTTGCAGAGGCTACGGACACGATTTGAGAAAGAAACGTATTTCGTGCTCTAAACGACTGTATATATTGCACATACGGCACATACATGTGCGTCGATAGTCGGCGACATATAATTATTATTAGCGACATACCAGGTATAATTGTTGAACTCACGATCAACAGCTAGCCCTACAGCGAAATGTGAAAATTGCCCCACGGCTTGGGATTTGTTGCCACCATGATATCCGATACCTGGCACGTAATAATATAATTGTCGGATGGCAAGAAGAGAAATAATAATAATACTAGAGTAGTAGTTGATACCCTACATAAACGTCTCTGTCCTGATTGTTTCGAACCTTTAGATAAGAACTTTGTACGCAAACGGTTATCAAATTTCCGGGCATATCATAGCTTCACCCCCCACGGTAGGCCAGGATACTCGTTTTTGCCTGTCGGCAGTCATGATTGATCGTAAGACTACAGTGCACACACTATTCATACAACAACTTTCCTATTATTAGTAGACTGAAAATTGTCCGTAGGAGTGTGAAACGGCGTCCTTGGGTTGTTGATTTCCCCCGCTATTACCTACCAGGTACCTCGTATGACCGTTGTTAACCGCAACTAACTAGCCGTTGTACTGCTGTATGTAACATATATACATATATATAGAGAGAGATGTTGTGCTAACCGTTACTCTGTTGTTGCTATTGGTGCACCATACCTTCACCTTTAAGGTAATTCCGGTCAGTCAAGCCTTCCGCCCTGCACTTAACTTGCTGGCACACGCGTTCCTGACTATACAAACTACTGCGAACTACTACGAATGTGCTGTTAATGACGATGCGCTCGATCACGAGACCATAGACTACTCTGACCTCGACGATCGTATTATTAATGTTGGATTGTGGAACATATATATACGATCCATATTGTCGGAGGGAAGAATTCATCATACTACCTGGTATCTGGTACATGATAATACTTGTGGAACAATGCGGGGAGTGCTACTCGTAGGACTTCCCGAGCCTCTACACGTACAGCAGTATGTTGAAGTAATGGCGCATATCGAAATGGAATCGAGGTTGATAGGATACGATACCAATCGATGAAACAAAGAAACATAGTAATTCCGACAAAGCCTTCAGTACCAGTATAAAATACGGTTTCGATATTCGACAGTTGTTAACACTTAAAAACATCCCTTCATTATCCACGTGATTACCACGCGAAGGCCAGAGGACGGAGGAGAAACCCTACTGTACTTCAATTTATTTGTTTGGATATTATGCTCAGCAGCATTTATTTTGAATTTGTTTGGATACGATATCCACGACTGCTTGCAGTGAGCAAGACTCGTTCCGTTGAGCCTCATACCCGACTTTCCTCTCGGAAGCGAAACTTACGATAAAAAGTACTCCGGGTAATACTGTAGCATACTGTACCGTACAATACTCCGTATAAGTGTACCGGCACAACCAAGCGCACACATGTAGTTTTGTGCCGGTCCGTGTTAGGCCCGCCGTGGGTTCGGGACAAGGGCCGTGTGTCCGGTCAAAGCCTATCACTCTATCGAATGATGCTGCATGCTTCAGGAGCGATGCTATTTATATTACAATATAGGGGGGTGTGGGTGTGCGCTCATATAATGTATGACCGTAGTCGTATGCCCCTAGATCCCGCAAGACAGAAAGTGGTCACTTTCGTGCCCAGAGCAATGCATTATTAGAGGGGAAATGCCTTACAGGAGCAATACATTGAGGGTTGGTGAGACATGAGGACCTCAATGTATCACCCGAGACATGGCTTCGTCGAACTCAATAATCTCTCCACCCGGCCACCATTTCTACGCGCTACAGTAGAAGTCCTAAAACATACCAGTATAACTGTTTTTGCTGTACTTGTTGATTTGAGGCGTCAACCGCAGTCAGAAAGCATTGCCGTGGTAGGCGAAAAAAGTGCAACCCCTACAGTGGGAGGAGTCCCCAACGTTTTGTGATTGACGAGTGACAACTCACAGGACTTCTCAAGCGAAGAACTGCCCACCTTTTCTACGTGTTCCTTTTCTCCTGGTAACACTCTTGGAACTCGAGAGGAGAAAACTTGACGAATAAATTATGGTTAAAGGACCGATCGCTGCCTGACTGCGGCATGATATACAAACTCGTGTCAGAGTTAGAGTGCAAGGAGCCGTACGGCACGGCCGCAGAAGGATACCTGTACCTATGCTGACTTCCCATATAGCTCGTAAACGATCGAGGACACCAAACGCTATTGTTGCTAAAATCGGTCGTTGTCCCGGCATGGCCTAACAACCATTGAGGTACTTCGTGTTGTGGCGGGTACTTGTATCCTCGAAGCCGGTTTATGGACTCGTTATAGAGTCACAACGGCTCCTAGTGTGAGTAGCTTCAGAATAGCACAATACCTGCTATACTGCGACTCTTGCGGTTCGGGTTCACCGATATCGACCGTACTTATACCATCTACAGTATCATGTCTCGCACTCCACGGTTGGTTTGCTGCCTTTGGCACAACGCCCACACTGTCAGACGCGGAAAGTCGGTGGACGACGTTTTTAGTACAGGCGGCGTAGGTCCGACGTTTAAGCGACCGTGGTGCAGTTGTTTCAAGAAGTAGGACCGACTTCTGTATCGACGAGTGCAAACGTACTTCTTAAAGCTCCCCTGCTCATTCCAGAAGACACCACATACCGTAGCTATGGTTGCGGTTATTATTGAATTACGTAACGCCCTTTTGTTGAGCAAATATCACCGCGAAGTTGGACCGTTTTCACCACATAAGGCCTCCAGGTCGCCTCTCATAAGCTTCAAAACCGGCAGTCTTCTCAACAAGCATGCCTATGACGACACTACCCGCTACTAAAACACTGCGATTATCACGACGTTGGCCGTCTGATAGAGTGCAGCATAACCCTAACCCTATCTCCATCGCATTCACCAGTGTTAAAGTGCATGCCTATTAATAGTAGAAACACGAAACACGAAGGAACCGTAAACAAAGAAATATACTGGTATACGAGTACAGGTTACTTCCACAGAACCGAGGGGAATTGCATCGCATCCTCTAACATCCTTTGTGAAACACTGCGTACTGTAGGTCGGCCTTGGATCGTCGCATGCTATAGTCCAGTCACAATATCTCCTCTGGACGCAGAAATACGGCAGCATGAGGAGAAGCGGGGAAGGGCCAGGGGCGTGGGCGGGGCCGGGGGCGGGGCCGGGTGGAAGGTTCGTTTTCAGAACGTAAAGTTCAACAGGAGTAGTGCTAAAATCAACTGGCACGGAGAGACTGAATAGGAAGGGCGGCGAAATGTCGTGCGAGTAACAAATTGAATAACAAGAGGCTCCAAAACAATGGGCGCCTTGCAAAGGAGTAGCAGAGTTTGTCCATGCCCCCCGTGAAATCATACCGTATTTTTCTAGCGGCTACAGAACGCTGACAGCATGCTGAAGAGAGCGACTGCACTGTTTGATGAGTGTCGGTGGTGCTCCTCCATCTAACACATACTTGAAACCAACCCTGCCTTAGTTGGGAAAAACTGCCAAGAAGAAGTACCACAGACGTAGCGGATTCCTCAAGCCCTGCTACCACCGTAGATAATCTCCTAGGAAAGAGAAAAAAGGTGGCTGACGAACGAGAGTTTATCGCGGACGTAGCGGGTACTCTATCCTGCCTTTCTTATTGAGAGATAGATTGCTCTATCTTGAACCCACTATCTGCGATCAACTTCAGCGGCGACGGGGAGAAGTTGCTCGGCGAAGAAACAATATATAGCGAGACACCTTACGCACTCAACTTGGGGCGCGACAAATGAGAAGGCGGTGGGACCAGAGTGCTGTCCGGTCGATATACCGTACATGTTCACTCCAGCAACATTCGGTGCACACATGTAGCCCGTAGTCAGCAGCGCACCTGTCGACGTGTGGACGATGAGACACGTCCAATCGACGTGGAACATGCCTGGATCACCACTCTTTACAGATACCCCAAACCTATCTATCCAGTTCCAATAACGTGAGAGAAGGTACTCGTACATCATTATCTTTCTCTTTGAGTGGGTGTAAGACGCAGTTGAAAATTGCCAGCGCATCGGCGGCAATTTCGAGGCCTTTGACGATCGGAGCAACTCTCGACCTGCTCTTTGTCGTGCGCCATCTGTTGGAAGAGCTGAAGCGAGAGGGGTTGTTCTCGCTTATTCTAATGCGAAGGGCATATCGGCTAGATTCCGTTGGTTTAGGTGTTGGTTTATGACACAAGGAGGTATCTGTTTGGTTGAAAAATGGGTATTGCCGTGATCGTGCCGCCACGAAGAGAGTGATCAAGAGTGCTTCGCTACACGAATTTTATCATGCAAATGCTGGTTCTGGTTAGTTGTCACAATATACACTCAAGGTTTCCCAGAACCAAGTCCGTTATCACGAGGTCGTCGCACGGCGGAACAATGTCCTCGTTATCTCGAGCCCCCCCGGTGTCTCAGATGAAGTATTACGACTAAACGAACATTGTTAGTGTGGAAGGAGACTTAACCTTCAGCCTTCCCCATCAGCCTCTGGCCGAGAATCACGTGCGTTTTTACCAAACGGAGCCGAGCGAGTTAGTTTGGCTGAGTGCATCATATATGGGCCGAATCGCGTACCTGGCGGTTCTTAACTAACCGTCTTAGAAGAGGGCGTCATGGAGCATAGAAATAGATGAGGGGGCTCATTCAAAGTCGCTGCCGTGGTTGGTATTCTAAGCAATGCCAATAGATGCTATGAATTTCCCTCGGAAGAAGGTATTCTGGTCAGCGTCTGTATCGTACATTTGTCGCCCACTCTTGGTGTTCGCACCGAGTTGTCTGAGTTGTTATTGCCCGCCAGATACCCCGTTATTGTCCAAAGTTTACGCTTATATGTTCCTCGCGATTTGCCAACCTACAACATTGCTTTGCACACGTCCTTGACAGATAGCTCTATAGGCTGACTCCGTATTCGACGGCGCCTTGTCGTTGCCTACATATATCGAAACCCTTGCACTACCCCGGTTTGCCAGATTGCCTTGTTGTCCTCTGCCGCAGGGGGCCATGCCCAGGCGTCGATGAAGTAGGCGAGTGCGTATGTGTGTCGAGATGCCGGCTGTGAGCGACCGCTTGCACGACGCGGTACATCGCTTCATGACGCATCGTCACACTGCGCCGTGCCCCTAGCACTAAACTGTTGTTCGTACAACGCTCCTCATCTGAGTACAAGGCCTACACTCACGTCATGGACACGGGCACAAAGACGCGCCTCATTCACCGGCGTCTGTTAAGATCATGGACAGCGGGACACTTTGTATCCCTGGGCAGGTTTGCCTAATAAGCCGGTACTCATTGGTACTCACGTTGATGTTCGCTTAGAGATAGAAGAGCCACTTCATTCCTTTCGTGCACGACGGAGACTGAGACCACGCTCGTGCCTCTCTGGAAAACCCCTGGTTTTCCACCTAAGATACGCCTTCCAAGTGCTACAAATACGATCCCAGTGCCAGAACCCAGGTAATTACCGGGCTTTCAACCCGATACAAAGCAGTATCATCACACTAGCCCACTCGGATGAGCCGTATATGCAGAATTATGGGAAATTCATGGAAACCCCGATTCCACAACTAGAACATGAGTCGAAGATGCGGCTCCTCAAAACCCACTCCCACACCTCTGAATGGCAAGGCAACAAAGCCGGCAAAGTACGCAAAGAGAATGAACGGAAGACATAGTCTTTAGGGGCAGGAATAAATCGTCAACGAAAAACCATCGCCGTGTCACCCGCGACTGGGGGGGCGAGGAAGATGCAGGGAAAGTGAAAAGGGAACATAAAAAAGACGAGAATAAAAATATCACGGAAGATGTCAAGAGACATCGGAAACCCAACCTACTACTCGGGAAACGTGTCCTGTGCCACAAATGAGTGGCCCGATTATCCAGACCCCCCTCGACACAGAGCGGGGGGGTAGGCAGGACAGAATACGCGAAAAACATCCCCAACCAAGCCCAAGAAAAACACTCAAACAAACAACCCAGGAACACACCTGCCAGAAAAGAAAACAACTCGACCCGAAAACTTGGAAAACGTCAACAAACAGAAAGACCACCGCCCAATATCCAGGAAAAAGTCAAGAAAAAAACATCGAGCGCAGCCGAGAAGCGAAAATCAGCTATCCACGGCGGCGCCTCGAGATTCGTCTACGTTAGGCTGGACCCCCCGTGCAAACGCGCTAGCCAAGTGAATTTGCAGACACCAAGAACCTCGTACAGCTCTCGTCGAAGTCGTATACCCCGCCGGAGAATTTTTTCCACTTCCAGTAGATGAAGAGGTGTCGAGACGTCGTCCTGGGTGACGTAGTACGGGGGAGATTTCTTGAACAAGTTGTTGAGCACGTACTGTGTCAACCCCGCTGGCAAATACTTCGGCATGTTACCACGGTCGTGGGGGTTGGCACAGGTTTTGCAGCGTTAAACTGAAACCCGCCGACGAGCATCCGCGCCGGGCACATGGGAAGGAAGATCTAAATACAGGAGCTTTGCCCCAAGAGGAGATTCGTCCGGGGTGTCCGCTGCGGAGCAGGGGCCAACGGCGAGAATTTTGTTGGGGCCTGTCCAGTTGAGTGGGAGTTTGGCCTTGAGGACCTTGACGTCCGTGTCGGGCTTTGCGCCCTGGCAGTTGATGACCGCCGTATTGTACACCCACGCCCAGCTGCCGACGTCAAATCTGGGGACCGGACGCAGAGCGTCGGCGAGGGCGGAGTTGCGGCGGTTCACGCGGACAACAGTGGGCGCGTGGTGTTCGCGAACGATATCGTACGCGCGCTGCTGGCGGTCCGTGGCCAAGTCGCAATAGGCGAGGTGGTGGCGGGCCAAGCTTTGGTGGCTGGCGACTCCAGCAAGCTCGACAATCATGAGGGGGAGGCGAGGCAGCCGAGGGCAAACTGAAATTCGGCAGCTGCGCCGAGGGCGTCCAAGTCGTTCGTGGGGACGGGCGGTGCGTTAGTTGGCAGCGGAAGCCGTAAAAGAGGGAATCCCACGGGCTCGGCGCGGTCGCGTTCGGACGGGATGGGTACCGTCCGGACCAACGAAGCTACAGGAGCTGGGGCCAACACGACTGGTGCGGTCGGTCACGGCCGTGGGGCTCACGGCGGGGTGATAGCACGCCGGGCTGATGGTCTAAGGGCCACGCCGGGCCCGAAGCCGTAATCAACAGCAGGCGGCGCGGAGCCAGCGGCGGCGGCTGTTCGTCGGCGCGCCCGAGTGGAGATGTGGCCGGAAGACGGCAAAACGTTCGGAGGCACCGGGGGGCCAGGCGGCGATGGGGTAAACGCGGCCGGATCAGTGATCACAGCGGAATCTTCTCCCTGTAAAATGCTCGTCGGGGAAGGAGCGCGCTGGGCGACAATCGTCGCTACAGCGGGGGCGTCTTCATTGCCCTGGCCTGAAAGGGCAGACGCGGCCGGAGCAGTACTCACGGCGGAATCGTCTCCCTGTAACGTGCTCGTCGGGCGAGGAGCGTGCTGGGCGACAATCGTCGCTGCAGCGAGGGCTTCTGCAGAGCCCTGGTCGCCCCCGGAGGGCACGACAAAAACCGAAGCGAAAGAGGTGTTGGCGGCAGGTGAAGAAAAAACTTCAAGCCAGGACGGGGATCGACGGTGGCGACGGAAGCTGATACACGGGAGACAAATCTTCCCGAAGGAGCAGAGAGGTCGTCAATCCCCATACGTGGCCTGTGTGTGTGAAAATCGCGAAAATCCGAAGAAGCGGAAGGCAGCCCACCCAAGACGGCACTTTCGGTGCGGGGCACCAGCCCACCCAAACCTACACCGGGGGTCGGGGAAGAGCGAGTGCGAAGCCCGCAGGCTCGGATGAGGGAGGTACCCCCGTCCTCGACAGGGGTGAGGCTGCTAGACCCACTGCGGTCGTGTTCTGTGGCGGGCTCCGGCAAGCGGGAGAGAAAATCAGCATTTCCGTTGGCGCTGCCCTCGCGGTACCCCAGGGTGTGATCGAACGAGGTGAGGGACTCGAGCCACCACTGGACTCGCGCGTTGTGGTCCCCTACTTTGCCGATGCTTTCCAGTATTTTGTAGTCCGAAAATATGGGAAACTTTGTCCCCCATAGGTAGCCTCGGAGTCGTTTGATGGTCCAGACAATGCTGCCAGCTTCCCGGTCCAACGGGGTCCAGTGCCTCTCGGAATCGAGCGTAGCGCGGCTTGTATAAGCAATGGGCCGTACCGAGCCGCCCAGTTGTTTTTGTTCGAGCACGGCACCAAACCGTCGATGCAGGCGTCACAGTACACGCGAAAGGGGCGGGAGCCGTCGGCTACAGCGTTCCAGTCCGGGAAGACCGAAATCGGTGGAGCAGCGAGGTGGTAGAGCGGTAGGAACGTCTAATATAACGCATTCAGCTGGCACGTCTCAGGAGTGCTGTATGCTGCATCACTGAGGGGGGAACCACGCAGGCCCAGACTGGGAGGGAGCACGGTAAGCGCAGTTTCTCGGCAAAAGTGGACGCTCAGGCGCACTCCCGTCGGTGGCTTCAGAGGGGTTGATTCGCCAAAACCCCCCCAGGAACGAGGGGCCCATTTCTGCTCGCACGCGATGGATGCCGCACCAACTGTGAGCATGCGATCCAAAACATCTTGCCGAATGAAGGTCTGTGGGGAGCCAGTGTCAAGAAGCGCCACGCAACTAAAATGTGCAAGAACGCTAGCTCCGCTGTGGATCGCGATTATGGTTGTAAAAGAGGCGTCATCGAGGGTAATGGTGCCCTCGACGAGGCAGGGGCCGTGTTCTGGCAGCGCGAGGGAGGGGTCGACACCAGGTGCGACAGCCAAAACCTCGGGGCTGTGATAAGCCGGCGCGTCAGAAAAATAGGTCGAAAACTCCAAGGGAGGACCTAGGCAAGCGCGGGTCACGGCCAAGGGCGAGGCGGCGCTGGGGAAATCTCATGAATTTTGTCAGTCGTGGTCGGAGTGAAAAATTGATGAGAGGAGGCGGGGGGTGCCAACCCGGCCTCACTTGATCGGTGGGTGTCGCGAACGGTGGAAAGAGCTTTCCCGAGCATTTGTTTTGCCACGACACCGAGAGGGGTTTTGAGCCTCGGGGTCGTCTGCCCGGAGACCGATGCCCCACACGGGGTCAAAAGGGCTGCCTTCTACCAAAATTTTATTGCCAGTGCTCCATAGGAGTTGCTTCATGACCGGGTTTTGCGTGAATTTGGCAAAGGAACCAGCAAGGACGGCGTCTTCCCGAACGCGCCCCCAGGTAGCGCAGTCGAAGGTATGCACGCCTCGACATAGGCGTTTCTGCTCGCGAGGTTCTGGCGAGGCCATAATCCGCCCCGCCTTGTCGTGGTCCAGAAAAAGTCGAACCTTTTCAGCCATCATTTACTGCTCCGCGCAGGAATATGTCACTCCGTCAATGACAAAAACCGAGGGGGACCACTGCAAAACAAAGGAGGGGGGCTGCCAGAAAAGTACCACCCGCTCCGTGGAGTACTCGAGAGAAGGGTCAAAGACCGAAGATGTCGAGTCGTCGGTGGCCGCCGTTGCGGTGTGTGTTGGGGGGGGTGTGCTTCTCTGAGAACACTGAGCCCCTGGTGCACGAGGCGATTCTGGTTCCACGTATACTGGCTCAGTGTCACCATTGCCCGTAGGCAAACAATCGTCAGAAGGTTCTCTTACTGCGCCCGATGATCTCTGTCCTGGACCAAAGGGGGCAGGGGGCTCTGAGCCCGTTCTGCTTGACGAGAGCTGCGACTGTTCCGAATTTAACGGGTATGCGGTCCGGTTTTTTGACCGGAGGCTGTGGAGCCACCACTGGCTCGACGGGCAGTACCAGGTTTTTCCGGTTCCACTGGAGCCGAAGGAGCGCGGCGCACGTGGAGTGGCGTGCCCGAAGACGAAAGAGGGCCTGCAGACCCTATAGACGACTTCAAGAACGGTGCTCCGGTGGGGGGCAACAAAGGGTCCACCGGAGAGGGCTTCCGTCCTGTAGACCTGGTGGGGAAGGGAGACGAGGTAGCTAATCTTGTCGGCTCTTCTTTAATGGGGAAAAGGATTGAACGGCCACCGTTATTGTGAGGAAACGCCGAGTCGAGTTTCAACCGAGATCTCGGGGTTTCGGTGTTTGCCTTCCCGCACCTCAAACCGACCGCCACCGCATGGCCGGGAGGTGAAAGAGGGGGGCACCCTCGCAGAAAAGAACGACGCGACGGCGCGAGACGCGTGATGCCGCGCGGTGCGTGGTTCGGGAGAGGGGCGTTTATCTCGCCTGCTCTCGTGCCCAGGGTGAGGGGAGCGGCGTTCGAGGCGCGGGCTCCCGACGTCGGCGAAGACGCCCGGGGACTCCCCGGTAGAACTGGTGGAGCTGAGTCGCTGCGTCGGTCCGTAGTACGGAGCGTCGCGCGGGAGGGGAGCGGCGCAGGGCGACGCTGAGTGCTGAGCGAGCCTGGGACGCGTGTATCTTGTGAAATCAGTGTATTTTCTCCTGGCAATGCTGGTGGCGGGCAGGCAGGAGGAGCCGAACCGTCGTCGACCTGTCAGTTCCCGGCGCGGAAGGTGCCCGGATGGCGTCCGTTGGGGTTACCGTCCGAATTATGCGAGGCACCGTAGCGAACCCCCGACGCGGGAGCCGCGGTGGAAGAGGCAGGAGTGGTCGAACCACCTCCGTGGTAGCCGGAGTTAAGACTGTTGGTTCCCTCGTTCCGCGTGTGTGTTGTAGCCGTCACCTTGCCTGTGGCCCTGGCCGTGATGCTACCCTCGCGAATGGCCAGATCGACGCCTGCTTTTTTTGTGGTTGTTCTTGTTTGGCCGTGAGTTATTTTCGCGGCGGTGTCGGGTCATGCGTTCTTGCCAACGACGGAACGCCGCTCCGTCGCCGCCGAGAGTTCCGAGGTCGGGGTTGAGAGTACCGCTGAGGTTTTGAAGGGGGTGCCTACACTGTCTGAGGGAGTGTGAGTCTTCGTGGCAGTTCAAACAGCGGCCTCGGTTTCCGCTGAGGGCACCCGTGCGGGCGGACGATGAAAGTAGACCGCTCCAGAGGGGGGGTCCTCGGTCAGGATAGACATGTAAACAGCGTGAACTTCTGTGTGGTGGTGTTCTTCGAGGGGCCAGCAGTTGGAAGCGGTGTCAAGCCACGGGTCGAGGCAGTCAGGGATGGATTTGTGGACGTTCATCACAAACGGATTATTGCGCGACCCCGTCTGCCAAACAGGCAACTGGGGAAGCGTCCGACCCTGGCCGCGACCATTACCGGCGGGCCGGGGCCCCGACGGGGCGGATGCCCGCACACTCGTCGAAGAAGCAGGCAAAGAAAAATATTTCTCGATGTTGATGGCAGGTGTCTTGTATTCGCGGGAGTCTCAAACGCCAACCACATGGCGTCCAAAGTACCAAACGGCCTAGACACCGTAGCCACCTCCCGGGTACAGCGTGGGCATCAAGCTGGGGAACTGCTCGTTCACTGCCATCCGAACAACCTCCAAATCAACCTCCAACTCGGAGCCAAAACACGCTCAGTCCCCGTCGCGGCCGACACCACTCCCCGAAAAGCACGGCTAAAATCGCAAAAGGGGGTCCCGCTAGGTACGCCAAAATTATGCAACTTGGTGTAGCTGGCCCCCGTGTCGGTGCGGTCGAAGTGGTTGCTCAGCAGCGTCAGGAGGAGCGTGAACGCTCCCGGTCCCGTCGATCCAGCTGCGAGGGCGCGCGACACCTGCCCAAACAAATCATCCGTCAAGGTAGTGAGGGGGGCGGTCGTGGGCCTGTCAGGTGCGATGGCGCGCGCGAAGGATTTCTTGAGGGGGCAGTCCCATCCCGGGATCCAATCGGTAGAACTGAGGCCTTCGTGGCTGCCATCGCTGCACATCATGAGAATATCAGACGTGGAGGCCTTAAGCGAACGAGTTAGTTGCTGCGCGGCGTCAGAAGGGTTGATCGAGGAGGGAAAAGGTAGAACAGAAATGCGTGAAATATCCTTCAGTCCCAGGTGTTTGTACGCCCGTAGGACGTCTGGGGTGTGGTATTTCGCGGCGGCGGGGGCAGAGTCGATCGCCGCCGTGCGAACGTGGGCAAGGTTAGACGACACGGGCATGGCGTGGTCATCGGACATGGTCAAGCGATCAAGAAGCGCGGTGGAGTAAGCAACTTCCGCCAGCGAGGGAAACACTTGCCTCTTGGAGCCAGTGGGGATCTCCGGAACGGGGCTTTCGCCGCTGCCGTCCGAGGAGGATCTGGAAGAGTTTGCCTGCGACGCGTCTCCCCGCGGGCGGTTGCTCCAGTGTCTATCGTCGCTCGAGCAGTCCTTCCCCTGGCCCCGGTTCCGCCGCCGTCCAGCCCCGTTTCGCCGAAACGGGCTCCTGCCGTGATCTGAACCCTGTCCGCGGCGGGCCATGCCGTCTTGGCCTGCCGAGGCTTCCCCCGTGCTTGGGAGCCGGCGGTCCCGGGCGTCATCGCGGCGGTAGGGGTGGTCACTGACCCCAGAGCCGTCGGGGACTCCCCGGTGTTGGTGCCCCGGGGGTCGGTGAGTCTGGTCATCCGAGAGGGGGTTGAAGGGGCGTGTGCCTGACCCGAGCCCTGTCCGACGTCCGGGAGCCGTTGTCTCTGGGCGCCGAGGTCGGCCTGACGCTTGCGGTGGCGCCCATACTCCGTCAGGGTCGGCCAAAAAACGGTGGCAGAGCACAAGTCGTGCGCATGCCGCAGGCCTATCACGAGAGCCATGGTGTGCTCCCGGCGTTGCTGAGCCTTCCAACTGTCACCCGCCATGACAAGCCAAGCGTCGTGTACGGAGAGGTCGTTCTCGGGCATGTCCAGTCGGAGCTCGCGAGCGGCAGAGACGACCCTCGAAGCCGCCTCAAGAGGAAAGCACGAATTTGGGCCGGCGGCCATGCAGGCGACGCTCCCCTGGAAGGAATCCAGATCCCCGGTACGCTTGATCCGGGCGTCGACCGCGATGGCGCTAGGAGGGAGCGTGACAGAGGAGCTAAAACCGGGGAATGGAGTGGCGGTTGTCGCGGCCTCGACGAGGGGAAGGCGCTCCCCTGAGTTTCTTGTCTCGGCAACACTACGGGGCTTCGTGCTGCTGTCCGCCCGCGCCGCCCGCAGAGCTTCCCTGGCACGGGATATGGAGTCCTGGGCGCAGGAGGCGGAGCGCGCGGTTTCCTCCGAGGCCACAGCGGCCGCCTTCTAAGCGTTGTTTGCGGCCTCCGAAGCAGTGGTAGCGTCGGCGGCGGTGCGAGCGGCCACTGATGCCTCATTCTCGGCCACCGTGAGCGCCTGCGCCCGGCGGCGGGCGGTTTCCACCGAGGTCGCTCCGAGGGTCTCGCTGGCAGTCGAGGCCCGTTCGGCCGTCGCGACATCGGGGTGATCGTCGGTTGCAAGAGGCCGTGATCCCCCCACCGAGACCCGCCACGTCTGACCAGCGCCGGATGAGGGCCGCCTGGGCCTCGATCGAGAGGGAGGCCCAGGCCTCTGGTAGTTGGGGGGGACGGGGCTTGATCCCCGTCCAGCGCTGTCTCCCTAGCGGCGTCTTGCATCGTCGTCCGCTCCTCGTCCTTGGAACTGCGGGCTTCGTAGTCCACAGCGTTGTCCAAATCTGTCCAGCCCGGACGCTGGGGTGTCCACTTTCTCGACGAGGGAGAGGAGCCGTAAGTCCTAAGGCCGCTGGCTGAACTGGCGGGGCTGGGGGACTCCTCCTATTCTTTTGGTGTCCGTGGCATGCTGAGTCGGGGACGGGCGAAAACCATCGGGGCAGGGGAGGGCACCGGGGCAGGGGGGGACACCGGGGCCGGGGGGGGCGGCATTCGGCGGAACTCAGGGTCGTGTAACGAAGGAGTGGCAGTATCCGCGGCTCGTGCTTCAGCAACTTGTCTAGTGGTGATGAGGGCATGGCGAGCCATTCGGCGAGCACTACGAGTGCTTGGGGAGCCAGCATCGATCCGAGAAGGTGGCGCGATAGATATGCGGTCGTCATGGGGTGGACGTGTACTAACATCCAAGTGTGTTTGGTGCAGGTACGCCGCCGGTACTGGGGGGGCTATAATAAGCATCGTCCCTTCCAACAGCAGTATTATAGTTTTTCTCAGCACGACATTTTCCAGCAGAATCGTCGCGGGTCGCTACAGCAGCGGGTATGGTAGGCGCTATACTCAATTCCACGATGCCGTGTTGTGGGCGGGGAGCAGGAAAAAATTCACGAGCGGCCGTCTCGCTCCCTTTAGTAGCAGTCTCGAAACTTGCAGCAGTACTATAGGTTCCAGCAGAATCGGCGTGGTTGGCTACGGCAGAGGAAACGTTAGGTGCACTACTGAAAACGCAGTGTGCCGTCTTGTGGGCGAGGCGTGGGAAAAAAATCACGAACCGCCATATCGCTCCCTCCACCAGCAGCATCAAAACTCGCAGCCGTACTATATATATATAGAATTTTCAGCAGAATGGGCGCGGGTGGGCACAGCAGTGGGCAAAGCAGGCGCAATACCGGAATCCAGTGTGCCGCCTTGTGGGCGAGGCGTGGGAAAAAAATTACGAGCGGCCATATCGCTCCCTCTACCAGCAGCATCAAACCTCGCAGCCGTACTAGAACTTTCAGCATCATCGGCGCGGGTGGGTATAGCAGCGGGCAAAGCAGGCGCAATACCGAAATCCAGTGCGCCTGCTGTCTTGTGGGCGAGGCATGGAAAAAGATCACGAGCGCCCGTATCGCTCCTTCTAACAGCAGTACAACTCGAAGCAGTACTGGAGTTGCCAGAATCTCTGTTTGTTGCTACCGCAGCGAGGGAAGTAGGCTCAATACTGAAATCCAGTGTGCCGTCTTGTGGGCGAGGCGCTCACGAGCGGCCGCATCGCCCACTCTAACAGCAGTATTAACACCCGCCGCAGTACGGAATTTCCACGCGAAATCGTCGTTTGCAGCTACATGTTACAGCAGTGAGGGAAGCGGGCTCAATACTGAAATCCAGTGTGTCATCGTGTGATTCAGGCACGGAAAAAATCGCATCGTGCGCTCGCGTTGCGGGAAAAAAACACGAGAGGCAGCATTGCTCGCGGCTATCCTACGCGTACAAGCGAGGTCGGGCAGCAGCGGAATACGAGGCGGGAAAGCACTCTCAATCACTCTCTCATCTGGCCCGGAAGCAGGTAAATCCGACGGCGAAGAGCGCAGCTGGGTGGCGTGGATAACGCTACGTCCAGGCTTGCCCGGCGCTCTCCGGACCAGAGCAGAAGCAGCTGACTCAACGCTCCGAGCGGAGCCAGGTGGCTGGGACGGCCGTAAAACGCTACGTCCGGGTTTGTCCGGCGCTGTCCGGCCCAGAGCGGAAGCAGCTGGCTCAACGCTCTCAGCGGAGCCAAGTGGCTTGGACGGCAGTAAAAAGCTACGTCGAGGTTTTTCCGGCGCTCTCCGGCCCAGAGCGGAAGCAGCTGGCTCCACGCTCTCAGCGGAGCCAGGTGGCTTGGACGGCAGTAGGCACGAGTGGGGAGTCAAAACTGCAAAACCCGAGGCCTGGCTCCGAAGAGTCCGACGCTCTCCGGCCCAGAGCGGAAGAAGCTGGCTCAACGCTCTCAGCGGAGCCAGGTGGCTTGGACGGCAGAGCTCGTTCCAGCGAGCGAGAAGGATCGGAAAAGGTCTTGAACGAGGTCCGTCTGCCGGAAGCTGCTCGAGATTCGCCAAGGGGCCCCAGCCCTGGATCGTCGGGCGGGTGTGTTGTACACGGGGCGAGGTCCACGTCGTCATCACGGAGCTCCGGCCGAGAGGCACGCTCCGCTTGGTGGTCTGTTGTACAAGGCGCTCGATCTCCATCGACGAGCCTTGGGCGGTGGGGCACTGGGCGGCTCTGGGCCTCGGTGTCTCGTCCACCACGAGGGGAAGCAGACCCTCCCTCCTCGTGAGTCTCCATCGTGCAGTGGAGCAAACTGACTCTAACAAAAGCTAAACGAAAGCAAAAACAAAGTGAAAAAAACTTGTGCCGGCAAAAAGGCAAACAGTCCTAAACCGACGACGCCACTTGCTAAGATTATGGACAGCGGGACACTTTGTATCCGTGGGCAGGTCTGCCTATTAAGCCGGCACTCATTGGTACTCACGTTGATGTTCGCTTAGAGATAGAAGAGCCACTTCATTCCTTTCGTGCACGACGGAGACTGATACCACGCTCGTGCCTCTCTAGAAAACCCCTGATTTTCCACCTAAGATACGCCTTCCAAGTACTACAAATACGATCCCAGTGCCAGAACCCAGGTAATTACCGGGCTTTCAACCCGATACAAAGCAGTATCATAACACGTTGTTATTCTAACGCCGACGCCTACATTGGTTAGTGCAAACGCCCGCATCCTACGAGCCCTCTGGGATGGGCACGCCAATATACTATCGCGATCCTCTACCTGCGTGCGTTTGAACACTTCCCCACCTACTGTACGTGCTGAAATATCCCGACGATTTATCGACGTTGTCACCGAGGGCGGGACGGGAGGTCCACTAGGTGCGGACGTGGAAGAGGTTTGGGCGTTCGCCACTGGCCGCTACGTGAAAGAGGTTCGGCGGTAGGTCCTGCCCGATCGTCAGTCTGCCACCCCCGCTGACGCGCATATGTGTTGGCGTACCGATGACCGAGAGCTTTGGTAGTCCTTGGCAAAAACTCGTCACTGGGGACGACATTGCGTTAGATCAGGGTTCTTCGGCAGGCTATGCGAGCGCGACGACGAGTTGTGGTGTTTGTGACCCAGAGTTAAAGGCGGCAGGGCCTGTACGTACTACATTGACGCGCAGCCAGGCCGAAGGGAAACACGCATGCTCCGGGTGCTGGTGATCGGCCTGCAATCCCGCTCACGAGACGATTTTTCGTCGTCGACATATTTGTCTCCATCGCTGTACAGGCGTCGTACTATCTGTTGGACTTCACCGCTCTAGAACCGACGGCATCACCGCCTACCACAGGTGCAAGACTGCCGCCGGACCTCCTGAAAATCAGACGCACCCTCGTACTGCCAGGTGAATGAAGGGTCGAACTCCGCGGCTTTGATACGCGTGGAAGACGTCTGCAGATGGGACGGTCTCACGAACTCCTGGAATGGCGACGTCGAGGCGGAAACCTAGGGACGAGGGAGTCGCACGCTACCGATCTTGCGTTCAGGGTCTTGATGTTCAATAGAGTCGACGGTTTACACCATATATGCCCCGTTATACCGAGGCGAAGCTGGCCTTCCAGCTGAGATACCTCGTGCACCAACTGCCGCAGTAAAGGAGTTTGTCCGTGACCACGCTCCTCCAGAGCGTTCTCTTTGGGGGAAACTCCAAGTATAAAGACCCCGCCGGCGCGCTGAGCATCAAGTCCTGGCCAGACGTCTTGGCGAATTGCATGCAACTCATGCCGTCTTGACTGCGGCGAGTGCACCGCGAGGGTAATGCAAGTAACTTTGTCTTTCCGCGCCTCGATGACTCCGACCACATCGAAGAGAGTGCCACAATGTTCTCCACGTACGTACGCCAGAGTGGGTCCGAGCTCAAGCTCGAATTTTTATCAACTTCGCCGAATCAGGAAAACTTCCGTCAGTGGCGAATGACTTGCGCTTCAATCGATCGTATGCCTTGCTGTCGGGCACATACGCGTGGGGGGGGCGAAATGTACGAGACACGGCGCAACCGTCGCCGACCCTCATACACCACGCACTCGCAATGGCCGTCTTGTAAATGCCCAGCCTCGTCGTTGTCCTTGTGATTCGGGTAGGCGTTGTAAAGGAGTCCGCCGGAATACTACTGCGGATAAACGTCACGTTCAACCTGCGTGCACACGTTGCTCCGCGCATCCTCCGCTTACAACTCCTGCTGTATATTCATGTGGCCACGAAAGCCAACTGCTGGCGACAAGAGTACCTGTATCGCGCTGTGGGCATCATGTCGCCATCGGTTATCGACGGGCACGTCCGAGAACACTTCGGACGCATGGTTGCGCGACGTGATTATAATGCGGTATGAGGAGTCTGCCGCCGTCGGCAGTCATGCTCCGATCAGTTTGTTGTCTTCATACTCGCTTTCTTTGTCTACAAACAAGGGGGACAAAGCGGCAATAACCTGCGGCGGGGTCACCAGTTCATCTTGCCGCAGTCGGGAGGTACTCCGCGCGAGGGGCACGCAGCCCAGAGGCGTTCGTTTTGTCTGCGGTTCTGAGAACGTTTTCGAGATTTCATGGATTATCAGGACAGGGCCGTGAAAAGGCATTCAGAAGAGCACGAGAGGGGTCGATGAAAATATTGAAAGCGAAAAGAGATGGACAACGAGAGAAGGCGGGATCGATGTGTGTCCTGGCATAATTGGCGCTGGACGCGCTTCGTGCACCAGACAACCCTAACAGTCGATTTACGAGTTCATTTTGTAGACCGCTTGTGTCCGTCAGAGAGCTGAACCTCGAGGGAACCCTCGACTCTTGCTTGTACGTGTGATAGAAGCCGATCGATCCCGCGGAAACCATCCGTCACCCCCTACCTTCCCCGCCGAGAACTGGCTGTGACTTAGGGAGCTCGGCAAAACGGTTGAGAGGCTACTAGATCGAAGGCAGCCCAGAAGGATGAGAAAGAGCAGCAGGCGAAGCACCCGCTCCACAGGATAACGAGGGTTTTTTTCCTGGCACGGTAGGTGTTTCGTGGACCAGCCTTCCCCCCCGGCAAAGCCAAGCTAAGCGAGATCGGTCTGCACTCGTTTCAAATGTTTCCCGCGCTGAGCACTCGCACCTCTTCCCTCGACCATCGCGCGTTCGCCCAGTCGATATACATATCAAATTTCAGCTGTACACCAAGCAATTGGTTCATCTTATAGAAGTAGCGTGTATCACACACAGTCAACACAACTGCGGCAAACGTGTAGAACCGAATCAGTAATAGGGAGTAAAAATAAGCCGGACAAGCTGTCCGCCGTCGTCCCAAACGTTTTGCGTCCGGCGTTGGCAAGCCTCCACACCCGGTACATCCTCGTTCTTGTTCAGGTATAAGACGTACGCTCGCGTTGCATAGAGTACGAAACTCTTTTCGTGGGAGTGTACCCATTCGTGCGCGGGCAAACAACCGTTCATCCGCACCGACACCGTCGTTTCGTTGTGATCTACCCCTCCTTCACCCTCAACGAAGGGTAAGGATCGTTACGCCTAGACTCAGCATTCTGCATCAGTGTCAAAAATGGTCGGATCTACGCTGAAAACCTGGCTCCGTCCGACGACATTTATCGCTTCCTATACCATCACAGACGCCCTCGATTCCTACCGTGCCTGTCTCGACGATATCGTCCGACATCAACCGGCTGACGTGACCGGAGTGGATATCATCGTGTCCCCCCCCCGCCGAAGGCGCGTCGTCGTGCGATATTGTCGGGTTCAATTTGGTACAACTTCGGTTCGTCCATCGAGAATGTGATACAATGGGTGTCATTGCCAGTGTTCCGTTCTTCTTAGCCCAAATCAAAATCACCAGCTGCGGGGAGCCCTTCGGTGGCGAGGAAATAAGCACCTTTACGGCCCTTCGCCTGGAAAGCAGTGGGCATTCTCAGCCGTCCCGGATTCCTGTCGTTCATTACGTTTCCTCGAGCAGGAAGGTATTTAGCCCATTGGGGCAGGAACGCTTCCTCCTGTGACTTCAACCTGCTCATTTATCGCTTTCGCCGTGGTACGAAGGGCTCGATGTCTCCGACGACGTTGGCGGCACCGTCGCGAGCGCTTGCCGGATCCTTCAATGGGATAGAGGACTGAGGCGACATGAAGCTCTCCTCGCTTGCCTCAACACCGCCCGCCGGCAAGGTCCGGGACAACACCGCGACGTGAGTGGAAGGTTGTGGCGATCGTAAACCGAACAGTGGCATCACGACGCCCAAGGACACCGTGCCAACGAAGACGTCAAAACACCAGGCATCAAGATCGGGGAGCCCTCGACACCGCCACCTCCCGTCGGCACAACGATGGAGACACCGGAGAACGCCGACAGAGCCTATCGCAGCCTTGACGACGTCGCCGCCGTGCTCTAAGGCGTCATACACTTTGTATTAGCCAGAGAGCAGACGTTGCAGTCACCAGGTTTCGAACCAAACTTGACGGGGGCCCATGCCGTGATGCCTGTGCAGCGTCTGTAACGACAAAGAAAAAAGCATCGCATTCCGGGGACGAGTCACGATCGGAGCTATAGAGCCTCGGGCGGAGGGCATCGGAAGCGGGTAGGATGTGGAGAGGTAATTAGTGATAGGCACGGCAGCGTGGGAGCGGACAGGGAGAGATCGTCGTGTGCGCGGGCGATAAGAAGAACCAAGACCGACAAACCAAAAACAACCTTGAGGTTGGGGAGCGGCAAATGTCGTGCTCATCAAATCACGAGGTAGGGGAGGGTAGGATACTGCCGATGATGATGGGATCGACTGAAGAAGACGGTCACGCCCGCGAGCGGGAGGAAAGCGAGGACTGCGGTTTCTTATGCGCCCGATGCCTGCGCTGAACCCCCGTTGCCGAATCGACCCCATCCTCCCCACCCAAAGTGCTCATAGCCATCACGGGATAGGGAAGTGACGAGTATAGGTGACTGGTAGTACATCGACATAACCCGGGCGAGGTTTGACACAGATGGTCGTAGGCTCTCGGCTAACGAAGACATGGACTACACGATAATCCGGGTGCACATATTGCGCGGACTCTTGCATCGCGTGCTGACGCCTGGGAGAGGGCGTAGACAGGCTGATACAGCAGGCGCTCGAGGACTCAAGCAACCTAGCATATTGCAGCAGCAGCCGCGGCAGCGATGAATGTGCTCCAGAGGCCGGGCATGCCCGCATGTCGGATCAATCGCCCCCTACACAACGTCCACGGACGCTGCACGAAAACAAGGACGTCACCAACAGGCGGTGATATCAAAACGTAGGAAGCAATGCCAGGTTCAGACGGCATGATAAAGAGGACACCGCGGGGCCCGTTGCCATATAGAAGGCGTTGACACCTTTCTCCAATACCGAAAAGATTCCCCGTTGCTATGACCCAGGCTACACTGGATATAATGACCTCGACAGTCAAGCCCACACGAACGTCTGCGGCGAGAACGTTTTGGGAAAGTGCTCGGAACGCCGCGTCTTCCGTGGCTCGTCCAGAGGTATTGAGACGCATCAAGAGCATGTAGGGTAGTTCGAATAGGGGGGTATCCCCGACGGAGACGTATGTAGGACCGGTTCCGCGCATGTTCTTACAACGAACATAAATTGCGTTTAACGGGCCCGGGATCGAGTGAGCGAGGATGGCGAGGATTTCGACCACGACGGCGAAGAAGGCGACATTATCCTCTAACGAACAATGCTCTGCGATGCTCGCTTGCTGGCTCGGGCGTCGGGGGCGGGGAGGAGGTGGTGGGGCAGTTTAAGTAGGGAGAGCGGGACCAGGACGCTGACGGTACGGTGCGAATAAGAGGGGGGACAGGAATCCCCGTAAAACCAGTAGCAAAACCAAAGTCGAGGAGATACCAGGGGTTGGTGGCGTGCCTTACCCTTTCCATAACACGGCACGGCAAGGGGTGGCGGTGCGCATGACGTCGGGACTAGCGAGAACGACAACAAGGCCGTCGGGAGTGAGGGTGGCGGCAAAGGCCCGACGCTACAACTATGGAGTCAGGGGCGTGGATTCTGCTAAATCTCCCGATGCGAGAGATGGGATTGATCGACGGGTACGAGTGGGAGTACATTGAAAGGACCTTAGCATACGTTGTATCAAACCGCCGTGGGCTGCGGGCAAAGTAAGATGCTAACAAAGCAATGGATCGGGCATGCCACCGGCGAGGACGCCCCTTTTTTGCAGTAGGGCATGAAATATGGCGTAGACAGGCTTGAATTGCATGCACAGCAACGAAGAAAAGCGGGCGGAACTCCGAGAAGCCGAAGGAATGGCCGACTTTGTTTCCGCTACACAGCGTTAACATATTCTGTGCAACACGGAGGAGTGGGAGAAGTGACTATACCACAAACACGATGTTTGTACCTGGTTCCGACGGTGTGTCGATTTAAATTTTGCCAGAGCTTGCACCGCCTGGACGATGACACTGACCTGCGTCGAGGCCGCCTAAACTCAGCCCTTTCCGAGCCCGGACTCGACCGGATGCGAACTTCGACAGCTACCTTTACACGAAAGCCCGCGGCGAATAAACCTTCACCCCGCTTTTGTACCGCCGGGAGGGTTCCGCGTCGTGATCAGACGGCATCCGTGGCACGAGCAAAATCCCGGTGCCGTTCTAGTAGGGTGGGCATCGACAAACCGACACGGGCATGGCCCGATCCGCCCATATGTGCTCAGAACTCGTAAGAGACGCTATCGTCAGAGCCTGAGTTTAGGTGGATGGGGACTCTGACACTAACGACGAACAGGGTCACTTGGCCGGCCAAGGACAAGCCCGGACCAAGGCCCACCCGACACACGCCCGGGGCTGGGGGGTGGTGAAGAGGCGAATATAACATGGGGGCGCGGGGAACCAAGACGTTGGTGTGGGAGGTGATGGGGGGGGTGGGAGTTGGAAGACAATGAGGAACCACAACCGCAGCATCAACGCCGAGGCCGTGGAGTGGGTGTAAGATATACCATTTCATGACACGAGAGATGAAGACGGCGCCGAAGACGTTCTATAACGAGCAAAGTCGACGCCCAACCCGTTTAGGTTGCAAAGAGCAAGGACTGGCGTCTGCTTCGGTGGCGGCAGCCAACACCTATCCCACAGTCGCGTCCCATGTGACATCGATCGCGTCAACGTTAAGCAATGCGCCCCCCACCAACAGCAGAGACTGTGACGGTCAAGCGACCAAGCCTGCACCTCACAAAGCGTACTGATCCCGAGCCAAGACAGACGCGCGGGGAACAGTGGCTTTTTTGTAAGCCACTGACGAAGCCAGGTTATCACCGTGCGACGACTAGGGGGCCGTCAGAGCCCGACGTTTACCGGACGGCATCATTGACATACACCAAGATCGCAGAAACGCTTCCATCGCCAAGATCTGGGAGTCTTCAGGCACGCCTTGGCAGCGGCGCCTATGTGAGCCTGTGAGAAACGACGTACTGGGCGAGCTTTGCCGTTGCTAATTGGCTCCAGCCACTCGGAAGATAGGAGAAGGCATCGAAGGCGCCAGTCCGCACACGTGCTTTCTAAACCCCACAGAAGACGTCCGCGGCAGAGAATGCACTCCGGTGGCTAAAGACCCCGATAGTGACGAATAGGAAGATGAGTAGGTCCATGGGGGACGAACGGTAACCAAGGCTCACGCGGAGGGCATTGGGGGTGAAGTGGAGGTTAAGGGTCATCAAAACCTGGTAACATGGGGAGGGTGATGAATCAAGACGTCGACACCATACGGAGATGAGGAGCAACACGACGTCCCGTAGCAGCAGCAACACCGTGAAGACCGGAGGAGTCGGGGGGGCTGGAAAAGGGGTAGCTTGCCATCATACGGCACTGGAGAGGAGGGTGGCGTCGAGGATTCGCCAGAACACGCGAAGGAGGCGATCAGCCAGAGGAGGATGTGGGACGTGGAGGATTTAGGCCAAGTACCAATGTCGGCTTCGGCAGCGACGTCAAGCGCGAACGTCCGCTTCACGTTACATGCGACATCGATCCCGTCAACGACGATCAAGGCTTCCGCACCCAACACCGACGACGATATTAATCGATGTGCACGGCGGGGAGTACACCGACAGCACCCCGGCGCATGCGGCATATAGCGATCCTAGTACTCGGGAAAACGAAGGGACTACGACAGTCCCCGGGCGCATGTCCTGCGAGGAAGACCGCATATTGCGGCGGCGAATGGAAGAGGGCGCACGCAGGCTGCGGTGGTAGGAACGCAGAGGCTGAAGCGACGGAGCCTACCGCATCAGCTGGTGTGAGGATGAACGTGCGGCACATCGACGGGCTGTCGGGAGGTGCCTATCAAGCGTCCCCCGCGCGAAGCCTATATAGAATGGAACATATATACGTGGGGAACGGGCGGCCACATGGAAAAAATAGGAGACGCCGCCGGGTTTCGAAGACGCGACGTCTGGGGTTTTCCCAAGGACCGAATCCACCTGCACGCCGTCTATTATTTGAACATGGAGACCGCATATAATGTGCCGTCGTTATTGTACAGGATTGGCGGGATAGGGACCTTTGAAGTAATAACGTCGGCAGTGTCAGCGTCGCGAAAGTTCTCACTCAGTCCTTGAGTCGCCGAATGGCTTCTACGGTTCGGCCAGACGGCGTCAGACGCGCGGGGGAGATGGAGGGTCAGTTACAGAAGAGTGGGCGCTTCGACGATAGCGTGGAGAGGGCCCGACCCGCATATATTTCCTTCATTGCGCAGACGACGTCCTCGCCGAAGGCTGAGTTCAGTTGGAATAGAGCCCCGACCGCGACGACGAAAGAGGTGCCTCGGTCTGATGACGACGAACGGTCACTAACCTTCACCCGGAATTAAATGTGCTCGGAGGAACGATGGACAAGCGGGTGAAACAAGGGGGCAGAGGGGCGTAGGAAATCAGGATGGCGACGGTGTGGCGAAAAGAGGGAGATTCGTGAAGGGAGAGGAAGGGGAAGTAACACCCGCAGCAGCGACAAAACTGAAGCCGAGGTAGCGGGCAGGTGAAAAGGGGGTTTCGTGCCATCACACGGCACAGGACATGCGGACAGCGTCAACGACGTGCCCGGACGGGCGAAGACGACAACCAGCCCGCTAACAGTGTGAAGGGACATGACGCCGTTTCGCGTCAGCAACAGTCTCCAGTCCTGGAGGCTCCGTCTGTGTCCCATGCGACATCGCGCTCGACAACTCAATCAAGGCACCCACACATAGCACTCGAGGCGGGGATGATCGACGAGAACAAGCGAGTACACATCGACAGGACCAACCTCACGCTTGACGAAACGACCATACATCTCGTGCAAGGTAAAGTATAGCCAACGCAATGTCCATCTCGCATCTCGGCTACGAAACCCACGTATCGCGGCAGTGCATCGTCTCCTTGAGATGATTAAAATTTCCGTGGCTCCACCGGAAGATGTCGACGGTACCGAGCAGGTGAAAGGGCAGCTTGAGACAGAAGGTTATTCGATGATGCGCTGACCTCGATCTGTACACGTGTTCTCAAACCGCGCAGTCGTCGCTCCTACCATGCCCCGGGCCCGGGTCGACGAAGACCCAACCGTGACGACCACAACACGATCAAATCGTCCGGGGATTAGCAGCTCCCGAAAGTCACCCGGAGGTTATCGGTGACGGCTAGGAGGTGGACAAGCAGATACGATAAGAGAGGCAGAGGGGAGGGAGGGTGAAAACAAAGCCCAAGGCGTAGGGAGCGAAGGAGAGGGCGTTGAAGAGGAGCACTAACTTTCACAGCACATAAAATAAAAACCGAGATCGGGGATTTTGGCTGGCGCAAAGAGTGTAAGGTGCCCTTCACAACCATTTGTGGCGGGAGAGAGGTAATGGCACCGACGATGTATCAGTCAAGCAAGGACGATTACCGCGCCGACAAGGGCGAGAAGGGCGGGGATGGCCGTGCACAGCAACGACGACCGCGTTGAACACTTTGTGGCGCTCATGCGACATCGACCCCGTTAAACATCCAACTCGGTAGTATGTAACGATCGCTATAATAGACCGGTAGTACAATGACAGAACCCTGGTGTACGTTAGACTCAACGATAGTACATCCCTGACGTTAAACGTGTGCGACACGCGGTGTTCGGGGCGCAGTCTCGCGGGGTTACGATGACGTTTCGGCGGCGCGTGGTAAGAGCCGTATACAGACTACGAGTAGGCACTTGATGACCCAGGAGGTGGAGGCTACCACAGCAGCACCGAAGGACTTTGAAGAGGTATGGACCGCCTGATCGCTCCTGAAGCACAGCGTGGGTTCATTCTCTGAAGCAGACGGGAAACAAAAGAGAAACGCGGGACAGCAACACCAGTGCAACGCAGGGATGCGACAGGAAAATGATGGGCGGGCAAGGACGAGAAGGAGAGAGAGAGGGACGAGTGTAATGATGTAGACGAAGAGGAGGTAGGCGAAGAGGAGGTAGATTATTTGTAAGCGAAACAAGAGAAGGAACATAAACAATATCAAGCGCAGGGCCCGGCCGACGAGTTGGAGGCGTTTGACACGTAGACGATCGAGAGGAAGACGAAGCCAAGACGCCGCCTATGTGCTATCTCCTATTGGTGTTGTGGCTGGTATTGCTGACCGTGTCGGTGGTGTGGACTTGTCATCATCTTCGGAGCGCGCCACCCCGCGGTTCGAACCCCGCTCTCGAAGGGTTCTGTTGAATGTTTCTTTTCGGTTTGTCTACAAACCTGGTGACCGGAAGTTTAGACCGATTCTTCGACATACATTCTTGTAGCCAACGCAACGTGTTCTTCGTTTCCTCATCCTCATGGTTTTTCGCCATTGCTAGAGTCGGAAGCGGTTCACACACCCCTGTTGATTCGAATATTCTTATTTGACGGCCAAGCGCTTGGGAGCGGGGTTGGCGTGCTTATTGCACACGTATGTGTATTCGCAGCCACGTGTTCTAGTTGGTCGGGTTGTATGAGGAGTTGGAACACCGCATACCCTTCGGTCTTTGTTCAACACTCCCTCGCCTTTCGATCTAAACAAAATTGCGAAAATATGCGTATTCTCCAGTGTGATTTCTTTCCTGATTCTTGATGTTGCTCTCTTTCTCTTTTCAATTTCTTGTCTTTGATTTCGCTCTGGATTTCGGATTTTCGACGTCGAATTGCTTTCATCCTGTCTTGAAAATATAAAGTATGTTCGCCAGATTTTCGACACACACACTGCAAATAATTCTTGGTATATGTTCAATTTGGGAACGTTTGCATATTAGTTAAGTTTAAGTTTGTACGAGGGAGGCGGTGTATGTGTCCTCGTTTCTGCGGGGAATACTACTACTACCTGCTGGTGCTGCTGCTTTTCTGTATTAGGCACGAAACGGTCTGGAGGCTACCGCGTGACCGGTTCCAAATGATGAAATTGAGTCTAGCGATTTGGCAGCACCTATTACGTGGGAGCCCGCACTCCTAAATGTACCGCACTTAGGCGGGACCCCTACTCAATTGAAAAATCACCGGAATCGAGAGCGAGAGGGTATACGAAATTCGAAGACTGTGATCATCTCGAAGGAGTTTATGAATTTCGGAAACGTTGTCGGTCGTTCTCAAAGAAATGGCTAATGACGATGGACAAGAGTCGTATCCGCAACCGATACCTTCCGCCACGAATACACCCCTTAGTAATATACGACATACGCTCCCTCAACCAACTTGGCGAGTACGGCCACAACATGCTTCCGTAACCAATAATGCCTTCCTCGCAATAAAATACGTAACACCTCAATCGTCGACCAACCCCCACCTCCGTTTCTACTCCAGAACGCCCATGCAGAGGGTGGTCACAAATATCGGGACAGCATTGCCGGCAAAGGCAACGATGCAATCATCACCAGTACCACAAATATATAATAAAATACGAATATCCATGAAAAGTACGAGGTGAGAGGGAGTGACATGAATACCAGGTACGTCAGAATAAAATAATGCGTCTGGAGTCCGCATTTAAATCACGTATCCCACAAATAAATATCAAAGAAGGGCGATCCTGGACCAAACAACACCTGATAAGAGTTACCAAACGATAACCGCTGTATAAGACGTAGTACCCCAGCCCTTAATCAACCCCCAACCCCTGGGTTCTACTCCCTACGCATAGATAGGGTGGCCACCAATATCGGGACAGCATTTCCGGCAGAGGCAACGCGGCAACGGTCACCAGTCCTACAAACCTGAAATAATTTACGAATATATATCCACGAACGAACGTGGTAAAGAGGGAATGGCATGAATACGTCACTACAACGTGTCTAAGCCCGAATCGAACGATCACTCGTCCCACAAATATCGAACAAGGGTGGTCCAGGACCAAAGGCTACGTCATGAGAGCGAAAACGCGACAACCACAATACCAAAATCGGACGCGCGATTGCTGCTACTCATCTCATCACCCCGTTTGGAATGCTGGAAGTCAACTCTGACAACTCCACACACAGGGCGCCCGATGAAGTGTTCTTCAGCTAGGGAACTCAATCGGTCAGAAACCTTTGGCCCCCAAAACAAAGTGGAACGAATCCCTACCGTCGGATGACTCAGGAGTTCCACGTACGTGCGGTTACATTGCGTGCGGGGCCCTACGTAAAAAGTGCGGTGAAAATCTCTAGACACGACTTCGTTCCACTCAAGTGCGGCTGCCGCGCTCACGTGGAACCGGTCCCCCTTTAGCCTCCAGATCTCTTCGTGTCTGGTACCGAACTGCAATATCAGCACGCGGCGGGTAGTAGTACCTGTAGAGACGAGGTGACATAAATATATACCGCCTCCATTATCATACACACTTGAACTATTGTAGTATGCAAACGTCTACAAGACAGAAGTTATTAACAAAACTGTACCTCGTGGCCAAAATCTTTTGCAGTCCGTGTTGGCAGACTGGTTCCAACAATTTCAAATATTTGAAATCATGGTCCAAACCACAGAACCGCACCTCAACGGGTGCCTTGTGGGCGGAGTTATTGGAGTTGACTTCCAGCATCCCAAACGGGATGACGGGACGAGCAGAGGTTGGATGCGATTAATGTTTTGTACGAGTATTGTGGTGCAAGCGATCAGCGGCACAGCAGTGGCAAAGGCGGTCCCCCATACCTCTCTCCTTCCTTTCAAAACGGTTACGCCCGAGCCGCGCGCATCAGGTCGAAGCCCTCGCGGAGACGATCGTCATAACAGTTAGGGTGAAAATGTTACTCCTATTTTCGTTTTACGACTAGCGCATACAAGTGCGGGTCGGGTGGCCCGAACAAATTTCCTCCAAGTATTGTATCGGGTGAGGTATTGAGCTCCTAATGTGAGGGGCTCGGGAAATTCTGGTGCACCCCTACTACTGTGGGAGGGCGACCCTACCGTACTGGAAAATCTACGGAATCAAGACCGCAAGGATTTCGAAATTCCGAAATGGTGTTCATACTTATAGAATCTACGAACTTCGGAACGGTATTAATATATTTTCAAGTTTGTACCCGTTAGCGTACGATGTACCAGGTACTACTACTGCTGCTGCTGTAGGTGAGGAGGTTCAAGGAAACAGGAAGGAGGGGGCAGGTAGGGAGGGAGGATAGAAGGAGGGGGGAAGGGAGGGAGCGGAGTGTGACGGAGGGAGGGAAGGACGGAGCGGGAGAGAGGCGGGGAAGGAGAGAAATAGGGAAGGGAGGGAGAGAGGGAGGGAGGGGCGTACGGAGAGAAGAGGCAAGGAAGCAGGGACGAAGAACAGCATTTGCTATTGCCGTGCCGCTTATGGCTTGCAGCACGGTACGAAAAAGCTGTCACCCAGTTCCAGTTGAAAATAGGGTTGATTTATGTTTTCCGCTGGCCACGGGCAAGCGATCGCTGCTGCTCGTCCGGTGATCCTGTTTGGGATGCTCGGCGTCAACTATGAAACCGCCACACACGGGGCACACGATGACGTGTAGTTTGAAGGATGACGATCGCCTTCGCGAGGGCTTCAACCTGATGCGTGCTGCATGGGCGTAGCCGTTTCGAACGAAACCTGTCCGTAGGTGACCATAGGGTGATCCTCATCGAACAGACAGACATACACTGTTTTCTGAATCCGTTCTAGAGACCACAAGTGTACCACTTCTGGAATACGCGGAGGTGGCTAGGTCTGGGGCCTTGGGCGGGATGTCAACCTACAGTAGGTCAGTGGGCAAGCATGACGTGGATGGGAAGGGGGCATCGTTCTTTAAACGTACTGTATCGTGCCCGATACAAACGTACTGCATCGTGCCCGATACTGTCTTGGATGCCTTGGATGCTGTTACACAGGCTGTTCATGAGGAACCGCTGAAACCTTTGCAGAGCGTCGAGTAACAATCGCTACGTTCGGCCCTCGAGCGACGTGAGTTTTGCAACACACTCTACCTCCAAGAGCGCGAGGAGAGTGGTTGACCAAATCGGGTGCGAGAGAGGGACAGTTTGGTGGGAATAAGCTGTGCTCGGTGACCAGTTTGGTACTACCAGCTGTATTTCGTTTGCCACAATCTGACGAGCAGGTGTCAACCCAATACCTCGTACTCGTAGTATTCCCATACTTGTTCAAGCAGTGTATGCTCGCAATGCATAACCGTGTCCCCCCCCTCAGGAAATGACCGACGGGCTCAATGCATAAAGAGGCTTCTTAACCACAGGCCTACAGCATCCTATATTGTTATTGTTACGCTAAACTTTCAACGCTACCGAGTTTTTTGCCGCCCTTTGAATGCCAACCGATAACGGAAAGTACAAGCGCAGACCCCCGGGGTGTGTCTAACACTCGTACAGGCTCCACCATGTTTGAGGTACATCCGTTACGTCGTCATCACCCAGCTAAAGGCTAGCCACGTTGCTGTAACGCGGTTGACAACAAGAGCAAAGCGCACTTGTCTGTGCGGAAGCCGGGCGCAACATGGATATCCGGTCGAAAATGCAATATAAATTCATAGACAAAAATGTACGTACCCTGTTTTTGACGCAGAGCGAGGAGTCAAATATCAGGCACGGTGGCATACTAGAACGTCGCGTACGAGGGTACTGCTGCTGCTGCGCTTTGCAGGACAACTACTGTACGAAACAGCCGCATCCGACGCGAAACTGTAAGATGCTACGAAGCACTTGACGCAAAAGTAAGAGATATATAGAACAATACATAGTATGGTACTGTGACTGCCTGTGGTTTGTGGCGGCCGAACAAATAGTCTACGCGAATTAAAAGGCCTTTCACGTTGCTGCTCCTCATGAGCAGAATGCACTGTTCGGGCTCGCTGTCGTTTCGTAAACCCCCTATCCCTAGCCCACCTCGTGCGCACTATAACGTCCACGCCCGATGGTATCGACGTCACTATGTAGGTTCACTACGGCAAATCTCGCCTGAACAAACGCATGGCAACCGTTGTGGTTGAATACTGGTGCACTAGAACTCGCTTCAGGGTGGCGGTCTATTTTTTTTACGGGTTAATATACTGCGTGCTACTACCTTGGTACATGGGAAGCATTATCCAGAACGGCCTCGGCTGCTGCTGTGCCTGCACACGCCGGAGTCTTTACGATTGGCTGTTTACCGTACACGTTTCCATCCTCGGCCAGCGTCCTGCTTATGGTGTCGGAGAGTTAAGTGCCCTGAGCAAAATTCACGCCCAGGGGCCCCTTTACAGCGTCTGCGGTTTGCGATACGTAAAATGCAGTCGAGGAAATAGAAGGGGGGGTCGGTTGTGGAGTTAGATTGATGGCAATAATAGGACATCTCAGTTCTGGGCTATCGGTGAGGACATTCCTGCAGGGTACCTCCCCTCCCGGGTTTTGCAGCACATACATGGAAACTGACCACACGACCCCACATCATCGCGCACTGACTCCCGTTGATGCTGATGTTGACGCCGCAAAGCCAGAACAATCGTTAGGTTTCACGCAGGCGCTACTACTGCACTGTGTTTCACAACCCCGGCCCTGTGCCTGGCTGCATACGGCATCGAAAGCTTGTTGCAGAAGGCTGTAATGCTTTAGGGGGTCAGTGCACTAGGGTACCGAACGTACGGATTGTGCGTACGGGGTCGGTACCTACCGGGACCGCATCGATCCTCATTAGTCCTTGAAGCCAAGCAGGAAATACTTAAATATTTGTATCGGGAGAGTGTTAATGGCAAGTGGATTGGTATGAAGTCGGCGGAGATGAAACGTAGCAGGTACCTGGTACTGGATTTATTCGTGATGTAGACCAGCGGGACTCTTATTTGAACGCTTCACCTTGCTGATTTTCGGCGTACTACCCTCGCAGAGATTGGTACGGAGTATTATTTTTCAAGTTCTTGTTGAAATAGGTCCGAAATCGTCCGACAGCGTTGTAAACAAACTACCAGCATTTTTTTTTTCTGCGAGTAGTTCCCGGGTTCGTAGGTACGAAATCGAGGTTGGCCGTCATCTTTCTTCCGCCGACTTCGTACCAATCGACTTGTCACCAACATTCTCGTGACACAAGTAAATCAGTATCTTCTGTTTTTTTTAAAAGCCCAATGAGGATCGATGCGGTCCCGGTAGGTACCGGCGCCGTATGCCCAAACCTTACGTTTGGTCCCCTAGTGCACTGGCCCCTTAATGCATTGCAAGGGATGCGGTCGAATCGCGCCGGGGGAAAACAATATATCAGAAAGCGTGAAGGTTATATATACTGTCATTGGCGTTGTAACACCAAGATAATCCTCAACCAACAGACAAATCGGAAAAATGGGAACGAAACAAAAAATGAGAACGGACGTTTTTTTTTAGAAAGCAAACCAATTGTGTACAACTCCAAGAAAAAAAGTTGACAGTCCTGTGGGGCTGTACAGCAGCCTTCGAATGAGCTGTCGCTCAGGCTGGAAGTCCTCGGCATCGCCGCGGTAGCCAGCATCCAGAGAAATCACAATAGAGCCAGCGTATATCGCTTTTTGCGCCCACCCGAAGGCACGAGATGGAGCATGACCGTTCTGTCGAGCTCCTCTCACAGGGCTGGCCAAGGGGTTTCGCAGGATCATTTTGGTTATCTGATACACCACATGGTTCTGGAGATACGGCTTGGTTCTCATTTTAGGCTTCGTTTCCATTTTTCCGATTTGTCTGTTAACAACCGTATACGTGCACTCAGTACTATCATACGACGTCCCTCAGAAAACCTTCAAGGGGAGCAACATTCAGTGCCATTCTAGTGTAGTCCTGCCACATAATCAGGTAAACGCATATCCGCATGACGATCCATTTAAACGGGACAGCCCTCTCTTCCAGGCTCGACGACATGTCTCTGGGAGTCTACCTCAGGAGACGTAGGCGTCAAAGCTGCATACCAGCCTCAAATATAAAACAAGAGGTATATCTCCATGACACTAATTCTGGTAACTTATTTCACCATGCAATGCCGCGTTTGTGTCGGATAGACATTCTCGAACAAACTTTGACCTTGACGTTCGTTCAGCTTGTCACTCGAACCGTAGTATACAAGCAAACGAGGCGAGAACTGTTCTCGTTGGAATATTGCGAAGGTAGCCTAAACACAAGCGCTTTCATTGCACACCTTTTAGGCATGTTCATTGCTGCCTCTACGCACCTACCTGCTCGCTGAATGCTCGTCAGAATCACCGTAATATATTGCAGCCGCTTTGCTTTCAGAGAATAATTACCCTACTTGCATATATTCTCTAGAAAAAAGGCCGACTTGTGAAATAGCTATACCTATTGCTCAGTTATGGAATAACACACCCCATGAGGATGATGGCTATAGTCAAGCATGCGGCAACAATACGAGACCCTTCGCTTACCTCATGCCGTGTACGTAGTACGCGTAAGTTATGTTACTGTTTTTAATGAATGATGCGACAACTCACAATCTTCCTCGGCTCCGCGGATGGATTCCATGCCGTGCATAATCATGTTGCCGTCGTCATCACGCGTCGGGACGAACGTCTCACCAAGCACCCCCTGGGAGTAGTGGCTAATGTTGGAGCGATCGATGGCCAGATTCATTTGCCAAGTCAGGTGGTCTGGGAGGTCAAACTGGTCAGTAGGATCCCGCATGGCGATCTGGTGCAGCCTGCCGTGGCTTACGCGAATGGTCGCCGCCGGGGTAAATATCTGAAACGAAGCATGCTCTGACTGGTGATCGAACAGCCCGTCTTGCTTCGTCATGGTACGAGCGACGTATTCCGTGCAGTCCTTGATGTTGGTCACGGTGGGGTCAGCTAGTATCCATTCTGCCATGTCCACCGTGTCAACAAGCCGGCGTTGCGTTTGCTCAGACTCACGCTTCTTGCGCTCCCAGTACTTCTCGAACCCGAAGGATCTGCACTCACCAGGGATGTTTACTGCAGAGACGTGCATACCGGCGGCTACTACGACTGTGCCGGGCAAACCAAGGTTTTCTTTACCGTCGATCACCACGCTCAGCGCGCCGTCCGCCAGACAGGTGGTCGCATCCTTAGGGCAGGCCGTTTCCAGGCGGTGCGGCTCCTTAACTGAGATGACGACACTGTGGCTGATACCACCGGCATCGGTAGCCATGAGTGAAAGTCCCGTGATGTATGTAACTTCCGGCAGGGAGGGAACGGGAGCCGTGACGCGCATGTTGAGGTGCATCGCTGGCAGGTCCGAGATCAGGGCATACCATCCGTTGTCCTCGCCCGTGAAGTCGAACTTTTGACCGAGGAAGCCGGTCATGTGCGGGTCTCCTATATTTGGGAGAAACGCATAGATGCAACGTCAGAACGCTTTCTCTGAACTCATGATGAAACGTGAGAGATTGCCATCTGCTTCTACGAAGTACACGATTCCCATTATTACAGGTACCCAGCAAATTACGGCGTCCACAGTATCGTGATCCATGAGGTACGCAAAAATAACAGTTGCTATCATATCATCCGCCACTGCTCCTGACCCCAGTTGAAGCAGAGATGGGATGAAAACATATTGCTGAACCCAAGGGCATTCTCACCGCAAGCACCCGATACGCCTTCTTCAACACATAAGCTGGTCTCCATGCAGCACACATCGCCCACACCGCAATCGTCGTCAATTGCGCAAGCAGATAGAATGGTCGTGGGGCAAAGGCGACACGGTCAAAAACGCTACCAGGGTATATGTTCAGGAAGACTAAAAACACGTGAAAGACCCAAACAAAACAAACTTCTGCTTTGAACAATTGTTGCAACTTTACAACGCTAAAAAACGCTACGATACGGTATAGTTAGCTCTTCCGAATCATCCACGGACCAAGTTGTCCATAAAAAAGGTTAGAAACTGCCTCTTAAAATAGAGACCGATACACTTGCCTTAGCACACGCGATAAAATAGTGAAATATGGTAATACACCTCTCCTAAGTACCTTTCAAGGGTGTTCAACCCGTCAATTTTGACGTCTCTGAGAATAGTCTCTCACTAGTTCCTTCGAAGGCAGCGAGTTTCCAGAGGACGGAAATCTCCCACTCGCCTTCAATGGTATTGAGCTTGGTCAAACGCTTGCACTTAATACTGTTTGTTTCACCTCCAACAACGGATTATGATCTGGGCTAATGACGCCCCGCATCCGACCGCGACTGGACAACCTTCAATGGTGTACAACCCGTCAACTCTGCCGTTTTGTCAATACCCTTCGGAAGCAGCGAGGGTACACAGGGAGGAAACCTCCAACACCATGAACTTATACTGGCAACAATACACAAGTAGAGCTTCACGCACTTAGCCTGCATGCTCCAAACACAAACCAGTAAGCTGGAAGCATGTCTTGAAAGGTCTTTGTTACTTGGGGTATGTCGTGATCATGGCTGTGTGCCTCGAACCGTGTGTTCAAAAAAGCTGCGAAACCTTCGAATATATTGTATCTCTTATAAAAGCATTTCAACCTGCCCGAGGCTAACGGCCGACAAAGTCGGTGCTACGACCTTAGCACCCCGCGAGACTGTACTATGGTTTGTAGCTGCGTAGTCTGTCGCTCTACTTATACCGTTAGAGGGCACTTACTCCCGTCACTGACGTGGCCATACACCTTTCTATGAGGGATGTATACTTATCGCTGGACTTTGACAATGTTTCCGTCACTGGCAATACCGGTTGCGGCAACGGTCTACAGCAGGGTAGTACACGTCGTTATCGAACCTACCTGCCCTCTTACCACTCCTACTAGCTCACGTACCAGTAGTACACGTGCCCGAGCCGGGGGCTACGTCGCATGCCCCGTCGGGCGAGCAGTCCATGTCGCTCAAACATGCTGTCATTATCGTTGGGGGAACAGAGCACGTACGGGCGCAAGCACAAAACATGAGATAATATCCAAGGAGGCGATGCACAATGCATCTGCAGGCTCTGAACCATTGCTGCAAACGTCCCCATTATTTTACCCCTCGTAGGCCAAGCTTTTGAGAATTGATCAAGTTAAGGCTCTCAACAGTCACCAAATATTTCTCCTCTTGGCTAGGTCGGCCACCGCTCGCCAGCGAAGCGCCCGATCCGGCGGGAAGCGGGGTCTTGCTGACTTGCTCGTCACAGCCCCTTGAATGCCTTTGTTTCAGCAGCAGCCACCCGGTTGAACATGCGTAAACCAAGTTGCCGCAATATAGGCAGTACAAGCCCTAGGGAGGGGTACCGTTCTAGCTCTGGTTCTCGCTCTAGCTGCAACCAGCCGTCGCTAAAATCACAGTGTGTGGAAAAGGTCCTTTACGAAGGGCTCCTTTCTTGGCTATACATGTATGTACATTTATTTGTTGTCGCATCAGCATCATCGTTATCCTGCCAAGAGTGAACTTCGGGGGTTGACAATTAGGGGCTGTGTTAGACACAGGGTCGTGGGCTGAACAGGGTGTCGGATATGTCTCAACGACCAAATGCCAAATAGTCTGCAGGAGAACCTGCACTCGGCGATAGGAGGAGAGATAGGTTAGACACTGTACGTACGTACGCCCTATGAAACGTACCAGAAGAAACACCAAGATCAGGGTTGTACGTTTGTTGAGGTACTCGGTGACCGATGAACTCCCCCGTTTGTCGTTTGCAATACCATAAGGTTGAAGCTGGCAAATCCCAACGAACACACTCTGCGCCCGCCTTTTACTCCTACACTAGGGGTGATCACGTGCACCCTACGTTCAACGTCGCCCGCACTCACCGCATGTCGTTGGGTCGATTAACGTTAAGCTCGAGCATTCGCATGCATCACCAACAGTGGTACCTCCGGTGGCTGACATTGCCACCCCCTCTGTCATTAATAGTTGTGGTGATGTTTGGGCAAGGGCAAAAGCGTTACCGAGCATTATTCTGAATAAAACGGACATGGATTCCGGCAGGCTGGGGCTACCAGATCGCAGAGATATACGGCGACCATACCAACATATATCCGGTACCCTGTGCTCCCTAAACGTTACGCACTTGCTCATGTTCAGGCGGGCACGACGAGCAAAAACATTCAGCGGCTGTATAAGCTGCATGTGTATACTCTATACGACGAAGTGCCTGCACCTGGAAACAGAGAATATAGACGTCGCGCAATACGTATTATTGGTGCTTGATGCCAATCGTCGGCGTCGTGATGACCGATTGTTTCGTTCCATCCGCGTTTACCCCAAGTATCAAACCTCATGACGACTTTTGAACGAACATATAACACACCCGACGAAGGGATTCGTACGGTCCGTCCCAAGGAAGCCGTTGACGACTGATCGGTTATGTATCTGAATGGGTAGGCATCATCAACCCGTCAAAAGCTCGCGTGCAAGATAGTACGACCAGGAAGAACTGCTCCTTCTCCGTCTCCAATGGTGTTTCGTGTTTTAATTAGTGCTCGAAGTACTCACCAGAACAAAGGCCGTCCATCATGCAGCAAGTATTGTCATTGCAATCCTCATTCGTGGTGCAACTTGCAGGGCCTGCCATTCACGTCAAATATATGGGGGACACAAACGGAGGATAAACGTTGCCGATGAATGCATTGCGGTGTGACGCTTCTATTGGACAGGCGGGTATCGATCCCGGACAGAAACAAAGTAGGCGATCGACACAAGTACGCGACTGCCGTGATATTGAGCTTGGTAAAAACAAAACAAAACTCAGGACTGATTGTTGTACATCAAAAACGTTTCATCACGATCTGGGCAAAAACCACGCCGCATTCGACAGTGACTGAACAACCTTCAAGGGTATACCTGACGTCTTGGCGCTAAATCTGTCAATAGTTCAGTCAGAGGCAGCGAGTTAACAAAATATAGAAATACTCAACACCATGTGCTTGTACCGGCAGCAACACGCTTAGAGCCTCACGTACAAAGTCTGTGTGCTCCGAACACACCCCAGCAAACGAGAAGGATGCCTCGGAGGGGATCTTTGAATCGGGTTGTGTCGTGATCATGGCTGTGTGCCTCGAGCCGTGTGTTCCTAAACGAGTGAATCATTTGAACCTATTATATCTATCAATTAAAAGTGTTTCAACCAGCCCAAGGTAAACGGCCGACGTAGTCGGTGCCACGGCCTGAGCGCCCCGTGAGACTGCACCGCGGTTTGTAGCTGCTCTGTCGCTCTAGTTCTACCGTATTACAGGAAACTTCCTCCCGACGCTGACGTGATCCTACACCGTTGGGATATACCCATTAGCTGCTGGGCAATGACAAATTTGCCGCAACTGGCTATTCCGGGTTCGGCAACGGTCTACAGCCGCGTAGTGTACGACGGTCTCGAACCGAGCCGCTTTATTATCACTCCCATTAGCTCACGTACCGGCAACACAAGTGTTCGTGACCCCTACTTGACATGTCGTGCCCGGCGGGCAGTCGGTGTTGGCCAAACATGCTGTCGTCGTCGTCGTCGGCACGGAACATGTACGGGCGCAAACACAGAACATAAAAAAACAAAACATCAACGGAGGCGGCGCACATTGGATATGCAGACTTGCAAGCGGTATTATTCCAAGCGTTCTCGCCGAAACACCCATCGTAGGTCAGGCTTCTTATATTGATCGAAATAACACTCAACAGATACCAAATTATTCGCGTCTTGGCCAGCTCTCCAACGATGCGCCCGACCCGGCGGGAAGCGACACCGTGTTAGTTTTCTCGTGACAGCCACTTGAATGCCTTGGAGACAGCAGCAGCCACCCGGTTTGAGCATGCGTAAACCAAGTCACCCGGTTTGAGCATGCGTAAACCAAGTTGCCGCAATGAATATACACACAAGCCTTCGAGAGGAATATCGTTTTAGCAGTGGTTCTTGCTCTCGCGGCAGCCAGCCGTCGCCGAGCTTACTGTGCGTCGGAAATTCCCTTTGGGAAGGGCTTCTTCCTCGACTATACACGTCTGCACATTTGTTGGTGTATCACCAGGATCTTTACGGGCAGCCCAGGGTGAACATGAAGGGTTTAGAAATAGAGACCGCGATATACACAGGGTCGTGGGCTGCACATGCTATGGGATGTGTATCAACTACCAAAACCGTAACCATCAACAGGAGAAGCTCCACTCGGCGATAGGGAGATATATCGATTAGACACTGTACGTACGTACGTACGCACGTATAAAACGCACGAGTAGGAATACCTACATCAGGGTTGTACGTTCGTTTAACTACTCGGGCAGAGATAAAATCCCCCGTTCGTTTTGCTGCACTGCCATCACGAAACACCTAGCGGAAGCCAACGAACACCTTGTGTGACCGCTTGTTCCTTTTATACCAGGGGCGATCACGTGCACTCTACGTTCACCGCCGCCCAGACTCACCGCATGTCGTCGGGCCGATCAACCTTAAGCTCGAGCATTCACATGCGTCACCTACAGTGGTGCCTCCGGTGGCTGACATTCCCACTCCCTCTGTCATTCATAGTAAGGGTGACCATCGAACGAGGGCATGAGCGTTATCCAGCAGAATTCTGACTAAAACGAACATGGAATGCAACCGGCAAGGGCGCCCAGAGCGCAGAGGTTTACAGTGACCATACTGATATATATCCGATACCATATGTGCGCCCTTAACGTTACGCGCTCGCCCATGTTCAGGCAGGTACGACGAGCAGACACAACCGGAGACTGCATCAGCTGCGCGTGTATGTTTGTACGGTGCAGTGCCTGCATCAGAAACAGAGAATGCGGACGCCGCGCCTCACAGATTGGTGTCTTGAGACGACCGATCGTTTCGTGCCTACCGTCTGTACTCCAATTGTCAAATTTCATGAAGACTTCTGACCGAACTTGTAAGACAACCGACGAGAGCATTCGTGCGGTCCGTCTTAAGGAAGCCTTGATCGAATGATCGGAGATGTATTTGAATGGATAGACATTATCAACCCGTCAACAACGCGCGCGCAAGATAATACGGCCAGGAATAGCCGCTCCGTCTCCCTCTCTAATCGTTCCTCTTGTTGTATGAGCGTGCGAAGCACTCACCAGAACATGTGTCTCGCACCGTGCAGCACGTGCCACCGAGACAATCGTCATCCGTGGAGCAATCTGCAATTTTTTCGATTATACATGTGCGCACGGAGAGGACAAAAGTCGCCAAATCATTTCGGCGTGAGGCTTTCATAGAACATACTTGCATCGATCTCGAAGTGATACAGGGTTGTTGATGAACACAAACACGTGCCTGCCGGCACTCCATTGGTACTGATTGAGGGGTACGAAGGGCTAATTTGTTTGCCAAACGACCTTTAATTATTTGGGCAAAAAACGCCACGTGTTCAACCGTGAAGGGAATGGAGTCTAAACGCTCGCCAGAGGAAGCCGGCTCCGTGAAGTCGTCACACACGCCTTCACGCGGTCGTTACAGTTGTAAAATAGTGCGACAACATTACACACACACCAACCGTTAGTGTGAAAGCTGGCTGTTTTCTCGAATTAACCTATTAATAGAGGAGCGTGAAAACCATCAATACTTTCGAGTACGTCCCAGGGGTTGTAGTCCGGCATTTCAAGGTTCGGAGGCAGCGAACTACCGAATAGTGGTAACCCTCAACTTCAAGGCTATTGTCATGCTCCTCGTCGCCCTTGCTCTTGAAACGACGATAGGGCAATCTTCGCCTATAATCGTCGGGTGTGTGTGTAGATGTGGGGGTTCGCGAGCGGGCATACACAGCTACAACACGATCCCCAAACGTGCCAGAGCGTGGGCCCCATGATCGCTTTCCACGTTCTGACCGGCTTACTATGGGACCAATACTGCAGATTATAAGATCTTCGATCGCACACTTAGCAGGTAACCAGTCCAAGTGTAAACCGGGTACATTGTATCTGGTACGCATTCAGCTGCCCACACAGCGGTCATCACGAGCTACTGCGGGTGCTGTGTACCCGGGGGTCGCCATCATAGAGCCCATTGGTCTATATGTATTTTTTAATTTAGAGTGTTTGCGGTAGAAGCACTAAAAAAAGCTTTATTTTCGCGGAAACAAATGGATTTCCTTCCCATCAGGATGGTGGTGTGTTTGCAGACGTAGTGAACCAAATCCCGCTGGCGACGCCTCCGACGTGGGGATGAGCGACGGCGCGGCAAACGAAAAACAAGTAAACAACGCCTACGAGTAGCAACAGCAGCCCAGGAACGATGTCGGTGGTAGAGTTGACCTCGGTGCTGCCACAGCCATCCCATAACCGCAAGCAGCAGCACAGCAAGCGGAAGATAGCTAGCGCAAGGCGCAGCTATTTTAGGGGCAGCATCAGTTCGGACAACAAAGATAACAGTATCAGTATCAGTCGTAGCACCAGCTTCCAATCTACGATTGCCACTGCTGCTGAAGCAAAGCAGCTACACGGCTACCTCATGCCGTGTACGTAGTACGCGTAAGTTATGTTACTGTTTTTAATGAATGATGCGACAACTCACAATCTTCCTCGGCTCCGCGGATGGATTCCATGCCGTGCATAATCATGTTGCCGTCGTCATCACGCGTCGGGACGAACGTCTCACCAAGCACCCCCTGGGAGTAGTGGCTAATGTTGGAGCGATCGATGGCCAGATTCATTTGCCAAGTCAGGTGGTCTGGGAGGTCAAACTGGTCAGTAGGATCCCGCATGGCGATCTGGTGCAGCCTGCCGTGGCTTACGCGAATGGTCGCCGCCGGGGTAAATATCTGAAACGAAGCATGCTCTGACTGGTGATCGAACAGCCCGTCTTGCTTCGTCATGGTACGAGCGACGTATTCCGTGCAGTCCTTGATGTTGGTCACGGTGGGGTCAGCTAGTATCCATTCTGCCATGTCCACCGTGTCAACAAGCCGGCGTTGCGTTTGCTCAGACTCACGCTTCTTGCGCTCCCAGTACTTCTCGAACCCGAAGGATCTGCACTCACCAGGGATGTTTACTGCAGAGACGTGCATACCGGCGGCTACTACGACTGTGCCGGGCAAACCAAGGTTTTCTTTACCGTCGATCACCACGCTCAGCGCGCCGTCCGCCAGACAGGTGGTCGCATCCTTAGGGCAGGCCGTTTCCAGGCGGTGCGGCTCCTTAACTGAGATGACGACACTGTGGCTGATACCACCGGCATCGGTAGCCATGAGTGAAAGTCCCGTGATGTATGTAACTTCCGGCAGGGAGGGAACGGGAGCCGTGACGCGCATGTTGAGGTGCATCGCTGGCAGGTCCGAGATCAGGGCATACCATCCGTTGTCCTCGCCCGTGAAGTCGAACTTTTGACCGAGGAAGCCGGTCATGTGCGGGTCTCCTATATTTGGGAGAAACGCATAGATGCAACGTCAGAACGCTTTCTCTGAACTCATGATGAAACGTGAGAGATTGCCATCTGCTTCTACGAAGTACACGATTCCCATTATTACAGGTACCCAGCAAATTACGGCGTCCACAGTATCGTGATCCATGAGGTACGCAAAAATAACAGTTGCTATCATATCATCCGCCACTGCTCCTGACCCCAGTTGAAGCAGAGATGGGATGAAAACATATTGCTGAACCCAAGGGCATTCTCACCGCAAGCACCCGATACGCCTTCTTCAACACATAAGCTGGTCTCCATGCAGCACACATCGCCCACACCGCAATCGTCGTCAATTGCGCAAGCAGATAGAATGGTCGTGGGGCAAAGGCGACACGGTCAAAAACGCTACCAGGGTATATGTTCAGGAAGACTAAAAACACGTGAAAGACCCAAACAAAACAAACTTCTGCTTTGAACAATTGTTGCAACTTTACAACGCTAAAAAACGCTACGATACGGTATAGTTAGCTCTTCCGAATCATCCACGGACCAAGTTGTCCATAAAAAAGGTTAGAAACTGCCTCTTAAAATAGAGACCGATACACTTGCCTTAGCACACGCGATAAAATAGTGAAATATGGTAATACACCTCTCCTAAGTACCTTTCAAGGGTGTTCAACCCGTCAATTTTGACGTCTCTGAGAATAGTCTCTCACTAGTTCCTTCGAAGGCAGCGAGTTTCCAGAGGACGGAAATCTCCCACTCGCCTTCAATGGTATTGAGCTTGGTCAAACGCTTGCACTTAATACTGTTTGTTTCACCTCCAACAACGGATTATGATCTGGGCTAATGACGCCCCGCATCCGACCGCGACTGGACAACCTTCAATGGTGTACAACCCGTCAACTCTGCCGTTTTGTCAATACCCTTCGGAAGCAGCGAGGGTACACAGGGAGGAAACCTCCAACACCATGAACTTATACTGGCAACAATACACAAGTAGAGCTTCACGCACTTAGCCTGCATGCTCCAAACACAAACCAGTAAGCTGGAAGCATGTCTTGAAAGGTCTTTGTTACTTGGGGTATGTCGTGATCATGGCTGTGTGCCTCGAACCGTGTGTTCAAAAAAGCTGCGAAACCTTCGAATATATTGTATCTCTTATAAAAGCATTTCAACCTGCCCGAGGCTAACGGCCGACAAAGTCGGTGCTACGACCTTAGCACCCCGCGAGACTGTACTATGGTTTGTAGCTGCGTAGTCTGTCGCTCTACTTATACCGTTAGAGGGCACTTACTCCCGTCACTGACGTGGCCATACACCTTTCTATGAGGGATGTATACTTATCGCTGGACTTTGACAATGTTTCCGTCACTGGCAATACCGGTTGCGGCAACGGTCTACAGCAGGGTAGTACACGTCGTTATCGAACCTACCTGCCCTCTTACCACTCCTACTAGCTCACGTACCAGTAGTACACGTGCCCGAGCCGGGGGCTACGTCGCATGCCCCGTCGGGCGAGCAGTCCATGTCGCTCAAACATGCTGTCATTATCGTTGGGGGAACAGAGCACGTACGGGCGCAAGCACAAAACATGAGATAATATCCAAGGAGGCGATGCACAATGCATCTGCAGGCTCTGAACCATTGCTGCAAACGTCCCCATTATTTTACCCCTCGTAGGCCAAGCTTTTGAGAATTGATCAAGTTAAGGCTCTCAACAGTCACCAAATATTTCTCCTCTTGGCTAGGTCGGCCACCGCTCGCCAGCGAAGCGCCCGATCCGGCGGGAAGCGGGGTCTTGCTGACTTGCTCGTCACAGCCCCTTGAATGCCTTTGTTTCAGCAGCAGCCACCCGGTTGAACATGCGTAAACCAAGTTGCCGCAATATAGGCAGTACAAGCCCTAGGGAGGGGTACCGTTCTAGCTCTGGTTCTCGCTCTAGCTGCAACCAGCCGTCGCTAAAATCACAGTGTGTGGAAAAGGTCCTTTACGAAGGGCTCCTTTCTTGGCTATACATGTATGTACATTTATTTGTTGTCGCATCAGCATCATCGTTATCCTGCCAAGAGTGAACTTCGGGGGTTGACAATTAGGGGCTGTGTTAGACACAGGGTCGTGGGCTGAACAGGGTGTCGGATATGTCTCAACGACCAAATGCCAAATAGTCTGCAGGAGAACCTGCACTCGGCGATAGGAGGAGAGATAGGTTAGACACTGTACGTACGTACGCCCTATGAAACGTACCAGAAGAAACACCAAGATCAGGGTTGTACGTTTGTTGAGGTACTCGGTGACCGATGAACTCCCCCGTTTGTCGTTTGCAATACCATAAGGTTGAAGCTGGCAAATCCCAACGAACACACTCTGCGCCCGCCTTTTACTCCTACACTAGGGGTGATCACGTGCACCCTACGTTCAACGTCGCCCGCACTCACCGCATGTCGTTGGGTCGATTAACGTTAAGCTCGAGCATTCGCATGCATCACCAACAGTGGTACCTCCGGTGGCTGACATTGCCACCCCCTCTGTCATTAATAGTTGTGGTGATGTTTGGGCAAGGGCAAAAGCGTTACCGAGCATTATTCTGAATAAAACGGACATGGATTCCGGCAGGCTGGGGCTACCAGATCGCAGAGATATACGGCGACCATACCAACATATATCCGGTACCCTGTGCTCCCTAAACGTTACGCACTTGCTCATGTTCAGGCGGGCACGACGAGCAAAAACATTCAGCGGCTGTATAAGCTGCATGTGTATACTCTATACGACGAAGTGCCTGCACCTGGAAACAGAGAATATAGACGTCGCGCAATACGTATTATTGGTGCTTGATGCCAATCGTCGGCGTCGTGATGACCGATTGTTTCGTTCCATCCGCGTTTACCCCAAGTATCAAACCTCATGACGACTTTTGAACGAACATATAACACACCCGACGAAGGGATTCGTACGGTCCGTCCCAAGGAAGCCGTTGACGACTGATCGGTTATGTATCTGAATGGGTAGGCATCATCAACCCGTCAAAAGCTCGCGTGCAAGATAGTACGACCAGGAAGAACTGCTCCTTCTCCGTCTCCAATGGTGTTTCGTGTTTTAATTAGTGCTCGAAGTACTCACCAGAACAAAGGCCGTCCATCATGCAGCAAGTATTGTCATTGCAATCCTCATTCGTGGTGCAACTTGCAGGGCCTGCCATTCACGTCAAATATATGGGGGACACAAACGGAGGATAAACGTTGCCGATGAATGCATTGCGGTGTGACGCTTCTATTGGACAGGCGGGTATCGATCCCGGACAGAAACAAAGTAGGCGATCGACACAAGTACGCGACTGCCGTGATATTGAGCTTGGTAAAAACAAAACAAAACTCAGGACTGATTGTTGTACATCAAAAACGTTTCATCACGATCTGGGCAAAAACCACGCCGCATTCGACAGTGACTGAACAACCTTCAAGGGTATACCTGACGTCTTGGCGCTAAATCTGTCAATAGTTCAGTCAGAGGCAGCGAGTTAACAAAATATAGAAATACTCAACACCATGTGCTTGTACCGGCAGCAACACGCTTAGAGCCTCACGTACAAAGTCTGTGTGCTCCGAACACACCCCAGCAAACGAGAAGGATGCCTCGGAGGGGATCTTTGAATCGGGTTGTGTCGTGATCATGGCTGTGTGCCTCGAGCCGTGTGTTCCTAAACGAGTGAATCATTTGAACCTATTATATCTATCAATTAAAAGTGTTTCAACCAGCCCAAGGTAAACGGCCGACGTAGTCGGTGCCACGGCCTGAGCGCCCCGTGAGACTGCACCGCGGTTTGTAGCTGCTCTGTCGCTCTAGTTCTACCGTATTACAGGAAACTTCCTCCCGACGCTGACGTGATCCTACACCGTTGGGATATACCCATTAGCTGCTGGGCAATGACAAATTTGCCGCAACTGGCTATTCCGGGTTCGGCAACGGTCTACAGCCGCGTAGTGTACGACGGTCTCGAACCGAGCCGCTTTATTATCACTCCCATTAGCTCACGTACCGGCAACACAAGTGTTCGTGACCCCTACTTGACATGTCGTGCCCGGCGGGCAGTCGGTGTTGGCCAAACATGCTGTCGTCGTCGTCGTCGGCACGGAACATGTACGGGCGCAAACACAGAACATAAAAAAACAAAACATCAACGGAGGCGGCGCACATTGGATATGCAGACTTGCAAGCGGTATTATTCCAAGCGTTCTCGCCGAAACACCCATCGTAGGTCAGGCTTCTTATATTGATCGAAATAACACTCAACAGATACCAAATTATTCGCGTCTTGGCCAGCTCTCCAACGATGCGCCCGACCCGGCGGGAAGCGACACCGTGTTAGTTTTCTCGTGACAGCCACTTGAATGCCTTGGAGACAGCAGCAGCCACCCGGTTTGAGCATGCGTAAACCAAGTCACCCGGTTTGAGCATGCGTAAACCAAGTTGCCGCAATGAATATACACACAAGCCTTCGAGAGGAATATCGTTTTAGCAGTGGTTCTTGCTCTCGCGGCAGCCAGCCGTCGCCGAGCTTACTGTGCGTCGGAAATTCCCTTTGGGAAGGGCTTCTTCCTCGACTATACACGTCTGCACATTTGTTGGTGTATCACCAGGATCTTTACGGGCAGCCCAGGGTGAACATGAAGGGTTTAGAAATAGAGACCGCGATATACACAGGGTCGTGGGCTGCACATGCTATGGGATGTGTATCAACTACCAAAACCGTAACCATCAACAGGAGAAGCTCCACTCGGCGATAGGGAGATATATCGATTAGACACTGTACGTACGTACGTACGCACGTATAAAACGCACGAGTAGGAATACCTACATCAGGGTTGTACGTTCGTTTAACTACTCGGGCAGAGATAAAATCCCCCGTTCGTTTTGCTGCACTGCCATCACGAAACACCTAGCGGAAGCCAACGAACACCTTGTGTGACCGCTTGTTCCTTTTATACCAGGGGCGATCACGTGCACTCTACGTTCACCGCCGCCCAGACTCACCGCATGTCGTCGGGCCGATCAACCTTAAGCTCGAGCATTCACATGCGTCACCTACAGTGGTGCCTCCGGTGGCTGACATTCCCACTCCCTCTGTCATTCATAGTAAGGGTGACCATCGAACGAGGGCATGAGCGTTATCCAGCAGAATTCTGACTAAAACGAACATGGAATGCAACCGGCAAGGGCGCCCAGAGCGCAGAGGTTTACAGTGACCATACTGATATATATCCGATACCATATGTGCGCCCTTAACGTTACGCGCTCGCCCATGTTCAGGCAGGTACGACGAGCAGACACAACCGGAGACTGCATCAGCTGCGCGTGTATGTTTGTACGGTGCAGTGCCTGCATCAGAAACAGAGAATGCGGACGCCGCGCCTCACAGATTGGTGTCTTGAGACGACCGATCGTTTCGTGCCTACCGTCTGTACTCCAATTGTCAAATTTCATGAAGACTTCTGACCGAACTTGTAAGACAACCGACGAGAGCATTCGTGCGGTCCGTCTTAAGGAAGCCTTGATCGAATGATCGGAGATGTATTTGAATGGATAGACATTATCAACCCGTCAACAACGCGCGCGCAAGATAATACGGCCAGGAATAGCCGCTCCGTCTCCCTCTCTAATCGTTCCTCTTGTTGTATGAGCGTGCGAAGCACTCACCAGAACATGTGTCTCGCACCGTGCAGCACGTGCCACCGAGACAATCGTCATCCGTGGAGCAATCTGCAATTTTTTCGATTATACATGTGCGCACGGAGAGGACAAAAGTCGCCAAATCATTTCGGCGTGAGGCTTTCATAGAACATACTTGCATCGATCTCGAAGTGATACAGGGTTGTTGATGAACACAAACACGTGCCTGCCGGCACTCCATTGGTACTGATTGAGGGGTACGAAGGGCTAATTTGTTTGCCAAACGACCTTTAATTATTTGGGCAAAAAACGCCACGTGTTCAACCGTGAAGGGAATGGAGTCTAAACGCTCGCCAGAGGAAGCCGGCTCCGTGAAGTCGTCACACACGCCTTCACGCGGTCGTTACAGTTGTAAAATAGTGCGACAACATTACACACACACCAACCGTTAGTGTGAAAGCTGGCTGTTTTCTCGAATTAACCTATTAATAGAGGAGCGTGAAAACCATCAATACTTTCGAGTACGTCCCAGGGGTTGTAGTCCGGCATTTCAAGGTTCGGAGGCAGCGAACTACCGAATAGTGGTAACCCTCAACTTCAAGGCTATTGTCATGCTCCTCGTCGCCCTTGCTCTTGAAACGACGATAGGGCAATCTTCGCCTATAATCGTCGGGTGTGTGTGTAGATGTGGGGGTTCGCGAGCGGGCATACACAGCTACAACACGATCCCCAAACGTGCCAGAGCGTGGGCCCCATGATCGCTTTCCACGTTCTGACCGGCTTACTATGGGACCAATACTGCAGATTATAAGATCTTCGATCGCACACTTAGCAGGTAACCAGTCCAAGTGTAAACCGGGTACATTGTATCTGGTACGCATTCAGCTGCCCACACAGCGGTCATCACGAGCTACTGCGGGTGCTGTGTACCCGGGGGTCGCCATCATAGAGCCCATTGGTCTATATGTATTTTTTAATTTAGAGTGTTTGCGGTAGAAGCACTAAAAAAAGCTTTATTTTCGCGGAAACAAATGGATTTCCTTCCCATCAGGATGGTGGTGTGTTTGCAGACGTAGTGAACCAAATCCCGCTGGCGACGCCTCCGACGTGGGGATGAGCGACGGCGCGGCAAACGAAAAACAAGTAAACAACGCCTACGAGTAGCAACAGCAGCCCAGGAACGATGTCGGTGGTAGAGTTGACCTCGGTGCTGCCACAGCCATCCCATAACCGCAAGCAGCAGCACAGCAAGCGGAAGATAGCTAGCGCAAGGCGCAGCTATTTTAGGGGCAGCATCAGTTCGGACAACAAAGATAACAGTATCAGTATCAGTCGTAGCACCAGCTTCCAATCTACGATTGCCACTGCTGCTGAAGCAAAGCAGCTCCACGGCTGCTGCTGCATATGATGCTGTTCCTGCGCTCGGCCTACGAATACCACAGCGCCGGCGCGCTCCGCTCTGAGGCCCCGGCCGCTGCTGCCGCTGTCGTTGCCGCTACTGCTGCCGTTGCTGCTGCTGCTGCTGCTACTGCAGCATGGAGGAATTGAAATGACGAACGAGCTGTCATGCTGTCGCGCTCTACAAGCAAGGCGGAACGGACACGAGTGCGAGTACGAGTAAGAGTAAGAGCCCTTCCAGGACCACGCTTCCTCCACGACACCAAGCGGGCAAAAGTGTATACCGTCCCAGCGGGCCACCGGCCTCCCAATGGCGCAATCCCACACCACTCGTCCGCGTTCTACTCCAGCTACACCTCCCGAGCCTCTGTGTTCCCAGCGGTTTTCGTGTTGTGTACATAAAGCAGCATGGTGCGTGGAGGCATGTCAGATGCTAGGTGTTAAAGTCGATTGAGATACGTATTGCGCCGGGATAACGCTCGGTGTGTGTAGGCCAATGAAACAGAGAGCAAAACGTTACCGCAAAGTTTGACGAAATTCTACCTTCATAAACGTACCTTTTAGCCTTTTTTTCATAAATATACCTAAACCATTTATCACGGGACAATTTTTTGGGAAAAAAAAGTAAAACTTAAAAATAAATAGCAATCACCCTATTTTCATTTCATTTTATCAATCACATTTACTTTCCAGCTTGACTCGTAATAGGTCTTATGCAAGAAACAATACTTACGAGTATGGACTCGGTGAGACTCCAACCCCCTGAAATTGAACTTAGTAGGCACGCGGACCCCCTACGAAGCCTCCGGAGACGCCGGTATGCTTCCTATGTTTCGGCGTCAACTGGAATGATTATCGTGGTTATTGCGGTGCATGTGATATGTTCCGTATTTCCGCCTCGCTTATTTATGCGTATTCGAATCGGGGTCGGAGTTTTTGGCGAACCGACCTGAGAAAACTGAGTATTGACGATATGTACAGCGATATCCGTACGAAGTTAGTGCAGACCTCAGTTTATGTAGAGAAAGCACGTACGTGGGGTTCAACGCCCAGGATTACGTTTTTCTACAAGCGGATACGCCGGCGGCCTGGACGGTCGCCGGTCGCGGACTCGCGTGATGGGCGTATAATGTAAAAGTGGAGGCTCAGACTCGATGCCGAGGGATTGAGAAGGTGCGCTCCGCACATGTCATGTACTCTTACTAGAAAAACGTAACAATGAAATAGAAGAAACAGCATGGATGGTACGATGTCCACACCCGCAACAACAACAACTTACAGGTCATTGGATGGTTAACAGTGTGTAGTTTTTTTTCTGCGAATACATTATTTTCTGGTTTCACACTTGGTGTGTAGCACCGCACACAAACAACACCATATTATGCGAACATATATATGTTCTTTACGCCAAAACCACACAAACATTCGTCTTCAAGACCGTTTCCTATGCGGTTGGATTTTCGAGCTTCAGATTTTGACCCGATCGCATTTTCAGATGTGAAGTTGGCCAATCGAAACAGTCTTCCTATGGGGAAAGATCAGATTTATTGTGTGTGTAGAGATTCGAGCAAACGCCGACGCCAACTGCTGTTTTTGCGGTTTGGCGCTGCGAAGAGACGCGCTGGGTGCGATGCCCTGCGCGTAGGACCCAAGCGTGTGAGCCAAGGCTGACTGCCTCTGGTCTGGCGGCAAAGAGACGTGGCGAGTGCGCTAGAGCAAACCTGTCTTTGTATTTTGTGTTACATTTTGTGACTGGCTGCTGCTGCTGCTGCTGTACAGCAATGTAGTCTACGAGTATACTCTTACGTATCCACGGAGAGGTGCGTGCCGAGTGCGCTTCTCTTGGTCTCCAGGCCCGAGCCCGCGCTAGGCGACTGTTGTAGTCTGGCCACGGAGGGACGGGCCGCCCGCTGCCCGAGTGTCGGGAGCAAAGCAACGTCGCTATACCGCTCTGTCACCATCCAACTCATCGATCGTTCTGCTGCTGCTGTTTGCAGTCATGAATAGCATCTTTAAATTAGAGATAATGCCATTTTTCGAATAGAAAATCTGATGACCCGCCAAAATCCGACGACTTGGGACATCGGATTCTCGATCGATTCTTTTCCTGTCAGATTTTGCATATTTGGACTGCATATATGCAGGGTCATTCGTCTTTGAGATCGAAAAACACAAATCTGGAGCCCGAAATCGAACCGCATAGGACATTGCCTAAGCGAAACACATTAAATTGTTTTATTGAATCACGTACTCTATTCTGCATTAAAAAAACTACAAATATTTTGATAAAAAATTGCAATCGGACACAAACTTCACCCTATTTTCACTATGCAAACGCGAAATATTCTCATGGGGAGCGCAGCGAAGGAAGATAGTATGTTTTTTGTACGTACGGAAGAGTTATTAAGAGTATATCGGAATTGATCTAGGTCTTGCAGTGGCCGTGGGTTCTAACGTGAAGTAAATTGCTAATTATGTTTGCAGAAAATGCTGTGCTGGTGTTGATGATCTGCTGCAGCTGGTTGATGATTTGTTTTTATACATTCAATCGAAAGTAAGTGCAAATAAAGGTACAAAAAAAAAAGAAAAATTACTGTACCGAAGTAGTAAGTGGTACAAGGCGCTTCGCTCCGCGGGCGGCCTACGCCGCCCGCTAAGCTCGCTCAGGAAGGAAAAAAGTACATCAAATTATGTGAAGCGAACAGAGGTCCACGATTGAGTTTAGTCTTTTCGAAGATCGTAATTGCAAACCGGCGACTTGATAATGCCAAGAGTCCCGTCACCATGCTTCAGGAAAAAAAAGCTCCGACGTCAGCTTGGATGCCACATATACGCTTCGCGTTGCGGATGTTGTGCGCACGTACATACCCCAGGTAGGGTGCTACTGTCTGTACTTTTTGTCTTCTTTCGATATGCTCTATGTCTGTACTGTATGCACGAAGAAAGCGAAAGCACAGCACGGCACAGCAGCAAAAACAATGAAAACGAAACCGAAAATTCGGCAAGGAAAAAAACCCCCCGTCCCCTCTCGTGTAATATTTTTCTGCCTGATTGGAACCCCTTACACCCGGTCGAAAAGAAGAAAAGAAAAAATCGCACAGAAGAGCTTCTCTCTCAGCCTCGTACGCCGCCCGCCCCTCTCGCGACTACCTAGCTACCGATTCGGTCCAGGTAAAGCTTTTATCACTCTCTGCCACAATCAGCCCCGTCGCCCGCCTCGCGTGAAGCCCGGTGCTCACCGTGCCCATCGTTCGCCAGCTCGATAACGTTGGTGTTCAAACTGCACACCTCCCTCTTTCAACTTCACCGTAGTCGCAAAAATAAGCACCGCTTGAATATTATCTTGCTCTCCCGAACGACCTTCATAACTCGTACATACTCTATCAACAATCCTAAATCGAAGCCAGACAAAGTCCGTTCATGCATCCCTCGTGTCTCGAGGCACACGCGACGCCTAGGCACGAAGGCGGCGACCGCGCTCCTTGCAACCCCCCCTCTACCCGCCAGCACCCGCTGACACCCGCGACGGTGCCGGGTACTCCCGCGATGCCGTGCTCGGAGAACACGCACGCACACGAAACGAAAGAAGAAAAAAGGAAGAAAGGATCGAGAAAACAAAGAACTGCTGGAAAGGTCCGTCAAGTAATGAAATGAGGCGCTTTGGAAGTGGGAGCTCTGAGCGGCCAGGGATGCACCAACCGAGCACGCTCAGGGGGTTGTGATCTAAGTATGTAGTTGTATACCTGTGGTCGCGTTGGTTTTTCCCCTTTCTATTTTAATGAGTCTTCAAACTTCATACTTCCAACCGCAATCACCTGCTACGGCCGCAAGCTCGCTATCATACACAAACAGCACAGAGACCACTCAACTCAAGACCATACCAGTATTTGTGTGGGCCGAGGAGATATCAGGAGACATGCAATTAAGCGAGACGCAAAGCGTGCGCTGTCAAGGATGTAGGGCGGAGTGTTAAACACGAAAACCTAGTAGTTTAGTGTCAGTCAAAGCATGTCAAGACAAAGTTGCTGCTGTCTGTCAAGGGGTGAAAGTGCTGTCTCCTAACATACTTGGTGTGATCGGCTCGGACGCCATGGATGCTTGTCTCACGGGTCTCACGGGCGAGGTCAATCGACCAGCAGAGGCACTAGAATCACCACCGCCACCATCACCACAACCACACCAGTAACACTGCGCACGCACAACCATCCGCTAAACAGCCACCATCAATGAGATGGCACCGCAACAACAGTCTTTGGGGCAGGGGCGGGAACTAATCAGAAGACGACGTCGACCGTGTAGTGGCAGCACTACTTCTCGAAGATTGGGCTGTGGGTCGAGAATATTAGCGTCTGCGTTAATTAGACGGCTCCCTTCGCGCAACTAGCAGTGCGGGAAATTCTTCAATTGCAACTGCGCCGACCTTGCAGCGAGAATAAATAAAATCATATTTACGTCCCGTTCAGCGGAGGAAAAAAACAAAACCGTCCCGTCCCGCCGTGGGAAAAAAAAGTGTTACCGTCCCGTCCCGCCGAGGGGAAAAATATTTACTGTCCCGTCCGGTTGGGATAAAATATTTGCCGTCCCGTCCCATCGTGAAAATCTGCCCCGTTGAGTTTTACCGCCCGGCCCCGTCCAGAAGTTATGCACCCGCTGTCCCGTCCCACCAACATTTAATGTCCTCATTTTACCGTCCCGTTGTCATTTGTTCCAGCGAAACAAGTCAAATTTGTCCCGTCACGATTCTCAGTCATTGAGTTAAGCCCTGGTATTTACGCCCACGCATGGGAGCTGGCAATGACCACGACGTTCCGGTGGTCGACCGTTTCGACCTACTCCGGCAGGCTATGGGCTCTGTCCAATGGTTGATCTTCAACGCATCAGTGGCAGTGCGTGCTTCGTGCCTTACGCGGGTGCACAAGCTGGATGCGCTCTTCGACAAGGCGGGCATGGCACGTCGGGTACACGTGCTCAAAAACATCGAATTCGTAGGTAGCGTGGGATCAATATAAATCCTCGACGAATCAATCAATTAATATATTCGCTTTTGAACTGGTGAGTTAGCTAGGGCCGTACAAGGCGACCACCAACCAGCCATGCCGCCGCCTCCAGGAACGGTTTTCGATATTTCCCCCTTGCCAGCATTCCCCGCGCTCCATGAATTCTTCCACGGCGGAAGCACGATGTTCACGCTTATACGGGCCGACAGCCGCGGTGGTGGGGTGGTAACAGGCAGCGCGTGGAGCTACGGGGGAAGGGGGGAGCGGCGACACCGAAACACAAGCGCAGGAGATCGAACAACTATCACGCGTTCCGCGATTTCAATACGTCTAGCTACGGCAATAGCTGCAAGTGTTCCCACGACATCCATGAAGCAGCTGACACCAGTGGGGGAGGGGCGTGTGAGCAGGCCGCAGGTGGCAGCGTGGGTACTGGTGTTCGTGGGGGGGGGGAAGCGTCTACTGCACTGGTGGTAAGGGCTGGTGGGGGGAGCGGTCAGCGGTCTCGTGACGGAGCGCAGGGGGCGCAGGGCGTTGGGGAGCAGGAGCGGCGTCCCAGGCTCTGGATAGGGGCACGAGGTCCGCTGGTCGGTGGGGCCAACCGCCAACGGACCGATCGTAGTGACTTCGAATAACGGACGAGGGCGGCGGGAGCTCGCGCTGGGAGTGTTGGAGCGTGAAAAAGGCGATTCGCGAGAACGATTGGCTTGTATTCCAGGGTCTGTTCCATGTTTGGGAGAAGGTACGAATCGGGACGATGGCGTTGGGGAGGTTGGACCAGCGGAGTGGATGTATTCATTGGGAATTAGGCTCTCGTTAGACCAGGATGTGGATGTCTGGCGTGTTCAACGAGCCACGTAAACTGATGCACCCTTATTCGGCACGCTAGATTGTCTTTGCAGGATCGCGGACTCACGTTTGTCGAGACGATGCATAATAAGGAGTGTGAAACGTTTGATGCCCGCTGTCGGTCCTCAAACCCTTGCGGCACATGTCGAAGTGATACAGGTGGAACACTGCTTTGGTGAAGCCGAAGAGTTATCTAAACAAATTGGTATGCTGCAAGCGTTAGTGCCTGGCGTGCTGGTTGACGTATCGCAAAGAGAGAATCTTATTGAGGAGTTAAAGTATGGCAATCACCCGGGCGTTAGGGATCATGTCGAGGTCATGGCCGAAGCGGTGGTGGCTGGCGGGGCTACGGGTCGTGCGTTGGTGTTCAGCGCGAAGTTTGTTCAGGAAATTCGGAGCATCCACTTTTCTTCATTAAGTGTGGTAGAATAGCTAAACCTTCGCGTTATTCCCGACTTTACATTCGAAGGAGCTGATATTAGATCGAGTGTCAACGCTGTCTTTGACTGTGCTCCACCACGTGAACTGGGTCAACGTGTTGCGTGACCGTCCGTTACGAGTGCTGTATCTCCGGCAGAAACATAGGGCAGGTGCCCCCGTCGTGTTGTCTTGTAGTGACATGAAAGTAGCGCACCGATATATTCCAGTGGACCCGGATTTTGCCCCTGGGTGTTTTATACAGAGTTGGGAACCTCGCGGTAGTTGATCCACGCTTGCAGTTTGGTTGCAGAAATAGTCACGATTTTTGGGACTGGTTTCAGCTGACCTGGATCACGCTGTCACCCCCACAATATTCTAGCGTTCTGTGGTGTCGATCAAAGGAGGCTTGTCGGTCGATCACGCTACAGTCGTGCAATCGCGAGGGGGCAGGAGGGGGTAGGGCTGCTGCCGTACCACGTGACTGTGCGCGTATTGAGGGTGTAAGCGGTGAAACTGGTTGTATCTTGTTTGTGAGGCAGACGGCATCCTCCTAGAGGTCCAATGGTTTAGGGATCGTTGACCATGTATACGCGCCTTTCAATCTCTCTCATCTGCCCACTATCGCCTGTTGGGAGAACGGGGTCCCGACGGCCCATCGCTGTTATTCCCGAATAACATCACTAGCTGGAATTTGCAGCTGGACAGTTTGGGAAGGATCGTCGAGACAGCCGAATTGTGCGTGACGATATCACCCCGAAACATGCAGTCCCTGCGGCGGTGAGTGGCCAAGTGGCTGAAGTCGCGTACTTGGGCGTGGAAAAAGCAAGGTCTCCGAGTTGACGAGATTTCTGTTGCACGTTTCTTTTGCAGTGCGACCAGACAGCTTGTTTGTGATGCGATGGCGTGCGAACATTGGAATGCCGCAATTTGCCGCGAAGACGAGAGGGTCACCGAAAGGGCGCGGACAGCGCGTTGTCTTGGGTCCGGACGTTAATTGAGATGTCGATATTTGGCGATGGCTTGCAAACGATGGGTTCGAAGCCATTGCGGTATGGTTGTCGGCACCCATGTATAGCTTGGTTTCGCGACCTGAGAAACGTACAACTTTTCCGGACTCATCCGAACGTGCTATTGGAGGTTGCGGCTTGGGAATGGGCGTGTAATGGAGGTATGAACTTACGAGGGATAAACAGGCGAGATTCCGTGGTTCAAGCAGGGCAGAAATAGGCATCAGCGATAATACTATTCATGTTTTAGAGTTGTTGGGGATGGGTATCTCGGCTTGGCTGCTGGTTGTGTCATGTGAAGATCTCCCCACGCAGGCCGGTGGTTGCGTGCTACTGCGGAGAGATGCCGAGGCAGCCGTGCAGTGGGTGCGACGGTGTCGGGGGGGCAAAGAGCCGAGATCCGGGGCGTTGATGTGATTTAGAGGAGTTCTTGAGATGTCGAGCGGGCGGAATTTTGACGCCATGTTTTAGTACCCGGAGTATTTGATGATGTCACAGATGCTTTTCTAGGTGGAATAGGTCCACAGTCCAGGCTGACCTCGTTTGCGTACTCCCCCATATCCCATGGCAGGTGCGGGAGTTGGGAGAAAAGGGCAGAGAGATCTGTACCTCCATATTCGCCTCTGATTCAATTAAAACGGTGTTGCGCCCTCGACTGAGCACGCTTAGCAAGGGTATATCGGTTCGTGGGTGGAATTTCGCCTGAATGTGGTATGTGAACCGTTGTTTTTTTAGTTCTTGTGAAAACGCGTTGGCGGGTGTGTGTATCACCTGTTAGAATACACGGCGCGTAGGCGGTGGCAACGAAGAACTTGCAAGCCCAGACCGTGGAGAGCCATTTGTCAAATATGATTTATTTTCACTGGTCGCCCCGGGGTTCTGAGTTGGATACCACACACCGCTTGATTCGCAATAATGCCCTCAAAGGCTCCGCGCGGTCGCCCGCAGTGTCAGGGTCACAGTAAACAGTGACAAGTCATGTGTAATGGTAGATCTTGCTCGGGGGCGAGCATTTGACACAGACGTGGGGGCACGGTGGGCGGGTTTGGAGGCTCGCATCAGGAGCATTTTTTTTCTCTCTAGCGCGGACGGCAGAAACGTTTGCCGAGACAAGTACGCGTGCACATGAGTTTTATTTGTTTAAGTTGTGCGTTCGTTCGAGGAGAGAACAAGTTGAAAGGGGGGCAGAGGTTGACGGCGGACCGAGTAGAAGTACTCTTTTGAGGGTCCAAAGGAGACCAGTTGCGCGAGGGCACGGTTTTCGCTCGAGCAAGGAAAGGTCCGCCACGACCAGTGGGCGCCGGAGGAGGTGCTGTCGATTTTATGATCGGGTTGTTGTCGTTCTATTCTTCTCTTCCCCCATCGACCCCGCTAGTTGCGTTTGGTTGTGGTAGCGGCAGGTGGTCCAGGGGGACCCGGGCGCAAGCGGTGAATGTTCTGGAACAGGTGGTGTCAATGACGGGAATGCAGGCAGAAGAATACGCACTGCATTATTTTAGAGTTGTGGGTGCCACACACGTGTCGGCTGGGGGCGCGGGCCCTGACTTATTGACGTGCGAGGGCCGGTGAGCGTCCGGGGCGTGCAAAGGGTATACCAGGTATGCGTAGTCACGGGAGGGACGCGCAGTGAATATCCGGAGCGATATCAGAGAGGGGCGAAGTTTGCAAGAAGCAACCTGGGCAAGGCACTATGTGGCTTTAATTGTTGCCCGTGAATATTATTGAAGGTTAGCGCGTCGACATGTGAGACGTAAATATAAGGGGGGGGGGGAGGGAATAAGGAAGATTACATAATACATACATACATACATACATACATACATACCCCAAGTCACCGACCGTAGTAAGTTGGAGGCCGGCGAATACCGAGTTTCGTCGGGTGGCGTGGTAGTTGGCTTGCGCGTGTACGGATGCCGGGACGGGGCTGTGTGATGGTAGCCGGGTGTTTCCTTTGCCCCCTCCCCCCTCTTCGGGCCAGGGATGCAAAATTTTATTTACACAATTCGAAGGCAAGGTACAAGCGGGATCTTGTCGTCGGGAGCGCAGCAGAGTATGGGAATATGGGGTAGATCGGAACGAATGGAGGTCTTGCAGCGGGCATACATACGCACGCGAGGTATGGAAAAACGACCCGATATACACCAGTGGTTTGAGCGGCACTCAAGCGAGTACTACCTGTTGTCGTGAGCTGAGCAGGCGAGCAGGCATCAAGCCAGGGTTTGTCAAGCTATCGAGCCAACAGCGTGGAGAGGTATTTGGGGGAGGTTTTTTTCCTACCCACCCGCCCGTGCTTTAGAGTGAGTCTGTCGATGGGGAAAGACAACAGGACCAGCAAATCGTAACTTTGACGGAAACTATTTTGCTGTGTGCGGGCGTTCCACAAAGGCTGCAACAGGAGCAGACGTGGGGTCGCCGACTGTGCCACAGGAAGATATAGGCCGACCCGTGCTTGAGGCTCACGAGTTGTTGCGGGAGGGTTGTTACACGTTACGATTAGCACGACCAGAGGCCGAGGGGTGCCCGGGGGGTCGTGTGCGGAGATCGAAACGAAAGGGTAACGACGGCTCGAACGAGGACTGTCCAAACGTCTGGGTAGGGCCAGAGTGCATTCATTGGATGGGGAAAGTTGACGTCGATGGGCATTGTGTTATATATCACGTACCTGGTAGTATATAAATGAGGCGTGGTTGTGACGTACCATATGAGTGAGGCAAGTGGGGCAAGTGAGGCAAGGGAGGCAAGTGTCCGAAAAACGACCGGGAGGCCGGCGAATACCGAGTTTCGCCCGGTGGAGTGGTAAGTTGATTTGCGTGTCTACGGATGCAGGGACGGGTCTGTGTTGTGGTAGTCGGGGGGTTTCCTTTGACCTCCCCCCTCTCCCCCTCTTCGAGCAATCACATGGATGGGTGCAAAAATAATTGACGCAATTCTACAAGCTGGGCTGGGCAAGACCAGCTTTTATATTCGTTCTTCGCCTTCGGAACCACTTAGAAGTATGATGCCTCCAAATTTGGTAGCAGTGTTACTGAGCCGGCAGCGCATTTGCCGACCATGATTTTTTTTTAAATAGGATTTGATTTCGTCGAGAAATTGAGAAAACATTAATTTTCCGTCAAAATTTAATGTCAACACAAAAATCTATGCGAAAGCCCGACAACCGATGCCGCTGGTAGTTGGTGTGAACATTCTTTGAGGCATGCCCCAAGCACAGAAACCCTTGAAAACGCTTAATTCGATGTACACCAAGCATTACGATATCCTATACAAAGTCAAGATATTACGATGAGATCCACAACACCTGCTATTCTCACACCACCAGTGTTTCGTTTTTTGACGTCGACTTTTTTTTACGGCTTTCTTTTGGGCAAGACAACGAGAATCAATGCTGCACCACTTTTTTTTCATATATATTTCGTTGGTTTTGGTCATAAACAGTTTTTGGTTATTTTTAAATGTGCATTATAGCCCTCGCAAAAAACAAAAAAAAGAGTGGTGCAGGATTAATCCCTTTGTAAGGCCACTTATTATGCTGTCGGAAACTAGTATTGAAAAAGCCGGCTTCCGCTCGGTTATTTTCCCGACTGGATTGCGAATAGCTACCCGTATCGTCCGTCGGATCGAATATCCAGTTTTGGTGTTTTTTCTGGAGACCAGGAGACGATTGACGTAAACGAGTGAGCTTGACCACTGCAGTAGCACCGAGAAAAAAGGGTAGGGTCCACGGAAGTCGGTTCCAAACTGCTTCACCGCAATGCTTGTGGGGTCAAAGAGGTCTTCATCCTCCAGCAGTTAGTTACGCCCAACCACGCATACATGCTGATGTCTTGCTTCTCCAGCAGCGTGTGAGCTTCACACGCGGGGTGTTCTCCACCATCTCGTTCTCGAGGCCAACAAGACGCTGGGTTTCTTCGACAGTTTGCCAAAGCTACAGCCAGCGCAGCAGTTGGCAAAATGTCATCATCGGTACCGTACATTGCGGCCATCGGGTGCTGTCACGTGCTGCTGACGGACATAGAGGAGGATATATCACGCTGACTCGAGCCGAGAAGCAGCAGAAGTGACAGCAGCCAAGCCAGCGTCGCCGATATTGTGGTGGTGTGGGTCGTGTCGCATGTCGCGTTGTGTGGGTGTGTGATACTCGTACGAGTACAGTATACTGGTATCATGTTTTTGTCTGAGGTGTAGATGTGCTACAGGTATCGTGTGTACTACTCTTAGCTCGTTACCGGTATATTTTTTCACCGAGGTATTTTTTCCACTCCAGAGTTGTTGGAGCCTGTCCTGCGACCATGGACTGCAATGTATTGTGAGTTAATGTGAGAACAACCTATTAAGACCAACCAACCAAGCATGCGGCTGAGCTTCCTAACCTTTCCGATGCACGAATTCGACTGACGAGTTGGATCGAAAATCTCTGTTTTTCGACTGTCTGGTCCAGTTGGAAATAAATCATTTGGTAATCGTTTTTATTTGGATTGGAAAGGCGCTGCATAAGATTTTGCATTTTTTTGTCTCCAATCGGAAACCGGCTTTTTCATGCCTAGTTTCCGACTGCGTAAGATGTGGCCTAAGACTATGATGAAGCACGTGCCAAATTTTCAGATCAAAGTTCGCAAAAACGGACTGAGAATATGCGTGGAACCCCAAAAATCTGGTCTTGGCCAGCCCAGCCTGTATGGGAAAAGTACGAAACTATACATATACTACCTGGTAGACGGCAATTCCCAGTTTGAACATTGTCAACCTCGTGCCCCTCTTCAGAACTGTTGTACCTGGTAGTCATTCGCATCTTTTTTGTTCGGTCCTTAACCCCTTTAGAACCGCAGTCCCGTTTTGGGGACAAACCAGTCAAATTTCAAGTAGTTTGCCCCCAAAACGGGACTGCGGTTCTAAAGGAGTTAAGCAGTATACGTATCTAGAAATAACTGCTCGAACCCTGGTTGCTTGGTATTAACCCTTTTAGAACCGCAGTCCCGATTTGGGACAAACCACTTGAAATTTGAGTGGATTGTCCCCAAAATGAGACTGCAGTTCTAAAAGGGTTAATAGTAGGTGGTCATCGTGTCTATTAAGGTCAATTTCGTGGGTTCGAGTCTCACCGAGTGAATGTATAGCAATTAATTATTAGTATGAATGATAGAAAGGACATTTTCTTGCATAAACATTTGACAATTATTATAGCGGAAAGCGCGAGATAGCAATATTTGATGAAAATCGACGAGGAGTGGGAATAATAAATATGAAGGCACCAACAGCAGTAGTACCAGGGGGTGGGGGGGAAGACACCAGTCACCACGGCGTATTCAGAAGATCGCTGAGGGTAAAAACAACTCCTCCTACCTGGTACGAGTTAATTAAGCTGGAAAGTTAAAAGTGACGATTGAAAAAAACAACACTACATAATAGTGAGCATGATTTGTCACATTCATTCGGAGGTCCCATTACAATCTGGGAGAAAGGATCTTTAGGTTGGTAGGCTGTTAGGGTGTTTTGATTCCTGTTGGGATCAGGGTATGGGCGGAGACCCAACCCAACCCCTGGCTCTAACCCTAACCCTAACCCTAACCCTGGTCCCAAACCGCAACCAAAATGGCCAATATCTGTCCATAAACGCGGCTGTGCCGCGTTTGCATCGAACCAGGAAATATTTAATGTCTCAACAGCGGACGATAATTCCGAAGTACAGACCGCGCTACGCAATTTTCAAGTAAAAAACATCCCTAAAGATCCCTTATCCCAGATTGATAAGCCTACACTAAGTACTTCATTCGTATCATACGTGGTGAGGTAAATTATCGCGGCGACACGATACGGTCATGATATTACCCCTTGGAAAAAATATCGTCGAGACACGGTATGACCGAAAGGTAATTTTTCGAGACGTCATTTAATTACCGTATCATGTCGCCACAACAATCTCCACCATACTCATACGAATAGGAGATATTATTCTCCGTGGTATTCATGCTTTTTTCGTGGAAAGATCACCCCCCACGTACTTGTGAGAACGCCCCGGGTGTTTTTTTCAGAAAACGCGTTTAGCCGCCTCGGGGGGCGTTCGCAGAGGATATTATTGCCGTACGTAAAGAATAGAGCAGCAGCAGCAGCAGCAGTGCCTGGCATAACTTAATCTAAAACGCTACCCATTACATTCCTGCATTTAGCTCCAGTATTTAGATGGGAAGAAACGCCATGCACAGTAGCAAGAGCATTTTTGGCCCCTCCCCACGCTTCCAGCTTTGAAGCCCCGGCCATCTTCAAATAACCGCTTGCACACAGCGGCACATTGTTATTTTGTGTATTCCAAAATATTTGTAAACACAGCCACTCCTTGGATTCTGCAGCTCAAGATTTTGTCTTCCGCAGATATATACATAAAGACAGCTGTCACGGACAGAGTAATTCGGATCGGCCGTAGACCTCGGAACACGCATCCAAACAAAGGAGGATACCTCTCAAAGCAATGCATGAAATACCCCACCGGGATAGATATCGGGTTGTTATTAAATAGAGGTCCACAGCAGCATGGACCATATTGACCTTTCCCCTCAAGCTTACTACGAGGACCTCCAGAATCGACCCGATCAGGTGAGATCATTGTGACCCCCTGCGGTGTTACTCTATAAACCTTGACCCTCTCGGGTCTATCAATTCCTTGCTAAAATACGAGAAAAACCTCTGCCCGGCTTACGTCGAACGTAAGGACGGCTGCAAGGGGCCCTCGCTTCGCGATCTCTCCACGGTGACTTCTCCGCGACATCATCGGCTCCCACTGCGAGCATCGGCTTTACATTGGTGACCACCGTGGGATTCGAACTCACGAGTACGAACACATGACGACCTGAACGTCCCCCGATACACCGCTCCGGCAGATGCTCTACACTGCTGTTTATCATATGCCCTGGGTGACGCCATATGACACCCCTATTAATAGTACGCTCGGTCGAATTACCACACGCACATTGCAGAGATAAGTTTCGATGAAAACCCAAATCGCACCTTTCGTTTTTAATCTTACAAATAATGCTATTACGGGGAACCATAGTAAATAGGACCTATGGTCTACACAAAAACCTATATATTTACCTATTTTTACTCACAATATTTGGTCCTATTTATTTACTATGGTCCTCCGTAATAGGCAGAAGGCAGACCCTTCGACGAGGGGGGGTGTCAGACGCATTGAGCTGCTTACTGTCTGCAGCGGCTACTTCGGAAAGGTAATTGCATTCTTGCCCCTTGTAGGTGGGAGCAGGGGGTCAAACAAATAGGATCACATCCGGTTGCGATCAGGTCCAGGTGGGATCAGATAAGCCAAGCAGGGGCCTGTTTTGTTTTCCCGCTTGTTGTGGAGAATATTCCCAGAAATATATTTCTCTACAGCATGGAGAACTCTACTGCTTCGGTTAGCTTAAAATCCGGTGAAATCAGTTGAAAGCTAAACACGATACGTACAGCAGTAGACAACTATAATAGGTGTGCCTGGCCCTTTCAAGCCTTAATCTGGTACGATGGTACGACGTGAAGTTTGCCGACCCCAGGGCTCCTCGCGTGTGATATGTACTTGATTTTAGCCGAGATATACCAGACCAAGGAAGCTGTGTCTTTGGCATAAGGCAACGATTGGTCTCTAGTAGTGTCTCCTGGTCCCCGGGTTTCGGGTAACTCCAATTTCTATGTGTTTTATGGGAACACACGAAGTATTTGTTTTGCGCTATTTTAGCACGCTGGGCCTTCTCCTCGAACTGGGTGGCGTCATAGGTCCCGTCGGCGAAATTTAAGCTCTGGTACAAGTTGTCTAGGTGTAGCTCGTCTTCCGGGTGGGTCATGTCCGGTTTCTTCATGGTACATAATTTGAAACGGCAATCCCAGACAAGGAAAAAATGGGGCTCCCACTCGGGTTCGAGCCGTTTCCCCCCGACTTCTTCACTCGATTGGTTGGGAGAAAACCGTGTAAGGCTTTGTTCGGCTGGTTCGTTCCTACCCGAAAGCGGCCGTGACTCGGAAAACCTTAATTAATTGCGGCAGCTTGTGATTCTCTCGAGATTGATGTTCCGCAGGTTCTTAACAGAGGCCCACACGTCGACGCAGAGGTGCTGCAGTGGTCAAAATTGATGCGCGTGTGTGTAGCAAGGCCCCATTCGGATTACTGTAGGAGGAAGAACCTAGCGATTCTACTCGTACTCGTACTACAAACTGCTGCTGCGTCTACCTGGAGGGTGCTTCGGGCGTCGGTTTGCCAGTTACTTTTCCTTGATTCTTAGTCTTACTCTGTTTAAGTAGTAGTGAGTGGTGTTTTTTCTTGACCTCGATATTTTCAAGTGTCTGCCACACCCCCCGCGGGGAGGCACGACAGTTGTTTCTGATTGTATTTTTTCCTTCTTCCCTTTTGATTTGTTTGATTTGTAGGTAGGATTTATTTTCCTTTTTCTTTGCTTTCTTTCGTCTCCTCTTTTTAATAGAGCATGTATGTCGTGCCAACCATATTCCAGTGTGAGGACATGGCATTGCATTGCCCACTATTATACTACTGTCCCTACTGCATACGTAACGATGTAGTATCTCTGTGGGGTAGTTTTATGACCACAGAACTTACACCTCTCTAAGAATGGAGAACCGGCACGGACACCGGTTGTGTTGGATGTCGACCGGTAGAGTAACAGTTTCATGTGAAGAACACACACACCACTTACTTGCTAAAAGCCCCAGCTCCTCACGGCAAACTACTGCCTGCGAAACTGAGAAATGCTCCTGATGGGGTGTGTGAGGGGGTCTGGTGTGAAAAACAGCAGTGGTGGGCAGCCAGAAAGGACTCACGATGTGTTTTCATGTACTCATAAATAAAGCTGCGAGCGAGTAGCACAAAAACCTCCCAAAATTGCTCACAAGTTGTTTTTTCCACGCGCGGGAGCATGATGTAATGGCTACATCACCAATGAAGGAAAATATTGCTGTTCTTCAGGCGGCTGATTTCTTTATCTCAGATCTATACTTCTCGAGCTATCGTCAAAGATGCCCCAAAAAGGGTAAACAAGGCATAAAAAAAACTCTGGGCTCCTTTGTATTATTGTTAAGCTTGTCACCCGACTATTAATGTGTGTACGTGTGTAGTGTTGTTCCCAAAACGACTAAGAAAAAGGAAGGGACTAACTCTCCAGAACAAACAAACGCGCAACAGCAGCAGCAACATACCACATACCAGGTATCCAAACTGGTGTGACGCACATGAAGACTATACTCTACCACAATCTAGAGTAGCACGAAAAGTTATTCTAACATTTATTTCGAAAAAATAAGGATCTTATCTTCCTCGCTCTCATTCCAAGTCGTATGTTGCATGTTTGTTGCTGAAAGGCCTACTCGTAAATGCTTGACGACGTTCTCCTCCCTCCCCTCAAACACCTCAAAATGATCAGGTGTTTGTTCTCCATTTTGATTGTTCGAGAGATACACCCTTATTTTTTCACTCCACCATCCAGAGTGTTATTTTTTAAACTGTCGTTCGACTACGGATCATATTTTTAGCGATGAGAAATTTCTAGAACAACACCCACAACCACCACAGGTGGAGCGGAATATGCGGGGGACGAAAGTGGGAGAAAAGGCGCACAACAGCAGTCGACCAACAATACACTTACACGTGTCCCAGCGCGTCTACAGCAAACACACTCCGCGGGTCTCACGTCGTAACTCACGTACCCTGGTCCAGCCATACCGCACCTGTTTGTGCCGCACTCGGGTGCACCTCATCCAGGAACAGCAATCCGGCCAGGAAGATAACGCCCTCGACTCGCATCGTACCTACAACATCGTACGGCGGCGGGGATAGCGGGACACATAGTACGGCGGGAGAGACAAGCGGCCGAGGAATTGAAAGTCAATTTTCAGAGCTCGCATTACCAACAGCAGTATAACTGACATTACCCTAATACGGCGGCCTTTAAGGCCACGCTGACACCGAAGCGTCTCTTGGTCCCCGGGTTTCTGGTCACGCTAATCTCTACACTTACTTCTTACCAGTAGGTTTTATCGGAACAGAAAAAAAACATCAAAATATTCATACGCTGCACTTCAAACTTCGGCTGGTTCGTGCTTACCGGAGAGCGACGGTGACTTCAGAGAGGTTCGCATCAATCACAACAGCTTGTGTTTGCTTCGAGATTGATCTCCCGCCCATTGTCAACAGAGGCCTCAATTTCTACTTAGCGGTGCACCAATGAATGGTCGGAATTGGTTGAAATTCGGGAAGCATGAAAGGAGACAAAAAACAACGCCCAACTGGACGTTTGCACATCACTTGCGGACAGAAATACAGCTCCTCACAGGAAACGACAGCCCGCGAGAGTGAGGAGCGCTCCTGATGGGGAGTGTGCGGGGGTCGGGTGCCCCGGACGGCAACCGTAGGAGGCGAGAAACGACTCACGAGGTGTTTTTGTGCATTCCAAGTTAGTTGCGAGCGAGTAGCACATACAACTCCCAAAAACGCCAAACAAAAGGTTTTTTGTTCACGCAAGGAAGGGAGCAAAGCACAATGGCTACATCACCGACAAAGAAATGGCCTTTACTGGAAGAATGCTGTTCTCCAGGCCTATGGTATATAATACATCTCCTGGGCAGCTGTCGTCGCAGGTGGCGCAGGAAAAACAAATCCACCCCCCTGATGCGTAGTAAGTTATTCCGCCCAACTAAGTGCTACCAAGTGCGATTAAGAAAAACCCCAGGAGTCTCGTATATTTGCATAAACCATTTTACAACCACAAACTACGGATCTTGGTTGCAAATCCCTTACTCTAATCCCAAGTATTATTACGTACGTACATATCTTGTGGAAACGTCTACGCGCGGGGTCTTGACGACGCAGACCTGAGGGTGCTATATATAGCGTGCCCTTAACATACACCAGGTACCAGGTAGACTCAAAAGGGCGGCGGGGGGGGGGGGTCCCAATATATTTTTTGAAGGATACACTAATAATACATATATATGTTTGTCATGTGGAATCCATGGAAAACCTAACATTAAGCGGGTTTTTGAAACAGGCAACAGGTTCGATTCATGCAGTGGTTTTTGAGATACAACGCACCGTGGTGGGTGCTTTGGGGGTTTTGTTGGGCCTATATATGCTAGAGGCTTCCATGATAAGTACCTGAAATTGTGTATTTTTTTACTCTAACTATTAAATGGCGGTGCTGTAGCGATAGCGGTGCGTTGCCCACAATATTTGTAGTCCTGCCATGCCGCCTCCGCACGCACGTAAATGAAATTACCCATATCAGAGTGGTATACGCACATACATGCGTATGTTGGCTTTTGTACTGGTATGCCTACAACTGTTACTGCTGAACGTGTGCGTCTTGAACAAACGTGCCTATTATACTCGAATGAAATTGATAATTAATAATAACGTACCATTAACACCATGATTGACGTACTTACTTACGGCTACAAAGTGCTGACTACCTGATATGAGCCTATATATATAGCTAGCTGCTGTATCAACTTCACGCGCTGCCCTGGTATATATTATCAATAGGCTACGCCAAGCTTACGTCGTAGACGGTGAACCATGTTTTGACTGTATAACTATCATACCAGAGGTACATCACAACTATTATAGGTAACAGCTCTGTTAGATGGCAGCATTCGAAGCTGCTGAGCCTCCTAGCCCTCAATGGGCGGGGACGCGGGGACCGCCTTGCTAAAATTTGGCCTTTTTTACTGTCATAGCCCATAAAATCCCAGCCAAAAATGATGTACCCGGAGTTGGGGTTTCTACACCGTGCACGTCGGCAACGACCCAGGGGCTTATTCCTTTGGTTCCCGGTCTGTTGGGTTTGTAAGTGGGAGATGGGACGTTACCCTTCCCGGGTTGCGCTGAAATGTGTATATTGTTGTTGGTATCACATTAACTCATCGCCACAATACAATGCAGTCCGTGGTCGCATACATAGGGTTCACTATTGAAAGCAAATAAATAGTGAAGTAGGGTTCAATGTAGTTTAGAGTGGAGTCTGAATCACAAGCATGCTCTGGCGATATATACGGCGCACGCAGGGCGCGCCCAGCTACACGGCTCGAATTGATTATTGATGGATGGCTTACGGTTACCGGTAGTGTTACAGTAGTCATATACCGTGAACCCTCGCCAGTTCAAGACCTACAACTATATTATACCTGGTATCCAATACTACAGCAGTAGGCTATGTACAGGACGTACCAGACCAGGCTAGACCAGGTGTACTGTTCGTATGGCATACCTGATATGATATGGCGTCAAAATCTATTACACTCCCTACATGCAGACACGTCTGTCTGTCTTTATCTTACTTCTACATGTATATTGTGATTTGGTATTAGTAGTAGTACCCGATCGCATCAAAAAGGCAGACAGAGTCGACCTGTCCGCACGACAAGAAAGCTCTCGGTAGCCCATTGCGCGATAACCAATATTTTAGAGTACTAAGAGTAGTATTGTTTCAAATAAGTCCACCAAGCCGGTCCGTTTCAACTAACCCAAGCAGCGCAAAGGGGCGAATGGACGGAGTGTGAGTGTATAAGCAAAATTTTGCCGCTCATTTATTTCATGGAACTATTAATAGCGCTAACGTCAACCATGGCCCTGACCAAATGTTAGGTGGTTTGTGTTGAAAAATATCTGTAGGACGCAGGGACGGGACATGATGGTAATCCAACCTCTAAGGGCAGTCTCATGGCAGCCCCATTGCCATGCGCCAGCACCACAGCAGTCGCTAGCCACATGGCAGTGGGGTACCAAACTCCCATAGAGATGAGTCAGAACCCCGGGCAAAACAAAGGACTTCAGCCAAAATTAGGAATACCTCGCTATTTTTAGGCCCAAAACAGTCACATACTATAATCAAAACAAGTACAAACCACACGCCAGGGGCCCTGCTATTGGCCAGGCTGACATCCTAACTGGTTTTTGACCAGGGTTTACCTGGCGTTGTCTACTCTGTCTATGGTTCAAACGACTTTGGTCAGTTATGAACCAATCAGAAAGGCCATACATATACTGTTGTTTCTCTGCGTATGCGTCTGTGGTCCCTCGTTGCACAATTCTTGTGTATAAAGTCAGCCGCCGTAGAACCGCCTGCGCAGGCGAAGTTTCGAAACCTGCTAGCAAAAAGGCACGTCATTTCCAGTGGTAACGCACACAATTACTTGGAAAACAGAGCGTCCGGCGCACGAACACACACGCACGCACACACTCTAGCTTGGCAGCAGAAGAAGCTTGCGAACAATAGCTCGTAAAGCGGGCGGCCTGAAAGGGGGATCCACCGAGGGAGCGGCTGGTGCTAGGGCCATTATTCTCTGGTCGTTTATTATGCACACAGAGGACAGATCATTGTAACAAGTAGAGTACATGGTACACCAAAGAAAGGTAAAAAAAGGAAACGTGTCAAGCAAGGCGAAACGTGCGCTGTCAAGGGTGTATGTAGGGCCGAGTGTTCCACACTGAAACCTAGTATTTTCGTGTCAGTCGAAGCATGTTGAGGCCATAGAAAACAAACCAATTCAGATTTTGGGCGCCACACGCTATGTTCGAAGGCAGTTTTGAAAAAATGGGCCTCCATGGACCAACCACTATCAATAGTGGCGCGCGTTTTTTGGTTGGTTTTAGTACGTACCTGGTGACTGATTTTGGCCCAAACGTGCTCAGGTGTACCTGATTCTGGCCCCAGCCCCAAAACTAAGGTTTGTATTATACATGGTACCTGGTATATTATTTGTCAAAACCCGGTCGCCCCGGTGGTTCAAGTGGTTAACCTCGAATTCTACTTGTTTGAGTCCTGGGTTCGAGCCCCAGGTGGGTCGGACTTTGACTTTATTTGCAAAAAATAAATAAGGATTCAATTGTTGAGAGCGCCTTGCAGCGTGGGTAGGCACAATTCGATGCGAGTCGACGAGGGAAGAAAAGGCTGAAATCTTCTCGCGATAAAAATGAAGGCACGTACCGTAGCGGGAAGGGGGGAGAAAAACCTGCTATGTGACCCCGGATCTGAGTTACGAGTTGGAAGGAGAGAGAGAAGAAGATGTGCGAAGATAATGAATAGGATGAGAAAAAAAAAAAAAAAACTTCGTATAAACGTATACATTACACATACACGACCGTGGTATGATATGCCGAAAGGACATAATGAGCTCCAACCCAAACAACTGTTGCGGCCTTTTTGGTTCGCCGTACAGGCCGCATTTGTTTTGGAAACATGGTTCTTCAAATTCACTCTTGACCCCTTTTCTATTACGGGGGTCCATAGTTAACAGGACCTATGGTATACATAAAAACCTATATGTTTAACCATTTTTACCAACAATATTTGGTCCTGTTAACAGTGGCCCCCGTAATAGTCGCCTGTATAGTAGTAGAACGAAATATATTAGGTTATGATCCCGATACACGCCTCTCCGAGGTTCTGGTTGAAACGCACTTTGTTACTTGGTTTATCGGGGATATATTAGAGCATATATATATTATCGCGATGTTTTGGCCTCTAGCGGCACTCCCGGAGGGGCCTCCGGGGACCCTCCTGGTGGCACCGCGGGGGAGGCCTACGGAGAGCGCCGGAGGCACGCAACACGCGCTGCAGGCGTGTTGATCTGCGTCCAACAGACATCGGACCACTAATTATGTTATTATATCCCTGATATTCTGTGCCTGATGGTTCTTAGTATCATGCGTTGTTGTTGTTGTCGTTGTTGTTGTTCACATCAACGATAATAAAATGCAGTCCGTGGTCGCAGGGTAGATACGTACGAATACTTGGCCCGTGTGTATACTGCTCGTACAAATATTCCCCCCCTACATACTGCTTGCTGTTGTCAAGCACGAAACAAGGTAGGGCGCACCGAGTGCCCAAAAAGTGCCACAATAATAGTTTCTAGTAGTATTGGCACTATTAATAGTGCTACTGCTTGCTGTATACCGGTATGTACTGTTGTAATGGCAACCTTTACAGCACCAGGAGGACAATAATAAATTGATTTACCACCCTGCCGGCAAAAGTTATCTACCTATTATGTAAAAGGTCAGTAGCATCGGTAGGACCAAAATGAACTGATTTATCACTCTGCCTCTAGAAGTTCTTGAGCTCCGTACGAGGACAATACATCCAGGTCATACCGTGACTGGCGCGATGTACCTACGCGCTTGACCAGGCGCTACGCCACGAGGTATACATACACCAAGAAGGTTTTATGCAACACCATTAATATATTAACTGCCTTTTATTTCACTGTAAATTTAATCGTGTATTCGAGGCCAGTCACTTTCCGAAAATAAAGGTAGCTGACGATATATAGACCTTTGCTCGACCTTCAAATCGAAGGTCAATTATAGCGGCAACTAAAGTGTACGTGTATGCGCGAGCCGGCGAGGGCGGGACGGGTTGCATTTGAATGCATCACTAAGCGCCACATCAGTCAATCTTGAATTGCGTGATGTTATTTCCACCACCAATCGCATAAACATGGTTACGCGTTGACTCACTTGCTTGCCACGCTCTTGCGCGTACTTTAATTCTTGAGCTGTGAGGCTGTGACGACGCCGGAAAGCGGCGAATGAAGTTCTGCGTTTTGATTAAGTGGGCGAAGGTCTATCTACTTTTGTAAGTGCAATATGTTTCCTCGGGCATAATTTGAAATCAACGTCAAAAGTCAGAAGCAAGCCCGACGTATACGCGTGCTTCATACTTGTCGCAATAATACTTCGTCATTCATATGTAGATAGTTGATATAATAGCACCATTTGTTTCCGAGATATAAAGTTTCAAACAATTCATTTTTGGCCATTCTTTCGATGGAAGACACGTAGGTATTCTGACTGCTATTCGATGCTATTACTAGGACGACTGATGTTGTCATATTGACGTTCACACCCGGGCAATTGATGTTGCCACATGAACTTTCAAATTAAGGAGTCGTTAGCCACTATTTTAAATAATAGGCGGGCAGGTTGAGGGGGTTCAATAAGCTGCTAAACACAAAGTTATCGACCCTCGACCCTCGCGACCCAACTATCGTCGACGAGGTCTGGCCCTCGTGCAGTTCGCTTGATGACTCCCCATCTAGGTACTATACGAGGTGGAAGACGTGATACGGGCGATGGCGAACTGCAAAAGGCGATTGGGCCTGATGGTCTCCCAACTGAACGTTTAAAGGTCCTGGCCGACGAAGGAGACTTTTAGTAGGACACCTTAAGAAGTTTGTACGAGATCAACCTCGCTGTGTGGAGAGGACGGGTAGTGCCGCAGCAATGAAAGGATGCAACGCTTGACGTGCTGCACAAGAAGAAAGACAGGACGGATTGCGGAAACGATCGTCGCATCTGCCTTGTCGCGTACGCCGGTAAAATACTCCTCAAACTCATCGCGCGCTGCCTCAGCGACTACTGCGAACGGGAAGGGCTCCTGCAAGCATAGCAGTGGAGCTTTAGGCTCGGATGTTCGACGGTCTATATAATGTTCGTGAAGCGTCGCTTGCAGGAACTGGCAAGGAAGAAGGACACCCCGCTGTTTATGTGCTTTGCCGACCTCACCCAAGCCTAGGATTCCGTCGACCGAACCCTCCTGTGGACTGTCTTGGCTCGCTTTGGCGTGGCACCTAGAATCCCTCGCCGTGTATCCGCCGGTTCCACGACGGCATGCGAGCATGTGTGTGTGCGGCAGGACGATAAGGAGTGCTCAGATATGTTCGCCGTGGAGCAGGGTCTTCAGCAAAGATGTGTTCCAGCGCCATTGCTGTTCTACAGGTTTTTCACAGGGGTGCACTACATGTGACGCAGGAACGCCTCGCCCCTGACGAAGCCATCACGGACAGCCTGGTGCAACTCCAACGCTTGAATAAGAAGGGGGAAAACAAGAGAGGGAAGGCACGGGCCAGACAAGCCGACTGTCAGGGGAAGGATAAAGAGACCCAGACATCGTGGTCAATGCTGTATGTTGACGATGCGAGCATTGTATCGCGTTCACCTAACGGCCTGGAGAGGATGACGACGGTGACCGTGTCTGCATGCGCCGCGTTCCTCCTGACGGTCGCGGCCGCCAAGACGGAGATAATGTAACTGCAAACGAAAGATAGGGAGAGCGTGCCCCACACCGTAAAAGCAGCAGGCCAATTGTACAAACAAACAGTCGGTTTTGTGTGCTTGGGCGGGGCTATTAGCGAGTGTTCGACGAACAGAAGTATCGAGGTGACGCGTCGACTCCAGAGGGCATTGGCGTGCTTCGGGCGGTATATGATGAATTTCTATGACGGCCCGGGTGTGCGCCTACGCCTGAAGATGCGGATGCCGAGAGCCGAGGTGATCGAAATGTTGCTCTAAATATGCGCTATTTATTATACCCCGAGTAAGGTGGATGGCGGCAGACTACGGGAGGTCCGCCACAAGGTGTTCCTCCGATGCCTCGGCTGGCGAAAACAAATACGCGAAGACCACATTATATCCTATCCCAACCCGCTTCTCCGGACAACCTCCGAGGGCGTAGAGACGATGGGGCACAGATGTAAACTATTGTTTGCGGATTATGTGACGCGCATGAGAGAAGAGCGTCTACCGAAGAGGGTGATGTTTGGGGAGATGGTTGGGGGTAAGGGCTACTCATGAGAAGATAAGTTGGACTGGATAAGGCACCTTAAGGAAGACCTCAAGGAAATCGGCGTCAAGCTCGAAAGTTGGCGCGAGGCAGCACAGAAAGCCGACAGATGGCCCCAACAGGTTGAGGAAGGGGCGGAGGTCTGCATGCAAAACACACATACTGATGAGAAGGAGGCATCGGTAGAACGGCACAAGATGGCTGCAATCGCGACTACGATCGTTGAATCGAAAGCACGTGCGCAGGAGGGCAAGGAAGACGGGGGGGGCGAAATGCGGACTAAAGGGGGAGTGAGAAGGAGGGGGGGGGGTGGTCTGCCCAACAGACGGACGACTGGTTAGGGCCGTCATCGTCACGATGCGCTCTCTTCTTCGGGACAGGAGTAACTAGCAAGGTGCCACCCGGGCAGCTTGCTTGCCTGCATGTAGCAGTGCCTTCCTTTCGTCTAGTATATCTCCCCCGCCCCGGTTTGCCCCGTTTTGCCCCTTTTGTCCCTTTGTGTCCTTTCCTTCAGTTCCCTTTAATCTTTGTTTCCCTCTTTCCGTTTTCCTCGTTTGCCCCTATTTATGTGTCTGTATGTTATTTCTCGGTTTTTGCTTTCTGCCTTTTTTATGGCTTTGCTTTGTCGTCTTCCTCTTATCCGTACCCGTCCTTCCCCTTTACATCCAGGGTACGCATAATGTAGGCCGCTACCGACATAGATGCCTCCTTCGAGCCTTACGTGCTGCTTTCCTTGCCAGCCGTTGTGAGGCTCGCCCCACCTCCTTTCATGCTTCTTTTTATTGTTTTTCTTCTGCATTGTGAATGTTGCTGTCCGTTTTATATCCCAGGTCGCGCCACGGTTTCCATTGGTTGGGTGCAGTCGTCCCAGCCAACACTGACACTCTCATCCTTCCTGTCTTGCATGCATACCCACGTTGTGTCCAGCCTCTCCACTACCCCGGCTGCCCACGTAGCGCTCCTGCTGCGGTGATGTACCCGTCCCGACTGAGGGGTGAACTCCTTTCCGTCAGGGTTAAGAAGACGAACCATCCCCCCTACCCCACGCGGTCCTTAGAGCGAGCAGGCCACCGGTCGGACCGCGCAAGGTTCCCTCTCTACACAGCCCGAAGCTCGATGGTCGTGTGACTGTCCGTAGACCGTCCCAGGCCCTGGCGGACTTCCTCGGCCCACTCCAAGGAATTGGCACGCTTTTGGAAGTCGGTTACTGCTGCTTCATACCTCAGGTATACCGGTGTATATTCGGTATGCGCTCTGAATCCACGAGAATGCGCCTTCAACGTAAATTCGAATTCGAGCAGAGGACTGAGATGACGGTAAATGGTTAGGCTAAGCAACAAATCGGGCGTGCAGCTGCCCTCTGGCCGACCCGTGTACGAGTATGACATTGCTCATTTCATCTTTCCGTTCTATGTGGATCGGCCAGAAACAGCCGGCTCATCGATTTCGTGTACATTATCGTCCATTTCTCCGACATTCCGTGGCATACCGTGGCACCACCTGCGGCCAAACCTCCTACAGCATCTTCCACGGCATACCACGCAGCCTTCCACGGACCTCCACCCCAACCCGAACCGCAACCCTAACCTGGGTGCCGTGGGCATTGGGGTGCCGTGGCGGTTGCCATGACATTCCGTAAGGTTTCCATGGAGTGCCTTGGCGATCACCGCGGGAGTTGACATGGTACCACCCATGACATGCCACTCCATGGGATGCCGTTGTGATGCCATGGTGGTACCACACGAGTAGCCACGCCACGAAAGATCTTAGAGTCAAATAGTGTAGACTACTGTTTCCAACTTGCCCTCCACCCCCGGCTTCGGCCGTCTCCTGAGGCGTTTGCCCCAGCGTTTGCGGAAAGTCATCATGCCATGAGATGGGCTGATCCTGCTGCTGGAGTGTGGGAAACAAGTAAACTGAGATCGCTTCTTCGTAATCCCCAGCTCGGCAAAATCGAGAAAGTTGATCAATGCTGCCATTGGCACGCTATCTCTACTACTGTGATGCAATGACTACAGTATCTATCCGGTATCAAAAACAAACTCCTTCTGTGACAAGCACAGCAGCTTTTTCGTTTCACGACACTGCACTCCAGCAGTTACGAAGGCAGTCGCAGCTTCTACTCTTACCCTATCCCCTCGAAACTATAATTCCAACACGACTCCAACAACGCCACATTCCTGCGGAAAGTTACATTTGTCACCCTTTCGAGGGTTGGTATTCAACTACCTGGTAAAATAATCATGATTAAACACGTTTTTATCATTTTGATCAGACAATAATTCCGTGGTTGTTTTTTTTACTCAAGAATAATCACGATTAATCAAGCAGCTTAAATTTGTTGGTTATTGTTGATTGTTATGGCGCGGCCAGGGAAGAACGGTTACGCGTGCGTTTATTATTCTACAAGTGTGTGTACTAATGGGGTAGTGACGAGGCGTGTAACGTACCGTGCAAAGTTGGGTGCCGACCATTGTATCAGTCGAACCCACAGCTGACCCATTTCATAATGTTTTTTAATTACGAAAGTTCTAAAGTTCGAGGGTTTTTTAATACCCCCTTGAGGACCGCAGTACGAGTATCTGTTTAGAGGTCAGAGTACCTACCAGGTGCATCACACTTAAAAACGCTTTTATAACCATCTGATTATACAACAACCAAGCATAATTCAATCGCTATTTATTTGTAAAGCCACTAGTCAGAAAACATTTCAACATGTTTCGACGTCATATTTCTCTCCCTTATTGGGGTTGTATAGTATAACTGCGCAGAATGACTATTTAAATTGTCTTGTTGACCCTAGGGTAGCATCCAGGGGAGTCACTCACCTATATCCTTGACTCTTTCAGTACTGCAGTCCTGGTTCGGGGACAAACATCTCAAATTCTGGGTAAGTTATCCGCAAAAGGGTGCTGCGGTACCTAAAAAGCAGACAGGAAATTCCGTGCAATATGAGTTCAGAATATGCGCGAACATCTTATCATGCAACTTGCAAAACTCAGTAAAGCAGGTGTATTTCGCTTGTTGCCCATTCAGGGAAAACATTGCTGAAACTGGTCGCGTCCCGCCTCAGTAACTACTGCGAGGCTAAAGGGGTACTCCCCGAGGAACAGTGCGGCTTTCGCCCAGCACGGTCAACGGTCGACATGCTGTTCGTCGTGCGCCGACTGCAAAAACTCGGACGAGGTAGAAAAATCCCTTTGTACATGTGCTTTATCGACCTACAGAAAGCGTATGACTCCGTCGACCGCGGGCTGCTGTGGGTGGTTCTCGCACGCTTGGGCGTACCAGACAAGATGCTCCCCGTTTTCCGCCAGTTTCACGAAGGCATGCGAGCTCGCGTGCATACGGGTGACGGCGAGAGCACTCGGGATGGTTCGACGTAAGTCACCTGCTGCGGCAAGGATGTCTCTTGTCGTCATTTCTGTTCAATGTCTTCTACGCTGCTGTGATACACGCCGTGCAGGTACGCTTCAGTGAAAACCCATATATTTTCTGGGGCTTAGTTCACCTCGAGGAGGACCTCGGCGAGGACGGAGCGAAGGTTGGCCCACCAGCTTGCGTACTGAGGGCAGCATGGGGTATGATGTACGCGAATAATGAGGACATTGGTTCCACGTCAGCGGAAGGCCTTGCGAAGATGATGACCGTCATTTTGACCGTTTTCGATGCAGCAGGCCTCACCGATCTCTGGTTGCACCACCGATAGTCCCCGTACACATACGACGGTACTTCGGAGACTTGAAAGGGTTCGGGGCAGTGGACGAGCTAGTCAGGATAGTCACAGGAGGGGTACCTGTACACGCGGCAGCGACAGGCGCAGATCTAGAGCGCGTATTACAGTACGGAAGCCACCCCAGTGTCAACGAACATGTGCCAGCGGTCGGGAAAAAAATCGGCGAAGAGGTAAGACGACAGAAATGCTTAGTAATACAAAAATCAGCTGCGCGCGAAATCCCCAATGTACGAGTATGCCCGTTGGCGGCCGTAGTCACCCACACGGTCAGGATCATAAATGATGTATCGTTGGATGAGCAGCGTCGAGGGAAGAAAGGTGGGCTCAACGGAGATACTGACCCTGACACTATTCCCCAACGACTGTACGCACACGCGCTGCCCAAGTTTCTTGACAGACTCGTGGCACTGAGAAAGAATCTCCCAGTAGAGAGGATATTGATGAGAAAGGCCCATGTGTCGGACGCCTTCAGGAACGTGCGGGTCGAACCCGACCAAGCTCACAACTTGTGCTACACTGTAAAATATCTGGTTGTGATCGACTTTCGATTAACCTTCGGATGGTAAGGATCGCCGGGTTCCTGGGGCGTCATGTCTGCCGCGACCGAACACGCGCACTGCAACACCACTCTGAATTCGACCCAGCGATTAGACGAGGGGAAAGAAACGATGGTCCACGTGAAGATGGTATATCGATGGGAAGAGGGTAAACCCACGCCGATTCCGTAGTACGCACAAGTCAGAGCGCACAGCGGGGAGAGATTTCCGACCAATTTTTCGCAACCGTGTACGTACGTAGACGACTATCTCTTAATCAGGGTGTAGCATTCAGACGACGACAAGACGGCCATAATTTTATCGGCCTCCCTCGTTTCGGATCACGTGCGCTTATTCGGACCGGGGGAATGGGGATCGCCCATTTAAGCCCCGAAGAAGAGTAGGAACTGGGACTCTACGATTAACGCCTTAGGATTCACTATCAATTCGCACACAATGAGAATCTCGTTTCCGCGAGAAAAAACCAACGATATAAAAAGGCTGGTGCTTGACCAGCGGCCCGTGAGCAGAAGGCGAGCGTCGGGGAGGGACGTTCTCAGCGTGGCCGGGAAGTTGTGGAACCTCACGTACGTAGTGCGAGCGGGTAGGTTTGCATGATTGAGCTTGGCAGAGAGTTTCATGCGAACCTCCTGTTCTGGGAGTGGGCGATAGATCACGAGCTGCTCCTGGAGGGAGAGGCGCTTAGCTCGCACTGCTACACGGCGGTAAACCGTCCCGCCATAGGCACTATCTGTCTGACGCCAGTTTTGAGGCGGTGGTAGGATTTTGTGTTGAGAAGAAGGTATTTTGGATATACGACTTGCCCACTGAGCTGACTGCAGAACTTCAAAGGAACCCGACCTTCAGGAGACCTGTACCAGCACAATCAACCTCCTAGAATTATTGGGAATGGTTGTGTCCGCGAGGGTGATACTCGAATTGGTAGGAGACAGGCCTGACACGTCAGGGGACCCGCTTCTGATGCGAGGCGATATCATGGCGGCCGTTTCGTGGTTGTCTCGAAGCGGTGGGGCCACAGAAAAAAGGACCTGCCCACAAATGAGCAGGCTGGGGCGCCTTAAACTCGCAGGCGGATTGGACCACAATGCAAAAGGTATTCCAGGCGTGCAGATCACTTTAGCGGGCAGGATTTCACGGTGGCCTAGGGAGATGTTGGCAGACAAGGTCAGGGAGCTAACCCACTCCAGCGACTGGCGCGAACAATCCATTGGTCCGCGGTGGTCTGGGATTTGTGATATTGTACTCCAGACAAAGAACATCCTCACAAAACACGGCAACGATTGATGGGCGCTCATGATGAACGAAGCAGAAGAACTCGCTTGACTCGCGCGCTCGTTATGATGCAGGCCTCACTCAACTCATGGCATGCATACGGTGCACGCACGTTATCACAGGAACAGGGACAGCATAGGAGGAAACAAGGAAGAGGTAGCAAGATTGGTCGAAACGCGCGCACTTGGTTCGGTAGGGAAGAGTACTCAGAAAATTACTTAGCAAAATGAAAACCGAGGCGAAAGAGAGAAAGGCGCAGGGTAAAGCGCCGTGGTTGCATACTGTCGACGATCCCATTGAAGTGCTGACCGAACTGCTCGAATGCATGCCGTCTCGCTGGTTTGTGCACAATAACCAACAATGGACCGCCAGAAGGTACTTATCAGCGATTAAGTTTTCCCCAAGATGTTCGCAGGATTGGAGCTATCTTTGTCGCATTGCATGATCGTCGCAGTGGGGAAGGGCATAGATAGGGCGCGCGGCATGTATACCAAAGAAAAAAACATGTTAGATTGCCCTTGACGTGGGCAATGCTTGCGGAAGGGCGACAGGCAGTCGCGAGTATGGAAGACGGGGGGTATGTCATGTGGTAAGGACTCGCCGTGTCATATTTCCTCTGGTGCCGAGCGTCGGAGTTGTGGGCGTACGCCAATGGGCAGGTACACCCCGAGTTTTGTCTGACACGGAAATGCATCTCTTTCTTCCACGAAGGAGTGCTGGTGGCGTTCGAGAACAGAGCGATCGCTACAGCAGGGCGGGAAAAGGTTTGGCGTCGAAATGTGACAAAAACGGGCAGGTTGCACCATCACGCGAACGTGCCTCGCGCAGGCGAAGGAGACGGGGGGGGCGTCAATGCGAGCGCTCGAAGCTCTGTTGGGACAGCTGGATGTATATACCTACCGCTGCCAGCGGAAGCGCCCTTGATGGTTAGGAGCACCCCGCTCAGGTGAAACGTGTTTACTAGAACAGAAACGACCGCGGCGTTGGGATTAATGGTAGGTAGCATCGGTAGAGATCCCATGCACATACCCAAGGTGACACGCTTGCGCTTGCCCCGGGATTACCCTTTCGCTCTCCCGACGATCGCCGACTCCATACTCTTTATCGCCCTCTTCCTGTTCGTCGCCTTCTTCTTCCTCCTCTTCCTCATACCCCCCCCCCCCTCCCGCCTCCTCCTGACCCTCTTTGTAAGACTCAACGCCGTGAGCGAGATCCTCTAGCAGCGCCCAAGATCATTCCCTCGACGAGCCGTCCACCGAGTACTGGGCCAAAGGGATCTTAACACTATGCGCGTGCTGCCGTCCCGGTCGAGAAACACTCTGTTGTCGTAGAGGTGGCGGGTGCGCGCTTAAGACTGCCGCGTGATAGTCCCTTTGAGCCACCTGATACCCAACGGCAGCATTATCGGCCGTTTCACGAGTGCCGCCGTGAGTGCGGTAGGTGCTGAGCTTACCAGGGTGCACCGGTAGGGGTTTCGAGGGGCAGGGGCTCATCACCTCGGCGTGGTTATCATCGACGTCAAGGGTTGTAAATTCGTCGCTCGCGCTACTGCGGCTCCCTCCCCCTTTCTCGTCCGAGTCATTTTCCTCTTCGCTCGAGCCTGGCGGGTGTTCGTTGTCGGCAGGAGCAGGCGAGACCGGCAGCACATTTTGAAACGGCTATGGCGTGCTCTCTGCGTCCAGGAAGGAGATATCCCCCTCCATACCTTCAAGATTGATGAGTTTATCATGGCTTCCGTCTGCGGTTGTCGCCAGGCCAGTCTTCTCGAACAGGCGCCTGCATGCGATAGTCGACGCCCATCTCGATGTCGATTTTCTTCGCCGCTTCGCCGACCCATGGGAGGATAAAAATCCTACACTGGGATGCCGTCAGCATATTTGACGCCCACAACTCCACATATTCAGCACCCATCAACCATTTGTCGAAGGCCTTGCCCACGTGCACCTTAAATTGGCACCCATAGCCGGCATCTATAGGCTGGATCTTATATGCTCATCCAGCGGGCAGAAACCAGAGCAACGTGTTGCATTGCTGAATCAACAAGCTCTTGACCTCGTCAGTGGTCTGGCTGTGCAGGTTGCCGACGAACAAGACGCAGTGTTCGTCGGGCACTCCGAGGGTTTATCCACTCACAGATTTGCGATAGGTGTCGCCGGTCCACGATGCACAGAAGGACGAGTCAGCCCAAGCGCAACCCTGCCAACTCACGTCCACTCACCGGTGCCACGCTGCTTAAGACTTGATCTGTGACCAAACCCGCTTTGGCTTGTGCCTTGAGAAGCTGAAACTGGTCAGTGGTCAATGCACCAGTGTGCTTCAGGCTAGCCAACCGGGTCTCAACGGAGTGAACGGCTGCAACGTCCATGACAAATAATTGTGAGTAATACCATACATCAGGGAGTCACCTGCACGCCTTGTTCGGCGGGTTTCCCTTGAGGGCCCATTTGTGGCTTTTTTAGGGCCCGGGGATGATTTTTGTTTGTGGAAATTTTAGAAGGGGAAAACTAGAAAAACAAATGTGGGACAATACTATTTCGTACTGCTACTGTAAAACGTCTGCTGCTGACAATGTATCTGGTGGCAGTGGTGCCATGGGCGTCTTGGGCCCAGACCAGCCACGGGAAGGGTTCAACGTTTTAAAAGCATAAGCAGTGACTAAGCTGAGAGCGTTCCTAATTGTTTAACTGACTTTCTACTGAGCTACTTTCTTATGAGAGGGCCGGTACTGCACATGATCACATCAATAAGGGGAAGACGTCTGTGACACTTGTTATGTCCTGCGAAACATGCAAGGCTGTTATATTTGCTGTTCACCGCCTACCAAAGTACTAGATAGAACTATCTATCGAGCTTTCCGAGCTTTGTACGTGGTAAGTAATAACCCTAGGGATGAATTTACTCTTGACGGGGATAAGGTTTGGATTTTGGGTTTTGAGAGTCGGAAAATGAAATTCCGCATGGTTGTGGGTCATGACAAGATGAAAAAACTGGCCACTAGTCTTTTATTAGTTCAGTTTTTTTCCGTGGATGAGGGAGGGTGGGTAAAGTTGCCGAAACAATCAGAAAAACAGACAAAAAAATCATCATTATCTCTCAACAGCCAGACGAAACAAAACTAAAAATACCAGTGCCCAGGTTTTTTCATCTTGTCATGGCGCAAAACCATGACAAATATTTGTTTCCGACTCTCGAAAACCAAAGTGCCAAAAACGTGCGAAGCTGTTAAGCCTCGGCTGTCGCTGGAACAAGCTCGTAGTAGGAGGATATGGTGATGATGACACTTGGCTGGGTTGTCATAACGTACATGACATAAAGTATCATTCTGTGTGTATGTATGTATATATACACATACTTCGAAGTGGTTAAATTATGTATTTTATGAAGACTCACCAACTTGCAGCATACAGCTAGGGGTCGATCTTAACAAGGACTGAATGTTTCTTACCTTTTTTCTGCATTTTGTGGAAATTCATATGTATAATTCCCAAACTTCGAAAAAATACTGAAGAAGAGGAATGTTGTCGTAGTGGCAGCTTGGTGTTTGAGGGGTAACGGGTAGAAAAGACAAACCAGTGAAGAAACGAGACTATCTCGGAGGGTTTTCATATAATAAGAAGGGATATTTGGTACGGGGTAAGAAAAGAAAATGGAAGTCCCAGATTGGTTGACAAGGAAAGATCAACGCAGTTCAGATGCGAGAAAGCAGCGGTAGAGCGGTGTGAAGCGGGGTCGTCAGTGCTGCGAGTATCCAGGATAGGTAGCTAACGGGCAAGGTCTTGCATGAGCTGAATAGAAGCAAGCAAGCGACGTCGGATTCGTCCAACTGTGTATTTGTTTAGAACCAGGCAAGGGACGTCAGGGAGTCGTCACGTTGTCAGCAGTCGTTGAACCTGTACGTTGGGAGGTTTGACGAGCGGGACGGGAGAACCTCTTTTCGCGATACAGCAGTAAGACGAAGAGCACGGCAATCTTGAGGGAGTCCCGATCACAAGAAGAGGGTCGACCCAAGGGAACGGGGCGGCCGGTAACGCGGAGGACGACCAGTCTTCAGCAGGAGGGTCACACAACAACGACGACAGTAGAGTGCGAGGTAATGCCCTGGGCAGCCGTGGTATGAGTGGGAACGTGCACTTTCAGGGTAGCCAGACAGTCCACCGAGGAGCTCACATGCGGCTGGGTAGAGGGGGTAGGGGGGGATGCACGTCAAGGGTAGGGGGCTTGGGAACGGCTGCTATGGGAGCCACGAGCAGTCCAATATCATACCGCATGCCCCATCTCCACAGCGCAACGACCAAATTTTCCTTGAAAGCGATTTTCAGGGGCCCCCATTGTCGGGTGGAGGGAGCTCGTATCAGTAGGAGGAGGGGGGGAGGCGGAATAGCCGCCAGCTCACGGCCTTTAACGAGCCTTCACAGGCGCCCTGGGGCACGCGAGGCTGGCCGCCGCCGCCTCAGCAGCAGCAGGGGTGGGCACCGCAGCAGCCGCTTAGCCGGGGTACGCTAGGGCTACTACAGCAAGAATGGGCACCACCACAATAAGGGTGTACATACAGGGGGGGGGGCACCACAGCAGCAGCAGCAGCAGCAGCAGCAAGGGTGGGCATCAGAGCAATACGGGAGAGGACACGCGGGGAAACACAGTGGGGGAGGGGCGGGAGGGAGAGGTAAGGGTGTGGGGGGATAGATTGGGGCGGGGGAGTCCGGAACCCGCGACAGCAGCAACAGCGGTCAAGTATGCAGCTACAGCAGGAGCAGCAGCAATCGGGCCTGGGGGGGTTCGGGGATGTAAGCGAGTCGGAGATAGACGTCTCGAGATCGCGATAGCAGCAGATGGGGGCACCCGAGGGCCAGTGTGGGTGGGCAGGGAGGAGACAAGTTCGTGGGATAGAGGAGCACGGAGGTTGAACCGGCAGCAGCAGCACGAAGCAGCCCCGGGGTTGAGGGCCGGCATCAGTACCTCCATTAGCACAAGGTCGCAGTGGTGGAGGGGAGGAACATCGAATTTCCCGTCTAGGTTGCAAAGTTGTGGGGAGGGGGGGAAGAATGGGGGTGGGGGGGCGGCGGGCGGGAAATCTGTAACAAGCCAACCGTAGCAGAGATAATGTGTCGTAAGGGCAACCTCACAGTAATCGTCTGGTCGTCAATACGCGCGGATGGGAAATCCCGGCCATTGGATTCGTCGGATGCTCTAGGCATGATCACGGAGGGTTTCATCGTCTTGGGGGATGGGGAACAGCAGGTAGCTTCGCAGAGCAGCATCGACGTGCCGAATGTCAAGCAGGAGGACCATTTTGGCTTCGGCGGAGGGAGCGCGAAGGTTTCTCTAGACCACAGCGTAGAGGCAGTGTTCCGTTTCTTGACGCACCTCATGCAGTACGTGGTGGACGGGAATAAAGCATTTGGTCGAGCGTCACAGAGCAGGACAAATATGCTGGTAGAGCGTTACAGGGTAGTCGCGCAAGGGGGGAGGACTTTTCACCCGCGAAACGCGCAGGTGGCTCTATCTGAGCAGTGTCAAGGGAAGTTCGTGAAATGCTTCAGTAAAGGCCTTCAGGAGTGGTCGGAGGAGGTATCTCGGCAAGCGCACATGCTCAAACAGGAAATCGGGATGTTTCCAGGCCGGAGCGACATTTACTCGTTGCCCCTACCGCTGTTCTCGCGGACGCACACATGGGTCACGACAGCACCCATCCACCTGGGGGGCGTAGGGTACTCCGGGGAGCACGCTGCTGGGGGTACAATAAGGGAAGGGGGGTGGCGAGGGGGTGGGGGGGGTAACGAGCAAGGAGTCGAACGGGGGGCAGTGGGGGTAGATGGGGGAGGGGGAGCGGAAGGGGGGGCGAGGAGGGGGAGAGGCGGAGGGGGAGGGGGAGAGGACGGGGGGGGAGGGGTGCGTGTCTTCACGAGCCTAAGAGAGGGCTGCCGTGCAGGTACAGGCACGAAGCCAGGTACGAAACCCCGAAGGGCGCGTTTCTGCCGAGGGACGGAGGCAGGTTGGGGAACAGTAAGAGGTAGGGGGGTGGGGGAGGGGGGGGGAAGAGGACGGGGGACGGAGAGGGGGGGGTGGCGAGCGCCGGGCCGGTGAAGAAATGAGTACACGGGCTCCGAGGCACAGCGGGGCCAACTAAGCGAGCAAGCGACATGAGTTCTGAGGCGACTACGACAAGGGCGACGGCGGGGGGTTCGGGTTGGGCGCTTGGCATAAGGGGGGGTCCGACTCTGGGGTCGGTGGTCTGGTCAGATACAGAAGCGATATATGGCCGGCGCGTATAAGAGGAGAAGCGTTGGGGGGTTGCACGGGGGTTGTTGGGGAAGGCGTCGGGGAATTCGGTGAAGGCGGCAAGCTTAGTACGGGTTTTAGCCACGACCGCTGGGGCAGTTTTGTCGTGAGGAACCGGGGGCGGGGAGGGGGTGGGAGGGGGGGCGGGGGAGGGGGGATAGGGAGGGTTGCGCGATGGTGAGGGGGTTCGTTGACAGCTCCTCATATGGACCCGGAGCGCGTACAAGCGTTCTTCGGGGACAAGCACCAGTTCACAGAAATCGATAAGTTGAGAGACATAGCGCGCGTGAGGGTACCGGTAGACGCATGGCCAGGGGGAGACCTTACGCAGCAACTTTCATACGGAAACCATTCAAGCGCGCACAAAGTTAGCGACGCGGTGTGGGAACAAAAGCGGCGGCGGACGTGGCGGGCGACAGGGCGATTGGTTTCCCAAATCTGTAAGCAGAGCAGGTACCGGGACTGCGGGTGCCCCCAGTTGGGGTAGTTGAAGAGCGCGAAAAAAATAGGATAAGCCACGACATGACGTTCGAGCACGGAACCGGGGGTGGGCCGGTATACTCGACGACGGATTGAGATGATTTTCCGGCATATGCACTCGCGAGGGTGACGCATGAAGTTCTGCAGAGGGTACTGGGGTCGAGGGTTAAATTCGGGCATCGAGCGCGAATTTATATTTAAACAATCGACGGTAAAAACCCGTTCAGACAGAGCGCAGTGGACCCTGACGGTGCAGCGGCGTTCGGGTACCTGTTGGGGGAGTGTCTTTCGTCGATTTGAGTTTGCAGTTTGGGTGGAGGGGTAGTCCGGGGTGGCGGGGCGTGATACCATCTGCGATGCAGCATGTGCAACGCAATACCACGAGAGCATCCACGTCGTCCTCGCAGGCGGGAGACCGCGCGGTAGAGCACGTGATGGTTGCGCAGGCAACGGGACGTCCAGTAGCGCAGTGGCCGGCAGAGTGCGTAATGCGGCCAGCGAGCGGGGGAGGGGCGGACGACCCAGTCTTTGTGTTTTTTATTGATGATGCCATCTTAGTAGAGGTCCAGTGGGGCCCGGAAGGGGCGCGGTGTTTGGACTTTTCTCGATCGTTAGATGTAATCCACGAGCAGGCTATGGGCGAGAGATTAAAAGTGGAAGAGCCGTTACTATAAACAAGGTGACAGGCTGGGCAACGGAACAAGAGGTGTTGGCGTACGATGTTGACACTGAAAGCATGACTATTGCCCTGCCGAAACGAAAGGTGGACGAATTCACGCGCGCGGATCGGCAGATTGGACAACAGGGCGGCATACGGCAATAATCAGGGAGGTAGTAGTGTTAGCAGGGACGTTGCACCACGCATCCTTTGTAATTCGGCCCGGACGGTACTTCGTCCGTCGGCTTCTGCAGTTATCTAATCTGCAGCTTGATGGGGGTGGAGCGGGCCGGGGGGGTCGTGGGAGAGGTTCAGCAAGCAGAAGGAAGCGATACGAGTTTTGCGGTTGTCGCGTTAGCTCATGGAAGACGTGGGACGGTGGAGAATGTTTTCGGAGACGGGGGCAGGGTACGGGGGAGAGAGATTCCAGCAGTACCGTCTTTCAGCTTCGTGAAGCAGCGACCACGTAGAGCCTGGTTCTCTTCCATGACAGAGAGAGCACGTTATGCATGGAGACGGGGGTGTACTGCAGATTCGCCCTGCCAGAAGAGGTGAAGCGATGCACGTTAAGAGGGGGAGCAGGCCATAGTTGACTTAATTTTCGTTGACCTGTTGGAGGTTATGCCTATGGTATTGACGGCGTTGGTGATGTTAGACATGAGGGGGGAGAGACCAGGTAGGAAGGGTGAGGAAGTTTCGATGAGGGCAGAAAACGAGGCAGCCGTAACCTGGGTAAAGAGATGGCGTGGGGTGGTAAGAAACAAGAAAGAATAGGGGCGTGGATGAGGATGATGGGGGCGTTGGAAGCTAGGGGAAGGTGGTGTTTTCAAGCAAGGCACGTACGGGGGTGTCGATAATAGGATAGCAGACGGTCTGAATAGGTGGCGAGAGGAAAATATTGCCGAGAAACTAAACGCAGCATGTCCCGAAATTGCTTGGGAGGTGCAAACATATTGAACGGGGGAGCAGCTAAAGTGTTCGGAGATTTTGCGAGAGAGTACGCATCTGGGAGAGTTGCAGCTTCGACTCGAAAACGTACTAAGCGAATTGGAGGATGTGTATGAGCTGGAGACCGTTAGTAGGGGAGGGTGTTGGCTGCAGAAAGGCATGAGGAGATGGAGCTAGTGGGAGAGTGGGTCGAGTTCATGGGGTACTCTTGCGCAGAAAAAGGGAACAAGGAGTCAAGCATAGTAGGCAAGTTAGTGGTGATTAATTTCTACCACGAGCAGTTCGTGGGGCTGTCAGTGCCCATGGGTTATCCATTGATCAGATCAGTGAGTCAAGGTATCAAGAGGGCACACGTAGAGACGGGCAGTCAGCAGAGGGTAAGAAGGCCATTGACTCGGAGGATGTTCAGGGGGATGCAGGGAAGCATTGCATCATGGGTGGACAGGGAGAGGGTTTTGTGGATAGGTCTGCCACTGTCTTGTTTATGTTACGATTTTCAGAATTGTTTGCCCAGGGGAGAGGAGTGTATCGTAAAGTATACCAGGTACTGCTTAAGAAGGGGGGATGAAGCATTCTCAGAGATAACGATCAACTGGCAGAGGGTAGCATTCTGAAACCGAAAAAGGTAGAGGTGAGGTTCGGGGCATCGAAGGTAGGTTCATAAAAAAAAAAGCGCGGGTCTGGTAAGGACAAGATCAGGACGGGGAGGAGAAGAGGAGGGGGGGGCAGTGGGTCTGTTGGTGGAGCGTTTCAGAATGCACAATGACGGGGAGTTGACAGGGGAAGCCCCTTTGATGTCATATCGGGGAATGAACGGTTAGAGGGTCTGGTGCAGGTGAAAGTCAACCCAGTACTTGAGGAAGGGCCTTGCCAGTGTAAGGAGGAGGTGGAGGGAGGAAGGGAGGGAAGCGGGGGCAAGTCTGATTCCGGAAGAATTCGCGTTGCGTTGGGGGAGAATAGGGGGGGAAACCTGGCTGACCGCGAGAAGAGTGCCAGAGGCAGTGATTAAGAAAGATGGGAGGTGGTCACCGCACTCGTTTATGGTGTACGTTATGGAATAAATAGAAGACCCCGTATGGGTATCAGAGGTGTTGGAGCATGGCGGGGGGGAGTTTGAGAGACAGCCAAGACAAGGGACTAGATGGGGACGAATACTATAGGTACTACTCCACCCGGTATAATAAGGACGGCTTGGGCGACTACAAAGTACCCAAACAGTCCGTACACATATCCGGACGAAGGGAGAAGGGAACCGTGGTCTCGTGAGGGGAGGTGTTCCACTAGTGGAGCGCGACCATTAAGGAGGTCGACCGCGTGTCGTATTTGTGTGGGTGGGGGGGAGGCGTAATCAAGCGAAACGGCGACGGGGCGACCCTCTCCCACGTTTTGTTTTCTCCCTTCCCTCCGGTTCTTTATATAGATGTAAGGAAGGCGTACGCACGCAGGAGGGGGACGGGGCCAGCGCAGCCCCTCCCCCCACCATTCCGGCTTATTTAATCAATACTTCAAATGAATCAATTTTTAGTGGAAGCGGACAACCAAAGAGGGAGTTTGCCGTAGTGGCAATCTAGTGTTTGGGGAGTTACGGTCAAAAAAACAAACCAGTGAAGAAACGAGACTATTTCGAAGGGTTTTCATATAATAAGAAGGGATTGTTGGTACGGGGTAAGAAAACATAAGTAATTGAGGTTCCAGATGATTGATGAGGAAACATCAACGCAGTTCAAATGCGAGCAAGCAGCGGTAGAGTGGTTTCAGGCGGGGTCGTCGGTGCAGCGAGTATCCAGGATATAGAGCTAACGGGCAAGGCCCTGAACGAGCTGAATAGAACCAGGCAGGGGGCTTCATGGTCTTCTCAAGTTGTGTTTATCCCGCCCACCCTCCCCCAACAATTTTTCCGCAGCGGATAGGCAAACGGAGGGGAAGGAGACACAGTGGTCGACTAATATAGTCTGAATCCCGATCGCACGGCCCGTTTGAAACGGGATCCTTACATATTCATCGTTTGGCTTTCGTCGTGGCTTCCCGAACTCACGGGCCGGTAGAAACGGAACCACTAAAAAGCACGGGTAAGTGGTGGTGGATTAGTGAAGGCGCAACCCCGATCGCATAGGCCGTTATAAACGGAATCATCACATTCAATAAACCTTTAGCAATCGTGGTGGGTTCCAGGTACGAAACGGGCCATTAGGAACGCAATCACCCGGAAGCACAAGCACATAGCGGTCGAATCGTAGTGGTTAAATGTCGATCACACGGGCCGTTTGAAACGGACTCCACTCATAATCGTTTGGCAGTCGCGGTGGGTCCCCGGTATGAACGGGTCGTTAGAAACGAGAAAACCACCCGATTGGACGCCCAACGTAGTGGTCGATTAGTCGTGATTATCCTCAGCGCACGGGCCGTTGGAAACGGAATCATGGGTGCTATTATTCGTTTTGCAGTCGTGGGAGGTTCTCGATATGAGAGGGCCGTTAGAAACGGAAGACACCCTAACCCTAAGGAAGCACACACAAGTCGTGGTGGGTCAAGTGGGTTCCCGATCGCACTAGAAACAGAACGACTAGCCCATTTAGCATGAGGGGGTGCTCCAGATTGCACACGAAATATGTATGTATATATAGGGTAAGACGTTCCACTAGCGGAGCACGCCTGGTTGGGAGGTCGACCGCGAATCGTATGTGCGAGTGCGGGGGAGGCGTAAGCGAGCGAAAAGGGGACGGGGCGACCCCGCCCTCCTTTTTGTTTTCTCTCTTCCCCCTGGCTCTGTAGGGGTAAAGAAATGGTACGCACGCAGGGAGGGGACGGGGCCAACCCGCCCCCCCCCCCCCCCCAACCATTTCGGCATCTTCAATTAATATCAAGCTTTGTTCGTGGAAGTGGACAACCAAACTATTTTATTGTCGAAAGAGAAGAAGGATTTAATATATAGAAAAAAGAACTGACACTAAACAAAAGAAGTAGAACTGTGTCGTCGTGCCTCGCCGCAGGGAACGTGGGAGACACTTCAAAAGAACGAGCCAACTGAAAACACCAATAGCTACCTAATAGCTATCTAAGCCAATGGAAGCGCGATGGTACTAGTTTTTTTTCAAATCGCTTTTGAAGAACAGCCAAAAAAAATAAAAATCCTCTCCGACAGCCGCTGTTGGGAAAAAGGGGAAACATTAGTGATTTTTCATATTGTTTTCACTAACGTTTGTAGGCGGCGCATTTTGGTTTATCTCGTTGCTAATTTTCAATTTGCTGATAAAATTCGGCACGTGCTACGACAGACGCTTTATCTCTACATACGCCGAGCCCACGGCCAACCCTCTTGGTGACGGGCCAGGCCAACGAGTATAGATGACGGCCTCGAACACATGAGGTGGATCCATGGGCTGGGAAGCAAGAGCTCACCAGCGGCGTCCTACAGTATCCTCCCAAACCTGACAAAATACTACTTTTATCCATTCGCGACCGATCGAGATTATTTGCCATCATCTGTTTAGTGCGCACCAGCGGGAAAATGCTTTTTACCATACGCCTGGCCAGCACCCGCTACGTGCCACTGACCATTCTGTGAGCACGGTGACCCTGGGAGGGGTCGGAGCCCCTAGCGAGCACCCTCCGTTCGGAAATTCATGATGTAGTCGTTGATTTTGTCGATAGATGTCTGTCGAGGACTCGCAATCTCGCCTTTTAAACGAAACATCCATCTGAGATTTTCTGAAGCCGATCTTGCCCCAACATCCGGCCCAAGCTTATTCGACTCTGTGACAGTATGACCAAAACTCAAGGCAACCAAACATACTGACCGAAGCAACACGCCCCCACCAGGTAGCCGCACGAGTTTGTGGTACGAGTAGCATAGCCAGGTTCTCCCTACTAGCACTCCTGGAACGCCAAAGAGATACTACGTTGACTAAATCGTCATTAATATGCAGCAAGCACAAACAGTAGTATTAGTTGGGAATACAGCGAACACTGTTATGTAAGCATCGTACTTGTTACGGAAGGCAGGCGTGACATAGACATATAAGAATCATTCGCGAAGGCGGTGAGCGAAGCCTTCGCTTCCGATTTCGTCTCGAATTTAGGCTGGGGCTCCAGACGCCTTCGCTTTCCTGGCTTCGTACTTGCTTCATCGACCGCTTTCTTCCAGGGTCGCGCTCGCCGAGCTCCGACGGGTGTTCTCCCGTGCGCGCGTCTCGGAGTCCGGTGCCACCGACGATCGCGAAGACCACGAACTCGAAGGATATTGGCTGGGGCGAGGAGACACGGAGGTTGTATATTCTTCAGTCCTAAGAGATTGTTTCGCTGTTGATGATCCGCGAAGAGCTTTTTTCGTGTGACTGACTCGATCTCAGTTTTTTTTCTGGCCGAGATTCGACCTCTCGGCCTTGCTTTGTATCTATACTCGAGATATAAAAAGTTCCAAGGGTGGCATGCGTGGACAGCAGCCATGTATTTAGGATATGAACGAGTCAAAGGTTGATAATTTCTTCCGGGGATTTTGTTTTGGTACGAGTTGACACAGTCCCGTATTCGTGTGCGAGACCAACGCATTGACAGTTCCGACTTTTTCGAAGGCCAAATCAATATTTGATATCGAAAATGTCCCCCACCTCACTTGCTTTGCGGGCCGCTATCGGCCTGTTCGATCCCCTCGGTCGTGCTTTACACGGTGACCGCCTTCTCTTGCCCCTGTCTCTTCGCCGGTCGACTACATGTACCTTTTCGGGGTATCGCGCCGTTATTGGTACCAAATCGTTAGATATCCCGTTGATTTGGTGTTTTCAATTTGGGCACGTCATCTGTTGTAGCCGGTGTATGTAGTGGAATGAAGATTGTCGGAGAGTATAAATTCGGCCGAGAGTGTTGTCAGGGCATGTCCAAACAGAATCGAAATCTAAAATAAAAAATCGAAATGATAATAATATTGACCCTGATTGGTCCCTGGTCAAAACATGTTCCGCTTCGTTTTGTAGGTTCGGAGAGGATAAACGATCTACAACCCAATGCCAAAATCGTTTTGTAGGTTCGGAGAGGATAAACGATCTACAACCCAATGCCAAAATCATACAGTTGACGGCTGGAAATCGAAAAGCAAGCCGAAAGCAAGAACAGCAACAATTCACCGCGTCTTACTGGTCAGCGCAGCCAGGTCAACATTTCATATCAGGACCGCCGTGCACAGCATCCGCAACCCACAGCTAATACAGCAGCGCGGCCGAACAGACCCCCTGTAAGTAGCCAGCAGGCGAACCACAATACCAGCCCCGACGTTCTCGGGGCATTGTTTTTCGGCGTTCCAGCCGAAGCGAACATATTTTGAGGATCAGGTTGATACCCTCGAGAAGGAGGTCGGAAGTTCGTTTGCAGTATACTTTCAATTACGAATTTGGGGCGTCAACGTTGGACGCCCCACCACCTCCATGGGAGGACCAACGACCTCCCAGGATCGAATTGCCGTCGTGTTGGCCTGCTTCTCCGGTGGATCCGTGTTGCCGAGCGCTAGATTGCCGGCACGTGTGCACAGTTGTGAACGGCCCAAGTAGGTTGTGCTCTCCGTTTAGCCTGGATTTCTATTTTCACTTTTCGATTAAATTTGGACACCTCGGCCAAATAAATTCGAAATCGGCGCTTTTTTATTCTGTTTAGACACAGCTGAGTTCGATTAGAAAAACCGACCTATCAAATGAGAGGATACCACACAAGGGAGTCGCACACGCTCGGACTGCCTACTGCTGCTGCAAGGTCTGATCTCTGGAGGCGCGTATGAAATGCGAGTACTACTACCGCAGCAGCAGTACAGCAAGTACTTCAGAGGCGTTCTACTTAGAATACTATGTTCGTACGTACAAAGTTGAATTAAGGTTGTTGGAAAGTACTGCTGTACAGTTGAAGTATTATTTCCGCCGAGTGTTGTGAGTTCGATAAAAAAACAACCAATCGCATCGGAGGATATCATATGTCGTCCTACATGCTCGGACTGTCTACTGCTACAAGCTGTGGTCTCTGAAGGGGCATTGAGATACGAATACCACTACAGCAGCGGCAGTACAGCAGTATTATTCATAGTTCAGAGGTGTCCTACTTTGAATATGTACAAAGCAACACTAAATATATATCCATGACAACAAGCGCGCCCGATAAGCGTGTCAGACGTATCACGCAGCTTCCAAAGTTGAATCAACCACTCAATCGGTCGTACGCACAGTAGACATTTTTCACCTTGAAATAAATCATATCGAGATACCAGGTATCTATACTAAAGAAATTGGAGATATTCGGCCCCGCTTTGAAATACGATCCTTGTACCAGGTACTGGTACCCTGTAAGACAAGATGTTCGCCTTACGTACCATTTTCTGGTGAATAAGACGTCAAGCTATACCGGCGAGCACTACTGGAGGTAATAATAGTAGAGGGTTCGAGACTGTTTGCTCCCACTGCGAGTACTCGCAGTATGTCGGGGTTCTGTGCTGTGGATATTGTACTGCGTGTGCTTCACGTATATCCAACATAAATATTTAGGGGCCCACCCTAAGGTTTCTGCCCATGCCAGCAGTGTACTCTGCGGTTGTCAGGCTGTTCTGTATTGCCGATCGCTATCAGGTACCAAGTATTAGGTATCAGGTGTTCAATACTGCTCATACGCGCAGCATCAGATCTCGGCTTATACACTGGGATTCCTGCGTGTAGTCGTGATTGAGTATTTCACACAGATGATGCGCTTATACTTGTACAGTACGCGTAGCGCGTCCTGGACTCGCAGTAACTTGGGCATATACTGCAAGCTGACATGTTATCTGCTGCGATGGTCCTACTGCTGCTGCTTCTGTAGTCCTGCTGTAGTTCTGCTGCAGGTGTTGTGGCTACGGCTGTACTCAGTGCTGTTGTGCTGTGGTGCTGCTAGTAGTGTTGCTATCGCTTGCATGTGGAAATGAGAGGCCATCTCTCATGCACAATCGCCGCTGGCAATAGGTACTGTACTACAGCTCGTCTTAGATAGGTGTGATACGGCATGGGTATGGGGTGTTTGGCGGATGGGCAGATAAAGGGCAGCAGCAGTACAGGAGTACACAAAATCTAAGAGTAATCTCAGTTCATAGAAATGTGATAAACCTCTCGGAACTGAGCTGATTTTTGTCCCCTCCAGGAATTCAGATTTAAAGTATCGATGATTTCCTTCCCCATAATAGACGGTTCTGATTGTTCGGCTTCAGGGATCGCTGATAAATAACGTCTAAATTAAAGCAAGTGAGACAGACACAAAAATTGAGCACTGAAACTCGGCATTTTCCTGCACCTCTTGGCCTTGGCCTGATCGTGTCGGTACTAACCTCGAACCACTCATTTATGTTGGTAAAAAAACGAAATCACGAATTGGCACTGAGGTGTATTTTCCTCTCCGGAGCATGGGTGTCGCTGGCAGACACCTATGCGGAACCCTTGGAACTAGGAAAAAACACGAGGAAAAAAAAACAAAACACATTAATCGAACGAGTACCACCTTAAGAACCACGGGAAGAAGCAGGCAAACGGAAGCACACCGTCCTTTTTTTTCAAATCTAGAGAGTAGAGAGATGCAAGCACTCTAGTTCTTGGTCGTCACTCCTTGCACTTTCCAGAACTCGTACCAAGTGAGAGGTGTTGTTATACCCTCCAGCGATCTTCTAGGCAGGCCGCGGTTGCAGATAGGTGTAGTCCTTTCTCCCCCCCGGTACGTGCCTTTATTTTTATCGCCAGGGTTAGAACCCTCACCTTAATGAACCCTTTTAGGGCTACACAGTCCCGTTGCGGACAACTTACTTCAAATTCGAGAAGTTTGTCCCCACAACGTGACTACGGTTGTAAAATGGTCAAGCGGAAGCCGAAACCTTTTTTAGTAAGTTCAGCATTCCAACTGCTTGTCGACTTTTATCGAATGCTGCGCTATTAATACAAAATTCAAAACTCACGCCCTCGCGCTTTCCGATAAGGGCTCATCCTAATGGGGAATGCTATGCGCGTATGGAAGTAATTTTTTCATTTCAACGAATTTTAATTTGATTTCGAAACAAAAACGTGTTTGTGTCCTATCGGGGAACGGCGTACTAGTTGCCAATCGCAAAATAACTCGGAGTAACCTGAAAGATTACTCTCTGCGACGTTCGGGGGGGGGATGCACTGGCGTGGTACGAGAGCCGCGACACCGGCCGCTGACTCTCGTTGCCTATCGTACTGCCAGTACCCGGGAGTTCCCCCCCCCAGCCGACTGGTCGGGGCTCTAACAAACGCAGTCTCGGACGACCGAGACCCCCAATGGTAGAAAACCATTGACATACCCCACACTCCTAGTGAGAGCCCCGAATCGCAACCAGTCAAATCACAAACAATAACAAGATAAAATAATACGGTGTAGCCAGCACCATGAGGCCACTCCGTTGCACCCACCTTCGAAAGAAGAAAGGGCGGGTGGGCGGGAGAAACCACAACGGTAGGCCTAGCCTCTAGGCCTATCAATCGGCAGCGAGCAGTGCCGTGCTCTCCTCATGCACTTATCACGAGAAGCTAGAAGGGGGCACGAACCGAATGTGGCCGTGCTTCTCTTCTCTCTGCCTCTGAACGAATTAAGCCATTTAATTTCCGTCGGTAGGGGCCATGACTACTAATAATTAATTCCGTCGGTTGTGAACAAAACAGGCGTCTCACGTGAACTTAGAGATACTACTCTTTATTGTATATCCTTCGAATTGTCATGTTTTTATTATTCTCTGCGACGTTCGGGGAGGGGATCCACTGGCGTGGTACGAGAGCCGCGACACCGGCCGCTGATTCTCGTTGCTTATCGTACTGCCAGTACCCGGGAGTCCCTCCCCCCCCAGCCGACTGGTCGGGGCTCTAACAAACGCAGTCTCGGACGACCGAGACCCCCAATGGTAGAAAACCATTGACATACCCCAATTCCGAGGTCGCGTCGATACTACGGTGTTCGGCCCCAAACAGTACCCTGGCCTGGCTGCCTTTGCCCTATCTTTCCCGTCTCTGCTAGTTTACGAGATACCATACCCGCGTCCTCTGGGCTATTGCGGGTGTACGTCTAGGAAAACTCTAAAGACTTCCATCTATCTTCTATCTGGATCGCCCTCTGCGGCACTTCCCCCCCCAGCCACCAACGTAGTGGTTGCGACGATACGCAATCAGTGGAGGCCAACTTCTCTGGAATCATCGCTCCCACTACCAATTCGCGAAGTGCCCCGAGGGCCTGCGTGTACCCCCACACTCAGACCTCCTTACCGCACCGATACGACGACAGGGGGGCGCTTTCTGGCAACGTCGGATATGCCGACAACAACTCCACCATGAGAGCGACGGCATCGCCGACTGCTCCTACCCCTGAACGCGCCCCGAAGGCGTCGACGCGTGTGCGCACGATAACCGACCCTTGCTGAGCCTGGTTGCCTTTATGGCCTCGAAAGGGGACCTCGGTGCCGGTAGCCTGATGCCCCTGCAACGAGGTCAACCCCCACTCCCCCGGGACTAACGCTACGTCACCCCACGTCAAGCAATGTCGCGTGTGTGCACGATAACCGATCCTTGCTGAGACTGGTCGGCTTTATGGCCTCGAAAGAGGACCTCAGTGCCGGTAGCATGATGCCCCTGCAACGAGGTCAACCCCCGCTCCCCCGCGAATACCGCTACGTCACCCCTCGACAAGCAATGCACGGGGTGTGCAATTCCGGACGAACAGGCGAATATTTCGTCAGACCTCGTAATGAAATCCGTAGCCCCATACCAGCGACAGCCAAAGGACTCGGCCACCCCGGCCCCACGACAAGGCCAGGCCCTGTTCTCGCAACAACGTGTCCCACCAAATAGGGCGACGACATACTTATGGGGTACCAGCGGCATTGTGCGACCGTGCCCCCCTTTTAATCCACGTTCAACGAGCGGCGACGACGTGGGCAACTCCATTTGCAAGTTTACGCGGTGGAAGTGTGACACGGCTGATAGTTTACTAGTAATAGTACCAGCTTGGTTGCCCTCCGACGCACACCAAGCTACGAACTCAAACAACGCCTGAATCTTATCCGTATTTAATGGAGGCGAGTGTCAAAATACGGAGCTACCCTCAGTAACCCCCGAAAAAAACGAAAGGTCCAATACCGAAACCCTACGTATAAGCTTGGTTAGCCGACGGCGCAACCGACTGGCGGATGAGCTTGCTACCAGCACTTCTGAGTATAGCGCGATGCCCGCTTGCCCCGGACCTGGGCTCCGAACGAACGCTGACCCCGACGTGCAAGCTGTGCATCTCGCGCTGCTGCTTCCGTACGCCCTACGACCATCTCGCGTCCGCCGAGAGGCGAGGCCCGCCCCCCTGTTCGTCAGCTTTGGCCGCCGCCGAGCGAGTGAGACTCCCCCCACTAGACGCCCCTCAGGGTTAGGGTCAGCTGTAGCTGGTGCTGCCGCTACCGGAAACATTGCCGCTGTCGCCGTTGCTGCTCCAAACACTTGCACCGCCACCCCCAGCCCCCGCCTGCCCTTGCCCTTGGCCGTGTTGGCCAAGGTTTTCCGGATACAGCGCCGCTGGCTGCGACGCCGCTATCGGCCGATCCCCCCCTCGCCGGTAGCCGACTTGCGCTTATTGCCGCTGCCCATCTTGCGAGCTCGACCGACGTGAATGAACACGCAGGTGTTATCGTAGCGGCACCTGCCGGTCTTTCCCCACTGCCGGCATTCGCCACACCCGGCCCCGGCCGCCAGGGTGGAGGTAAGGCAAGGTTGCTGGATTTCGGCGTTGACAAAGCCACCGAGGGCGACGTAGCCGGAAAGGTGGGGCCAGTGCGGCCCCGGAACAACGGGAAAGGAATCCCCCGGCGGGGGGTAGGCCGACGCGTGGCCGCAGGAGTCGGGGACCCCGCGCAGGTCGAGCGTGAAGGCCTCCGGTCTTTGGTGACCACAGCCGCCGGCCTGGCCTAGTTCGTCGGGCGATCGGCGATCGCAAAACTCTCCATCACGTGGTCGTCGAGGGTCGTATCTCTCGCGCTGAGGACTCGTCCGAGCTCCTCCAAGCGAGCGCGCGCCACATGGAGGTCCACGCCATCTTATGGGAGCCCGCTGGAGGCGATCGTAACGGTCGCGCACCCCAAATGCTCAGGTGTTGTGCCAGTGGAAGGTTGACGCCTGCCCCGCCGCGCGGTGTGAAGGCCAGAATGTCGATGTCGTCCAACGCTCCGACATGCCGTGGACGCCGGCCGAATTATTGACCGTGGTTCCCACGAACCCCTGCACGGCCACTCTCTGCGGCCGCCGCAGATAATTCGCCATAGCCGAGTCTTGGGCTGTCCCACGGTGCCGTTGCGCGATCGGTCATAATCGTGTTGACCTATCGGCCCAAGGCGGTAAACGGGTTGTCGGCGCTGCAGTTCCCGTAAATATCCGAGCCGACCTCAAGCCCATCCGACCGGTCGTGTGCCGCGTGGCAGAATGCAACCGATGGTGCGCCGTTGGCTCCTGCCCCGCCCGGGACGTAGCCGAGTCGGTGGCTTGCCCGCCCGCCTGTCCGGAGAAGGCACCGGCGCCACCGGCGCTGCCCGCACAACCCCTTAGCCAAGCCCCCCCTCGCAGCGCGGCGATGACGGTACCGGCCAAATCGCCACCGAAGCCAGCCCCTCCCGCTGGGCCCACGGTGTCCCCGGTACCGCCCGAAAAACCCCCGTAGCCCCGCCCTCCCGGGATCGCGGGGAGCGGGCCGGGACCTGCCTGTCCGAGAGGGGCTCCGGCGGCGGCTCCGGTGCCGCCCGGAGTACCGCTGTGGCAAAAGCACCCGCCTCGGACCTACGGCGAGCCTGCCCTGCTCGGGGTTGGAGGGCCCACGCAGACCCGCGCGGGAGCCCGTGGCCCCATCGACGGGTTGGCCAGCGATACTGGGAGTTTGGGGGGGCACCCCGGCGACGGGGCTCCCGAACGGCTGTCCGGCCAGCGGTCCGAGTAAGGCGGTGCTGGGAGAGTAGTCCAGCAGAGAGGCCCCGGCAGCAGAGCTGCGGGGATGCGTTTCAACCCTGCTGGCGCCACCTCCCTCCCCCGAGGGCGAGACGGTGGGAGGCTTCGGTGATATCGTTCATCGAGCTCTCGAGCGCCGGCTCGAGCTGGGCGACTTCGTTCGCCATTTTCAGCTTGAAGGTTGCAAAGTCGACCAGCGACGCGAAAGCCTCTTCGACGCCGTCGCTACCCGTCATTGTCCCGAGTCCCCCCTCCGCCGTCGTACTCGCCGGGCCTCTGCGAATTTTGGACGCGGCGAAACAGCGCGGACGCGACACAGAACGCGATGACACCAACAGCGGACGACGCGGACGCAAAACAGAACACAACGACGGCAACAGCGGACGCGACGAGGCGGCACGGAACGGGGCAACGCGACGGGAACGATATTAAGTCGAGGCGACCGTGAGCAATATCCATGCGCCGGCCTGGACGAGGGTGGGGCGTGATTGTCCCCGTGCGGATGTGCGCCGGCACACCATTGGTACGCGCCAGCGCTGTTTATAGCAGCGGTGGTTGACGTGCGCCGGCATCTTCCTATCAACCGCATACGCTATCTGGTGCTCCGCACCGCGTATCTCGTGCACCGGCCGAGAGCTCTGCTTGGGGCGACACGCGCCTGTGTCTTTGGTACGTCGCTAGTAGGAGGGGGTTGAGGCATGCGCCTGCCTGCATTCCGCTCAATCTCGGCTGCAAGCTAGTGCGCTGGTCACGAGACGTGGACTGGCGCATACTCCGCCACTATCGACTGCCTTACAGTGCACCGGCACGGCCTTGTTGTTTTGCGTCGCGACGCGTATGTTAAGCATCGTTAGTGAGGGGCAGGGTTAAAGGTCGGCGAATCGGCGCCGCCCCCAAGCCGTGCATCGGCACATAGTCCCTCACCACCGACCGTCTCCTAGTGCGCCGGCACAGCGGTGTATTTACATACGTCGTTCATTGTGTACCGCGACGTTTGTCGTACGTATCGTCAGTGGGGGACGGGCCAAGGGCCGACGCATTGGCACCGGCCACGAGGCCTGCGTCGGCAGATAGTACCTCACCATCGACCGCCTTTCAGTGCCCCGGCACAGCGTCGTTGGAACATACAGCTATACATTGTGTCGCAACGCGTATGATATGCATCGTAAGTGAGGGACGGGCCCCAGGCCGGCGCGTTGGCGCCGGCCGCGAGACCTGCACCGGCATATATCCCCTCGCAATCGACCGCCTTTTAGTGCACCGGCACAGCGTTGTTGGTACGTACAATAGTACGTTTTGTTTCGCGACGCGTATGATATATATTGGTATACTCATCGCGACGCGTATGACAAGTCTCCCTAGTGAGGGGCAGGGTTAAAGGTCGGCGCATCTGCGCCGCCCCCAAGCTGTGCATCGGCAAATAGTCCCTCACCACCGACCGCCTTCTAGTGCGCCGGCACAGCGGTGTATTTACATACGTCGTTCATTGTGCACCGCGACGTAAATTATACGTATCGTTAGTGGGGGTCGGGCCAAGGGCCGACGCATTGGCGCCGGTCACGAGGCCTGCGCCGGCACAGAGTACCTCACCATCGACCGCCTTTCAGTGCACCGGCACAGCGTCGTTGGAACATACAGCTATATATTGTGTGTCGCAACGCGTATGATATGTATCGTAAGTGAGGGACGGGCCCCAGGCCGGCGCGTTGGCGCCGGCCGCGAGACCTGCACCGGCATAATTCCTCCCTCGGCTGCTCCCCGGCCGGGGTGGAGCTCCGGCCTGCGGCTTCCCCAACACGTGCTAGAGCTCCCAGTGGAGCGCGGCCTTGACCTTGCTTGCGCGTCTAACTAGGGTTCGAGCATGGTCGAGCCGGCGGTGATGGCCAGCGATATGGCGGAATTTTTTCTCGCGGATTTTTTCCACGCGGCAGTATTGCCTGCGGTAGCCGTGTCGTATCACCGTCGCGGAAAGCGTGGAACTCGTAGCGAACGGAGAAGAGAGGCTAGGATCCACGTGAGTAAGCACCCCATTCGACGTCATCTAGGAGATGATGGGCGTCGAGGCGCGTTGGGATTGCTGCCCCCAGCACGTCGGAACCTCGGCACGAACCGGGCCGGGCGAAAAAACACGGAACGGAAGAAACCCACCGCCTGGGAAAAGCGGAGGGTAGAGGAGAAAAAACCCGCTGCACGGAAGAAGAGGAGGCAAGGTCGGAAAGGTCGCAGAGAAGCTCGAAGGTTACGCTCAGATGCTAGGGCTAGGTACAGAGCTGGGGAACTCGTCGTGGGTACGTTCAATGTTCGCAAACTCGCCTTCAACGGCAAAAATGGCATCGGCGACAGCGAGGTCATCATGAAGGTATGCCAGGAACTAGGATGCGATGTCGTAGGTCTCCAGGAGACTAGGCGAGACGGGCATAGTACGTTCACAGCAGCTGGATACACGATGTTTTGCTCTGGAGCAGACGGCAGCAAATACGAGAGGAAGGGCACCCATGGTGTAGGACTAGCTGTCAGGGAGTCTATTGTGGCAGGTGTGGGCAAGGATGGTCTCGAGGTGGAGTGCGTTAGTGCCAGACTGATGAAAGTTCGCATTCAACTTGAGGGCAAATCAAATGCTGTTTCTTTTGTTGTCGGCTATGCGCCGATACTGGATGCACCCGTTCGCGAGAAAGATCAATTCTGGAACGAACTGAACAAAGTCGTCTCGGGGGTCCCAAGTGGGGATCACCTACTTGTACTCTTGGATGCAAATGCTCGCACCGGCAAGCGAGAGAGCGGATGTGCCGGCAGTAAGGTGATGGGTAAATACGGGCGCGATGAATTGAACAACAACGGAGAGCGACTACTCCTCCTCGCAGATGACAACAGGCTTGCGCTCCTCAACACGTTCTTTGCCACACCTACTCGCGGAGTGTCGTACACTTTCCAATCTCCAAAGTCCGGGAAGGGTCAGTGTAGGCTAGACTACATCCTTACTCGGCAAGTTGATGGACGCCTGGTCCGCAACATGACAGTACGGAAACCCCCAGAGGATCGGCATGAATCTGACCACAACCTCGTGGTCTGCAATATTCGCCTCTTGGGTCGGTTCGCGCCGAATCGGAGGGTAAAAGCAGGCAGCGGAAAACGAGCTATTAATCTACAACGGTTGATGGCAGACCCCGGTCTCCGAGCGGACCTCAATAGGGAGATAACCAAACTTACCCCCCCACCGCCTGGTACAATTGGGAGTGTCGATGATAAGGCAACTGCTCTAGTGGAGACCGTGCTGTCGACTGCTGCTAAACTAGCACCTAATACCAGTCGAAAACAAGGGCCGCTGGGCTGGTGTACGCCCGAAGAGGTAAAAGCAGAGGTGCACTCACGATGGCAGGAGAAGGAAAATGCGAGGACGCAACTACGTGCTAACCCGGAAGACAAAAATCTGCGAAAAGCTGTGAAGATTGCCACTAAACAGCTCAAACGTGCGAGGACGGACGGAGTGCAGAAGTTCTTCGAGGAATACGTCCGTCAACTCGAAAGGCGTATCCAAGAAGGTGATCAGTTTGGGTTCTACAAGCACCTTAAGGGGATGAATGTGGAAGGAAAGAGGACTTTCCATTCGCAGTACATCAGGGACGAGGAAGGTAGATTACTACGAGACATAGGCCTCATCCGGGAACGATGGGTAAGGTGGTTCCATAAGCTGCTAAACACAAGGTCATCGACCCTCGATCCGACTATCGTCGATGAGCTCAAGGTCTGGCCCTCGTGCAGTCCGCTGGACGACGTCCCGTCTAGATACGAGGTGGAAGACGCGATCAGGGCGATGGCGAACCGCAAGGCGGTTGGGCCTGATGGTCTCCCAGCTGAACTTCTGAAGGTCCTGGCCGACGAGGGAGACTCGGACACCTTGGGAAGCTTCTACGAGATTATCGTCGCTGTGTGGAGGGGAGGGGTCGTGCCGCAGCAATATAAGGATGCAACGATTAAGGTGCTGCACGAGAAGAAAGACAGGACGGAGTGTGGTAAATATCGTGGCATTTCCCTAGTCGCGCATGCCGGCAAAGTGCTCCTCAAAGTCATCGCGCGCCGACTCAGCGACTATTGCGAACGGGAAGGCATCCTGCCGGAGGAGCAGTGTGGCTTTAGGCCCGAACGATCGACGGTCGACATGATGTTCGTGGTGCGACGCATGCAGGAATTGGCAAGGAAGAAGGACACTCCGCTCTTCATGTGCTTTGTCGACCTCACCAAAGCCTACGACTCCGTCGACCGAACCCTCCTGTGGGCTGTCTTGGCTCGCTTTGGGGTGCCACCTAGAATGCTCACCGTTATCCCCCAATTCCACGACGGCATGCGAGCATGCGTGCGGCTGGAAGACGGCGAGTGCTCAGATATGTTCGACGTGAAACAGGGCCTACGGCAAGGGTGTGTGCTCGCGCCATTGTTGTTCAACATGTCTTTTACAGCGGTGCTGCGTGTGGCGGAGAAACGATTCGCTGCTGATAAAGCCATCACGGACAGCTTGGTGCAACAGCAACAAAAGCAGGAGAAGAAGAAAAAGAAGAGGGGGAAGGCACGGGTCGGGCACGCCGACGGACAGGGGAATGATAAAGAGGCCCAGACACTGTGGGCTATGCTCTATGCCGACGATGCAGGCATAGTATCGAGATCACCCAACGGCCTGGAGAGGATGATGACGGTGATCGTGTCTGCATGTGCCGCTTTCGGCCTGACGGTCTCGGAGGCCAAGACGGAGATAATGTGTCTGCAAACGAAAGATGGGGGGAACGTGCCGTTCACCGTCACCGCCGCCGGCCAAGTGTACAAACAAACGACCGAGTTTGTGTATCTGGGCGGGGCTATCAGCGCAGATTGGACGGGCAGAAGTGTCGAGGTAACGCGTCGACTCCAGAGGGCATGGGCATGCTTCGGACGGTATAAGATGGAAATTTATGACCGCCCGGGTGTGCGCCTACGCCTGAAGGTGCGAATGCTGAGAGCCGAGGTGATCGAAACGTTGCTCTACGGTTGCGTTACTTGGAGCCCGAGCAAGACTGATTACGGTAGGCTACGGGAGGTCCACCACAAGATGCACCTCCGATGCATCGGGTGGCGAAAACGAAAGCGCGAAGACCACATTCTATCCTATGCTAGCGCGCTTCTCAGGACAACATCTGAAAGCGTTGAGACGACGGTACGCAGACGTAGGCTCTTGTTTGCGGGCTTTGTGACACGAATGGGGGAGGAGCGTCTGCCGAAGAGGGTGATGTTTGGGGAGATGGTTGGGGGTAAGGGTTACTCCGGAGGACAGGAGTGGGACTGGATGAGGTACCTTGAGGAGGACCTCAAGGAGTTCGGCATCAAGCGCGAAGGGTGGCGCGAGGCAGCACAGAAAGCCGGCAGATGGTTCCGACGGGTCGAGGAAGGGGCGGAGGCCTTCATGCGGAAATGGCATACAGATGAGAAGGAGGCATCGGCAGAACGGCATAGAATAGCTGCAACCACGACCACAGCCGTTGACGCCAACGCGAGTGTGCATAATGGCAGGGAAGAGGGGGGGGGCGAAAGGGGGACGAGGGGGAATGGCGGGGGGGGGGAGGGGAGGCGGTCTGCCCAACAGACTGAAGCCTGGTTATGGCCATCATCGTCATGATGCACTCCTTTCTTTGGGACCCAAGTAACTAGCATGGTGCCATCTGGGCAACTTTGCGTGTCTGTATGCTCCAGTGCCTGCCTTTGGTATTTTCTTTCCCCCCCGCCCGTGATTATCGCTTTTTTGTCCCTTTTTGTTCATTTTTCTTTCATTCCCGTTTGTACCTCTTTGTGTCTTTGTTAGTATGGTCCGTTTTGCCTTTTTTTTTTTTTGCGTTTTGCTATCTGCGTCTGCTTTAGTTTTGTTTTTGTTTTTCTTTTGCTTAGCTTCATCTTCTTTTTTTAGGTTTTTGTCTGCTATTAATAGTCTCCTTTTTTGCTTCCCTGGTGTCCGCAGTGGTGGAGTGCGTATGCTTGTTTTTTGTTTTTTGCCTCTGTTTTTACTTGAGGTATTTCTTCCACTCCAGAGTTATTGGAGCCTGTCCTGCGACCACGGACTGCATTGAATTGTGAGTTAATGTGAGAACAACAACAACAATATCCCCACACCATCGACCGCCTTTTGGTGCACCTGCACAGCGTTGTTGGTACGCACAGCAGTACGTTGTGTCTCGCGACGCGTATGATATATATATTGCTATACTCATCGCGACGCGTATGATAAGTGTTATTAGTGAGGGGCAAAGCCAAGGGTCGGCGCATCGGCGCCGCCCCGAAGCCGTGCACTGGCACATAGTCCCTCGCCATTTACCGCCTTCTAGTGCACCGGCACAGCGGTGCTGTTATATACACCGTTCGTTGTGTACCGCGGCGTGTATGATCTGTACCGTTAGTGAGGGACGGGTCAAGGGCCGACGGATTGGCGCCGGCCACGAGGCCTGCGCCGGCACATAGTCCCTCGCCATCAACCGCATTTTTGTGCATTGGCACAGCGTCGTTGGAACATACGGCAGTACATCGTGTCCCCCCACGTGTATGATATGTATCGTTAGTGGGAGACGGGGCACAGGCCGACGTTTTGGGGTCGGCCACGAGACCTGCGCCGACAAATATCCCCTCACCATCGACCGTTTTTTAGTGCACCGGTACAGCGTTGTTGGTACGTACAGTAGTAAATTGTTGAGTCTCACGACCTGTATGATAGGGCTACATACATCGCTCGGTGTACCGCGATGTTTAAGATACGTATCGTTAGTGGGGTCGGGCGGAGGGCCGACGCGTTGGCGCCGGCCACGAGGCCTGCGCAGGCACATACAGTAGTCTCCCAACCATTGACCGCCTGTTGTTTTGCATTGTCACAGCGTCGTTGGAACGTATGGCACAGCAGTACGTTGTGTATCGCAACGCGTATGATATGTATCGCTGGTGAGGGACGGGCCACGGGCCGACGCGTTGGTGCCGGCCACGAGACCTGCACCGGCACATATTCCCTCACCATCGACAGCCTTTTTGGTGCACTGGCACAGCGTTGTTGATACGTACAGCGGGACACTGTGTATAGTAACGTCTAGGGTATACCCAGTATATCACTACTCGACGCGACGAGTGTGATCACTATCGTTAATGAGGGGCAAGGCCAGAGTGCGGCGCATCGGCGCCGGCCCCAAGCCGTGCACCGGCACATAGTCCCTCACCACCAACTGCCTTCTAGTGCGCCGGCACATCGGCGTTGTCCCAAGCTTCGTTCATTGTGTACCGTGACGTGTGTGATATATAATGTTAGTGAGGAACGGGCCAAGGGCCGACGCGTTGGCGCCGGCCACGAGGCCTGCACCGACACGTCGCGTCCCTCAACCATTGACCGCAGTTTCGTGCACCGGCACGGAGTCGTTGGAACATACAGCAGTACCTTGTGTCTCGTCACGAGTATGGCATGCATCGTTTGTGAGGGATGGGCCACGGGCCGACGCTTTGGCGCCGGCCACGAGTACCTGCGCCGGCATATATATTCCCTCGTCATCGACCGCCTTTTAGTGCACCGGCACAGCGTTGTTGGTATGTACAGCAGTACCATGTGTCTCACGACGTGTATGATACATGTCGAAATAGTCGTCGCGAAGCGAAAGTTACGTATGGTAAAGTAAGGGCAGGGTCGGCGCATCGGCGCCGGCCCCAAGTCGTGCACCGGCACACAGTCCCTCACCGTCGACCGCCTCCTAGTGCGACGGCACGGCGGTGTTGCTACATACCAAGTACATCGTTCACTGTGAATCGCGATGTGTATGATCTGTAACTATGGTGAGGGACGGGTCAAGGGCCGACGCGTGGGCGCCGGCCCCAAACCTGCGCCGGCACATGGTCACCTCACCATCGACCGCCTTTAGTGCACCGGCACGGTGTTGTTGAACATACATCGATACGCTGTGTCCCGCAACGTGTATGAAATGTGTCGTTGGTGAGAGACGAGCCACCGGCCGACGCTTCGGCGTCGGCCACGAGACCTGCGCTGGCAAATCTTCCCTCACAGTCGACCGCCTTTTAGTGCACCGGCACAGCGTTGTTGGTACGTACAGTAGTAAATTGTTGAGTCTCACGACGCGTATGATATATATCGCAATACCCATCGTGACGCGTATGATATCTATCGTAAGCGGGGGGCAAGGCCAATGGTCGCGTCGGCGCCGGCCCCAATGCGTGCACCGGCACATAGTCTCTCATCTCCGACCGCCTTCTCGTGTGCCGTCACAGTGGTGTTACTACATACCGCGATCGTTGTGTACCGCGACGTTTATTATATGTATCGTTAGTGAGGGACGGGCCAAGAACCGACGCGTTCGCGCCGGCCACGAGGCCTGCGCCGGCACATAGCTTCCCTGGTGTCCGCAGTGGAGTGCGTATGCTTGTTTTGTTTTTCGCCTCTGTCTTGCTACCGAGGTATTTCTTCCACTCCAGAGTTATTGGAGCCTGTCCTGCGACCACGGACTGCATTGTATTGTGAGTTAATGTGACAACAACAACAACAACGACAACAACAACAACAATAGTCCCTCAACCATCGACCGCCCTTTAGTGCCCCGGCACAGCGTCGTTGGAACATACAGCAATACATTGTGTGTCGCAACGTGTATGATATGTATCGGTAGTGAGAGACGGGCCGCAGGCCGACGCTTTGGCGCCGGCCACGAGACCTGCACCGGCATATATTCCCTCAATATCGACCGCCTTTTAGTGCACCGGCATAGCGTTGTTGGTACGTATATACAGCAATACATTGTGTCTCACGACGTGTATGATATATATCACTATTACGTAGCGAGGGACGGGCCGAGGGCCGACGCCTTGGCGCTGGCCAGTTAAATTTAACGTCAGCTGTGAGATCGAGGATACCAAGTATGCATCAAGTATATGCTGGTACGTGAGAGTATGTATCCCCATTCCTGGGTGCGGCGTGTCTGGGAGGAAACAAGAAAGAAACCTGGTACTCGTACGTGCCCGTACAGCACAGGTGTCATCAGCGTGTTCCCCATTACTGCCAAATATAGAGTACGCTGTTCGAGGGTATGTATCTCCATCCCTGGGCACGGCTTTCTGCGGATATACGATCTGGTACAGATTTTTGCCCTCTGCTCCGGTGTCACGCTCTCGTCTCGATTAGATATCTCTACTGATGCAATAGTCCTGTCTATGTTGCCGCGAATAACATAATTGTTCCCTCCTGTGAACGGCTAATTCGCGAATTCGCGGGTGCGTGAAATTTATACGAGTATCTCCTACCCGTACTACCCTTCATGCATGTACAAGAAACTCTTGCTTATCCACTGGATGGAGCGCACCGACCAAGAAAAAAAAAACCTCGTGGGAAAATTCATGGCTGGCGGCCCCAAGCGATCGAGGTAACGATGCTTGCAGACGCATGAGGCAGGCTAATGAGTCATTGCGCATCAGAGCCGACAGCCCCACGCACAATTGTGATCGAGTTCAAGGTCTAGAAACCTCGAATACTCCTGATCTCTCGCTCCGTTCGCACGCCTCTCGCACACGTACCGGGAAAGCGTGCGTCGCCCCTGCGTGCCCTCCTCCATTTGCATGCTGCAGCATGCCAACCGCCGCTGTCGCTGCTGATGCAGTCGCGAAGAGGAACTATAACAAGGAAACCACAACGGTAGGCCTAGCCTCTAGACCTATCAATCTGCAGCGAGCAGTGCCGTGCTCTCCTCATACATCTATCACGAGAAGCTAGAAGGGGGCACGAAACGAATGTGGCCGTCCTTCTCTTCTCTCTGCCTCTGAACAAATTAAGCCATTTAATTTCCGTCGGTAGAGATCATGACTACTAATAATTAATTCCGTCGGTTCTGAACAAAACAGGCATCTCACGTGAACTTAGAGATACTACGCGTAGCCCGAAAGAACGCGCCGCATCACACAACGCCGAGCCGAATAACAACGACGCGCGGAGACGAGAGCGAAGGTTTGCGCTGCCGTGTGCGCGCCGTCGCCAGCCTTTTTTATGTTACAGTCGCGCAGGATAGGAAGCTATCACTCTCAGGGTGTCTTGGGTGGGCGGAGGAAGCCCTCAAGCGCCACGTGCGGAACAGTAGCGGTGATACAGCTACCGAGGTCTCGAGCGTATTCTCCGTTTTTTTGCTCGTTGGTTTGCTCGGTTTTCGTGATTGTTGGCCGATCGAGCAGGCCGAAAAATTAAGGTTGCGGCCGCCATGTTACTTTTGAGGTGCCCCGCCGGGGTACGATATGCTATGATGCGTGGGCGTGGGCGCGGCCATTGCTCCGGTCACCTCTCGTTGAGATTCGTGTTTTATCGCCTCGATCGTGGTCACCGAACCAGCCAAGAATCGCCCCAGAGGCATTTTTTAGTAGTGGGGCCACGGGAAAAAACAAAAAAGAAATAAAAAAGCTTTCAAGACTTGATAAGGCGTTTTCAATATGGGGTTGAGCTTGACGATCTTTGGCCGTTTGTTTTTAAAAACAAAATGATTCGATTGCAGCGCACTGTTCGCTCGTCTGCTTGCCCTCGGGCGACGCACTTTGGCCTCTGGTTTTGTCCATCACCAACCCTCAAAAAGATGGTTGCTCCGTTTTTGTGATAATACTGTTGTGCCCGTCCATAGTATCTTAGGAATGCAGATACGAAATCAAAAAGAGGGGGCGTGTTACCTGGTACCTCTTCGGACGAAATAGCTACCAAAACGAAAAGAGGGCGCGTGTTACCTGGTATCTTTTTGGACGAAAAAATAGGGACCGTGACGTTATTAAACTGAGTATATCGAACGGTCCTTTAATTTCTGTCCACAGTTGTATCAATGTATTTACGTAGTAATTGGAATACATGGTGTAAAATTCAGTCCAAACAGTCGCGTTGTAAATACCACTGCATGTGGAGGTCTTGGGTAAAATACATATGTTAGCGGTTGCTGGTAATACGATCGTATCATATGCACAGTGTTGTGTTGTATGATACCTGGTACATTTCAAACCGTCCCCGTTTGTGGTATTCGGTAGCTTGGTACAGGTCTACGGATATTGGGGGTTTGATACAGGTCTACGGATATTGGGGGTTTCATGTATTGTGGGGTTTCGTATTATGTATCGAGGCATTATTTGGTAAGCCTCGTGGCTGGCGGGGTGGAGCTGCTCCTCCGGGAGCAGTCGCTGATGTCAATGATACGCCCCAGGCTTAGATGATAACGATACTGCCTGTCTTTATGTGAGTGGTGCAGCCGGTGACAAGCTTGGTGCGGCTTACCTCCTGTGTGTGGTTTATGCGGTGGGGTCTCAGACAGAACGGTATTGATCCACCTGGTGTGTGTTGTGTTTGGTTTATTGTACAAGTATTTTGTTTTCTCTCCTCGATCTACGCCATAGGGGCACGCCGCGTGGTTACATAGGCCACGTTATACAGCAAGCGTATTCGAACACGACATCGAGTTTCCGGGCCCGGAGTTTGCTGAAGGGTTGGTGTTATGGCCGAGGAGATCGATCTGCTTCGGCAGCAACTTGCGGAGGTGACGACTATTCTGGCTGAGCGAGACGCCACGTTGGCTGACCGACACGCGACGGTGGCAACGGAGAGAGCGCTAAGGATGTCAGCCGAGGCAGAGGCTGAGGGGGATATTGCTGGGAGGAGCGGGCGGCCCATACATTAGGCAAGTGTTGGGCAGCCTGTGCCGGAGCCAGACTACCGTCACCAGACTCCTCCGGCACCCATCTTTTCGTCGCAAAATAGCATGCGGGTACCCAAGTTTGATGGGGGCGGTCAGCTGCACTTGTGGCCACACAGATTCCAAACGTTTTTGACGGCGCGGGGTCTGATCGGGGCACTCGAGCCCACGAGCGACCCCATTCGAATAGCCGGAGGTTTAGGAGGGATGGAGGAGCGAAACCGGTCGATTTACCTCCATGGGCAGCAGAGAGTCCAGAAGTGCGAGAAGGCACGGGAATTCCTTTTGGAAGCCATGCAAGGACAGCCTGCGGAGGAACGCATGCGTGCCGCTGGGTCGGTGGAGGGAGCATGGAAGGCTGTGATGGATTGGTATCAGCCACAGGGTGATGCCGAGAGGGATCGACTCGAAAAAAAGTTCGAGGATATCAGAATGCAGGGGGATGAGGACCCGAAGCTGTTGTTTGGCCGTGCCGAGGGGAAAATCAATGTGTTGTCCGCGTTGGGTATCCGCAAGTAGGACCGCGAGGTTACTCGCATACTCACACGTCGTCTTCCGTCCGAGGTTTACGACGTAGAGCAGCGTACTAGTTTGCTTCGGCCCGGTATCACGCGATCGGAGATGGAGAAAATCGTCCGCACCTCCAACGCTAACCGCAAGACGAAGGAGTTGGAGGAGAGGAAGTTAGCGGTGGTCGCGTCAATGGCTCCAGCCCCGTTGGCGGGTCCCCACGCCCTCGCCGTTGGGGGGGGTTTTCACGGAAGGTATGGGGGCGGCGGGCCACAACAGCAGCAGCAACGGCAGTATGGGCGGCAGCAGCAGCAGCGGTCGTATGGACGGCAACAACCACAGCAGCAACAGCGGCGGCTGTATGAGCAGCAGCAGCAGCGGTCGTATGGACAACCACAGCCACAGCAACAGGAGCAGCGGCAATACGGTGGCGCCGCGCAGCAGCAGCAGCAGCAGCAGCAGCAGCAGCAGCAGCAGCGACAGCAGCAGCAGCGACAGCTGGGGGGAGACCAACAGCAGCAACATGGGGGTGGAGGCCATAGTTACCGGCAGCCGCATCCACATCACCCGCAGCAGCAGCAACGGCAGCCGCAGAGGCCGGGGGCGCTGGTGGGACAGGTAACACTGAAAGAGGGTGGTATCAGCCTGAATCACCTCCGCCTCCAGGAGCGTCGATGGGAGAAATGAACAAGTGCGACCGGTGTGGCACTTCCGGGCATAAATCCACGATTTGTCGAGCGGCGAACGCCTTTTCGAGGGTTTGCAGCACTTGTGACGCTTTCGGTCATATGGCCAGGCAATGCCGCACTGCTCCGCCTACCCGTATGCATGCAAACATTGTCGCGGCCCCTCCGTATGGCCCTCCGGCCCTTCAGGACCACTACAGCAGCGCACCGCCACCACCAGGAGCTTGGCCTCAGAACCAAACTGGCTTCGTAGTTCACGGCGACGAGTTGGACGGGGGCGGTGTGGTCGGAGGCGTACAGCAATGGGACGGGGGCGGTGTGGGCGGCGGCGAACCAGAATGGGGCGGGGGCGGTATGGGCGGCGGCGAACCAAAATGGGGCTGGGGCGGTAAGGACGGCGGCGAACCCAAATAAGGCGGGGGCGGTGTGGGCGGTAGCGAACCGTACTGGGATTGGGGTGGTATGGGCGGCGGCGAATCATACTGGGACGGGGGTGGTGTGGGCGGCGGAGCGCAAGGTCAGCCAGAGCCGAGTGGAGTAGCCGGGGAAGCTTACGAGGGCGGACCACTTTCCTCGACTATCGAAAGCCAAGCGACGTCCAGCAGCGAGCAACAGATCAAGTGGCCCACTCTCTTCGTGGCGCATTTGACGTCTTTAGGCAAGTGGCATGCTTTTTCTGTTGGTGGTGGTCTTGTGAGGCAAACAAGGTCTGGTAGTAAGATTCTGATTGGAGATCGTGCTGCGTCGATCCATTGCACTGGTGATTGCACATTCTTTTACAACAAGAGACTCCCTACCCCCGATGAGAAGTGTTTGATCTCAGGCGATGGAAAGAAAATGGAGGTAAAGTTTTTCGGTTGTGTCGATCTCGTGATGCACTGTGCGGAGGACGTAGCAGTGACTCTGAGGAATGAGGCGTATGTGCCTGGGGTCCCCTTCGACCTTTGTTCGTTCAACGTGATTCAAGAGGAACACGTCATATCCCCTTGACCACTACAGGGTGCACATGCTTAACGGACACGTGCTTTTCCGCAAGGAGAAGTTCGGTAACTACGTCGAGGCTACTCGGGTAGAGAGGCACGAAAAACCTCCCTCACTTGCTGCTGCAGAGTTGAGGCCAGGTGGGCAGAGATGGATAGACGTCAACGACCTGCGCTGTTTTCTTGGCCACGCCCACGATGCTGTTTTACGTGAATCTTGCTCGTCAAATGGGCATCAAGGTGACGGGACGTTTAGGGTATTGCGACGGGTGCGCGGGGGGGAATGGAATCCGCAAAGCCATCCCAAAATCCACATCGTCGCGTGCTGATAAGCGGATGCAGCGCCTGTTCGCCGACCTCGCAGGATCCATGCCGAAGTCATCGGGCGGCGCTCGGTACTGTTTGATGGTCGTCGGCGACGCCACCAACATGGGCTGGCCGGTATTTCAGCCGGACAAGAGCGCAGCCACCGTTACCCTCGGTTTCTGCACTTTCCTGGCGGCCGTAAATGCCTACGGGAAGCCTGGATGCCTTCGCACGGACAACGCGTCCAAATTCACCGGCACCGAGATCCAAAGGCTGATGATCGAGAACAACACCCGTCGCGAGTTCATCTCCGTCGACGGTTCGAAGCGCAACGGGCGGGTGGAGCGGAAGCTAGCTCTTGTTGCCGAAGGAGGCCAGGCTGCATTCTTGGACTTCCAGACCATGTTCGATGGGGTGGAGGTTCCGGCCAAGGCGCTCAACTACGATCGCACGTGGCCGGAAGCGTGGACGTGGATGTGGGACGCGCTCAAACCCATGGCGCGAGTGGATGAAAAGCCCGACATGAGGTGCTCGTTCGAGACGTTCCACGAGAGGCCTTACAGGGGCCCGGTGCTTCCATACATGATGCCGGGACGCCACAAGGCCAAGCGGGCGACTACGTCAGAGCTGAAACGCGAGCCATGCTTCCACCTCAACTCCGGCAACGACCACGCTTCGGCAAACGACGGAGTCTTTGCCCGTGTCCCTTCCCCCCGCGCCGCCCGCAACCGTTGCATCGTCAAACGCCTCACCTGCACCTCTGCCCGCTTTGTCGGAGGGGCCTGTGCAGCAGCAGCAGCAACCGCGGGTATCGCCGGCGGTGACGCGGTCAGGGTTGCGGCAACAGGGGGGCCTGGGTACGCAGCATGGCTTCGTTTCGATGCTAGCTGCGCGGGAGAATATCGCCATGGTCATCGCCGACCAGTCTCCGCCGCACATGCCCGCCCCATGCCCTGCGAGTGAGTTGGTAACGTCCGACTCATACCGTGAAGCGTGCGAGGATGAACAGGGAGACGTGTGGTTTCACGCCATGGACACTGAGTTTGACGGAGTGTCCCGCGCGAAGACGTTCGGTGCTGTGGTAGACGAGAAGGATAGAGGAACGTAGCAACGAAACGGAATCAACGTGATCTCTGCTAAGTGGGTTTATTCTTGGAAGGTTAACAATTTTAGCAGAGCAGTGCGGGAAAAGGCCAGGTTGGTAGCGAGGGGCTTTAAACAGCGTGCAGGAGTTGACTCCCATCCGTTGCGAGCATTCGTCTGCTCGCTGCCATCACGTGTGAGTTGGGATTGGATTTATGCCATTGTGATGCCGAGCAGGCGTTTGTCCAGTCCGAGTTGAGCGAGGACGTCTAAATGCGCCTCCCCAAGGGGTGCGGGTCGATGTTCGGTAAGGTGGTCAAGTTATGTCGTAGCCTGTATTGTTTGAAGCAGGCGTCGCGGCAATGGCATCATCACTTGGTACGTGGTATGAGGGGTCTTAGTGTTGAGCAGTGTGAGGCTTATCCGTGTGTCATGCGTTTGGTGGAGGCGGGGGCCGTGTCTATCGTAGTAGTAGTGCATGTGGATGACATATTTGCGATGGGGCTTAAGAGTGGGTGTGACCAGTGTTGTGGGGACCTGAGCTAGTTCGTTCCTATCAACAACCTGGGGGAGTTGCGATGGTACGCACGTTGCCGATTCTCTCGAGACTGGGATGCAGGGAGATTGACGATATCACAGCAGGTTTTCGCTGAAAGAACTGTAGCGAAGGTTGGTGTCACCCGCGGTAAGTGCATTCATTCCTGCGGTGGTTGACCTAAAGCTTGAGGTGTTTGACAAGGATGAACCAGACGTTGATGAGCCTTTTCGGTCGTTAGTAGGGCATTTGATATTCCTGGCGAACCAGACCCGCCCGGACATCCTTCACGCGGTTCGGGCGGTCGCAAGATACTCTGCTGCACCACAGTTATTGCATTAGCTGGCAGCGTTGCACATCATTATGTTCATCAAATCTACGAGTACGTACAGTATTACTTTCCTGAGGGGCCTGAGTAATGGAATCCAGTTGGAGTTGTACGTGGATGCGGACTACGCGCACGAGGCCAATGACCGAAGGTCTGTCTCTGGTGGAGTTATCATATGCGCTGGTGCCTGTGTGTCGTTTTACTCTAGGACGCAGAAATCCATTACCCTCTCATCCACGGAGGCAGAGTATATGGCGAAGGCCACCGGTTTCCGCGAGGCGATTTTCATGCGCTATCTCTGGACTCTTATTTTTCCGGACCGCGATGTTGGATGTACCACGGCGAAGGAAGATAACCAGGGGGTGACACATTTGTCGAAAAACCCTGTGACCACTCCGAACAGTAAGCACATTGATGTCCGTCATCACTTCCTTCGGGAACGTGTTGCTATTTATTGGGGAAATGCGAAATGGTCCACGTATCGTCGGCATCGCAGCATTCTGACTTCCTCACGAAGCCTTTGCCCACAGAAGCGCTCCGTTCTCATCGCAACTTTGTGATGAATCTGTTGTCATTTCTTTCATTTATTTCTTGGTTTCGGATATTCTAGGGTATTGGGTGAGGAGAACGGAGAAGAGTGATTTTTAGGGAATTGGAGAAAATATTGGGATGTACTCATGCGCTGAGTAGTGTCAACACGCCTATTATAGGGTATACCGATGGTCTTGATGAATCGTGCCGTACCCGTTGGCTATTGGTTAGGTATGCACAACGTACAGGGGAACCAAAATTACTAGTATCCGTAGTACTTTTAAATTTAGATGCAGTCTGTTGTTGACTTTTGCATACTCCCGGAGTGAGCACCTATTAATAGCAGGGGGGCTATTATAGTTCGAATTGAGATGTCCTACATCAGAGACGTTCGGTTGTTCTGCTCTTCTTCCAGAGTGAGTGCAAAACAGGGGGGCCGATGCTATCGGGCGGTACGATATATTATACGTGAAGGCGGTGTTATTGATTTTGGTTGAAGGTTTTACCAACATACTTACGTTTGTTGGATTTTTTTCCTTCTTATAGTTATGGTCTTGACATATTTTAGGAGGTCTCCACTGGAATCGAGATTGAGAGATTTTGTATCGGGATTGCCGTTCTACATTGGCGATTCTGAAGTGTGGAATTTGGGATTGCCGTTTTACCTTGGCCACGATGAAGGATGGTATTTGGGGTTGCCGTTTTACCTGGCAATTGGTGATAAGATATTCGGGATCTATCGTATCGCGCATCGAATAGGGGGGTTGTTTGTGGTATGTTGTAGCTTGATACAGGTCTACGGATATTGGAGGTTTCATGTATTGTGGGGTTTCGCATTATTTATGTATCGAGGCATTATTTGGTATGCCTTGTGGCTGGAGGGGCGGAGCTGCTCCTCCGGGAGCAGTCGCTGATGTCAATGATACGGCCCAGGCTTTGATGATAACGATACTGCCTGTCTTTATATGAGTGGTGTAGCCGGTGACAATCTTGGTGCGGCTTACCTCCTGTGTGTGGTTTATGCGGTGGGGTCTCAGACAGAACGGTATTGATCCACCTGGTGTGTGTTGTGTTTGGTTTATTGTACAAGTATTTTGTTTTCTCTCCTCGATCTACGCCATAGGGGCACGCCGTGTGGTTACATAGGCCACGTTATACAGCAAGCGTATTCAAACAATCCCCCCTTGAGACGCAGCGGATTAACCGAGCAGCTGGTCCACATGAAAAATGCAGAACACCTAGACGTACGATATACGCCCACTAGACCGATTACAGCAGTAGTAGTGGACCACTAACAATAATAGTGTAATATGTATAGTCTAGGTTGGTACACAAAATGAATGTTTAGCGGGATAAACGCATAGTATGACTGCTGCGACGCCAACGGGGCCGAATACGGGCACGGCAGATAGATACGTCACGCAGGGGCCCACCCATAACCAACAACCAACCCATCCACTCACCCAACCACCTACCGATCCACCTACTCACCCACCCACGAACCCACCCCAACCAACGCACCCACTCACTTATATCCTTTCTTAACCCTACGAGAATTCAATGCACTATTAAAAAAAACCAAGGAGAACGAATAGCAAACAAGGAAAAAAACGAACAAAAAAAAACGCATAGCGAGGACGGGACCAATCGAGCAAGTAAGTAAGTATTTTTGTTATTATGTTTGCCATTCCGACAAAATAGCGTAGATGCCATTCCAATTTAAACCTGATATCCTTCCGTAAATCAGCAATATTCCTCATACACCTCTTCTCTGCCAGCCGACTCCCAATTTCCCTTCCCCACATCATTTCATTGTATTGAAGATTCAAACGGACGTCTCACTACCTTAGCAGCTTAGACCTATATAGTATGCCAATGGAAACGCGAAGTTCAAAAGTATTTTTTGAAATATATCGTTTAAAAAAAACAGCCGAAAAAATTCTCGTACCACCGCCGCTGTGGGGGAAAAAGAGAAAATGTTTGATTTTTTCTTTTTTTTTTCCCCCAACGGCTGCAGGCGGAGCAATTTGTGTGTTTACTGGTCGCAAATTGTCAACACGGTGATCGAAACTAGCTCGTGCGACGACCGACGCTCGATCTCGACATAGACTCAGCCCACGGCCAACCCACTCGGTATCTGGCAAGCCCAACGAATCTAGATGACGGCCTCGAAGATATCAGGTGGATCCATGGTCTAGGGGGCGAGAGCTTGCCGGCGGCGTCCTACGGTATCCTCCCAAACCTGAAAAAAAGTCTATTTTTTGCCATTCGAGACGGATGGAGAAGTTTTGTCTTCTGTTTTGTGCAAACCAGCGGCCAAATGTGTTTTATCACACGCCTGGTCAGCTCCCGCCACATGACACCGGCCATGGTGTGAAGACGGTGACCCTAGGGTGGGTCGGAGTCCGTAACGAGCGCACTCCGTTCAGAATTCATGACGCAATCGTTGGTTTGTTGATCGATGTCTGTCGAGGACTCGGAATCTCGCCGCTTCGAACAAAAGATCGGCCTGAGTTTTTCTCAAGCCGAAGATTTGCTTTTTTACAGACCTATGCCAATGGTACAGCGAAGTTGCAATACAAAGTTTGAAATTCAAAGATACCCGCCAAAACAAATCAGAACACGCCTCCTATGGGCCACCTAAAAAAAAACCAAAGTTCCTAACTTTTGGAAAAGCCCGAAAAAAATAAAATCTGGGGCCGTTGTTGGGGCAACATCGGCTTGAGAAAAACTCAGGCCGATCTTTGTTTCGAAGCGGCGAGATTCCGAGTCCTCGACAGACATCCACCAACATAACCAACGATTGTGTCATGAATTTTAAACGGAGTGCGCTCGTTAGGGACTCCGACCCACCCTAGGGTCACCGTCTTCACACCATGGCCGGTGTCATGTGGGGGGAGCTGACCAGGCGTGTGATAAAAACACATTTGGCCGCTGGTTTGCACAAAACAGAAGACAAAACTTCTCCATCCGTCTCGAATGGCAAAAAATAGGCTTTGTTTCAGGTTTGGGAGGATACCGTAGGACGCCGCCGGCAAGCTCTCGCCCCCTAGACCATGGATACACCTGATATCTTCGAGGCCGTCATCTAGATTCGTTGGGCTTGCCAGATACCGAGTGGATTGGCCGTGGGCTGAGTCTATGTCGAGATCGAGCGTCGGTCGTCGCACGAGCTAGTTTCGATCACCGTGTTGACAATTTGCGACCAGAAAACACACAAATTGCGCCGCCTGCAGCCGTTGGGGAAAAAAAAAGAAAAAATCAAACATTTTTCTCTTTTTCCCCCACAGCGGCGGTACGAGAATTTTTTCGGCTGTTTTTTTAAAGCGATATATTTGAAAAAATACTTTTGAACTTCGCGTTTCCATTGGCACAGGTTAGGAACATTTTTGTATTTTAACGAGGCTCATAGGAAGCGTGTGTTCTGATTTTTTTTGGCGGGTATCTTTGAAATTCAAACTTTTTTTTGCAACTTACTTCGCTGTACCATTGGCATAGATAGGTCTTAGCGCATTGCATAATACAGATGCTTAGGTTATTCAATTATCATTCCTTCCAAATATATTCGCGCTATCCGGCATACACAGAGGTCATAATAAGTGCGTCCCCGTCATTTCTAGCAAGTTCGTCCCATTCCTTTCTATTAATACCTGGTAGTACTTTTTGCCCGGCACCTCTTTTGTCTTTCGTTGCTCTCGTTTGCGGTCGAGTCTCTTAAATTTATTTTGGGCTTCTACTCCCCCAAGCCCAGCTGACCCACGACCTTGCCAGCATCCCCCCAAACCCGATACGAGTCCTCCAAAACTAGGTGCGAGTCCCCTGACACCAGGTGCCGGTAAGAGTCCTCCAAAAACCGGTAAGAGTCCCCCAACACCAGGTGGTGCCGGTTGTCCCCCAAGACCCGGTCATAACCCCTTTAGAACCGCAGTCCCGTTTGGGGACAAAACTACTTGAAATTTGAGTGGTTTGTCCCCAGAACAGGACTGCGGTTCTAAAAAATAAGAGCCCCCCGACAGCAGGTAGGTGCCGGTCCGACTCCTCCAACGCCTGGTCAGAGCCTGCCCACACAAAGTGCCGGCACGAGTTCTCCAAACTCCGCAAAGAGCCCCCCGATACCAGGTGCCGGTACGAGTCCTCCAACACCCCGTAAAACTGGGCGAAATTGCCTCTACCACCCCAGACTCTACCGCCTCAGACTCCACCGGGGGTGTTGGTCCACCATGAACGTGCTACATCTTCACCGAGGAAGAACTAACTCCCAAATAAATTCTAAATTGAAATAAAAAACGCACGAAAAACGCCCCAAAAGACTTTTCACTCAAATTCAAAATTTGTAATTTGCCTGCTTGGTCGTTCATTCTTCGGCCAATCAGATGCACATTGAGTTTTTTTTTTTAAACCCGAAGTCGATTTGAAAAACATACAAGTCCTCGTTGAAGACGTGGGCCCTAAATGTTCAATTTAGATGCAAGAAAAAGTGGCCAACCCTAAGTATGTGCGATTTTGCACCAGATGAGACTCGAACCCACGAAAACATTGACACAGTAGATGCGCGAACCACTTCCAAGCCACGAGGAACACCGGTTCTCTGGCAACAAAACTACCCCACAGAGGTACACTATAATAATATTGTCATGCAGTGAGCGGAGTAGCCAATTCCATGCCATGTCATCGTGCTGGATGCGACATGCCCGATGTACACATTCTGTGAAGGAGACGAAACGGAAGAAAAAATGAAACGACAAAAACTATTGCAAAAAAACAGCGGTCGTGCCCACCTACCTCTACATTTTTTTTTTTCATCCCATTCATTATCTTCGCACATCTTCTTGTCTCTCTCCTTCCAACTCGTAACTCAGATCCGGGGTCACATAGCAGGCTCTTCTCCCCCCTTCCCGCTACGGTACGTGCCTTCATTTTTTATCGCGAGAAGATTTCAGCCTTTTCTTCCCTCGTCGACTCGCATCGAATCGTGCCTACCCACGCTGCAAGGCGCTCTCAACAATTGAATCCCTTTTTTTTATTTTTGCAAATAAAGTCAAAGTCCGACCCTCCTGGGGCTCGAACCCAGGACTCAAACAAGTAGAATTCGAGGTTAACCACTTGAACCACCGGGGCGACCGGCGCCACACAATACAGCAGTAATACTTACCATCACAGAACGGCTAGAGACACTCTATTAATACCATCACTCAATGACATGATAACATGACAAGGACATCAAAAACCTTGACCAAGAATGACGCGCCGAGCACTGCTCGTAGCCAATGAAAAGTCAAATTTCACGTCAAGCGGTCGTTTGTCGATCTGCGGAGATGGCACGTTTTACGTAGTCCTGAGTTCACGTGTAAGAAACGATAGCAGGGCGACATACTCGAACGGCGAGGCACCTTCCCTTACAGGCCGAGAGGGGCCTATAGTCGTGCGGTGTTGGCGGCAACTGCACCATTTAGGAAGGCTCTACGTCTAACGCATCGGCGGTGGATCACAAGTGACAAGAACTGAGCTTGCGAGGAGTACCTTCCAACCGGTATGCCATAGTCATTTCACAGTGGGAGCTATAGGCAAGACGCCATTACTGCTGTACGAACATACTGCAATATGAGAACAACAACAACAACTGCCTGACTGGTATAACACATATATGTGGGCTACGAGGATACTCTGTACGAGTATACAACCAAACAGCAGCAGCAGCAGTGGACCATGTACCCCCAATTTGTTCGCCCCGGTGGTTCAAGTGGTTAACCTCGAATTCTGCTTGTTGGGTCCTGGGTTCGAGCCCCAGGTGGGTGACTTTATTTGCAAAAATAAAATATAAAAGGATTCAATTGTTGAGAGCGCCTTGCAGAGTGGGTAGGCACAATTCGATGCGAGTCGACGAGGAGGGAAGGAAAGGCTGAAATGTTCTCGCGATAAAAATGAAGGCACGTACCGTAGCGGGAAGGGGGGAGAAGAGCCTGCTATGTGACCCCGGATCTGAGTTACGAGTTGGAAGGAGAGAGAGAAGAAGATGTGCGAAGACAATGAATGGGATGAGAAAAAAAAAAAAAAACGCAGCCAAATCAAGGGGACTTCGTTGTTTGGTGAAGTATTAATAGTACCTCGTACTTGTTTACACACGTGTGACCCCATGGAAGGCAATCCGACACTCCGACACGACATACGCGTTACATGCCACGTACTATCGCACGATTATCCCACCAGGCCATGAGCAGAGGTCCATTGTCTTGGGCAGGAAACATGTAATTATTGCCGCAGATGTAACTATGCTACGGAGTGAAGGCAGCATCCTCCCATGGTCACGATTGATCCTGGAATACAATGACAGAACATCGGAGGTCAACCACTAGATCCCTAAGACGACGATCAACAACAGTCAAACGTACCACCGGAGACGAAGCTCGCAGATTTTCACCACGCGGTCGTGTAGATTGGGTTGAAAACAGGTGGTATTAATAATAATGTGGCAGCTGGTGTGCGGTATTATTTAATAGCGGTACCCTATCCCAGATCCATTGAACCTTGTTAAAACCGCAGTTCGAAGCCGGTTCGCGAAGCAGGGAGGTCGTGGTACTCCAGAACTGTCTCAATGCTTGAGAAGTTTATCCCAGGATTCAATCAAATTGATAATATAGAGGCACTGTTTTCCTACGAGTACTCGTACAGCAGTAAGTCTCTTGAGTTGATGGCAGTCTCTCGCACATAATATCGCTTCCGGCCTTTGGTTTCTGTCCTGTCTGTTTTTTCATTCACTATGTATCTGTCTTCTTTATTTTTTATTGTGATTGAATAAAAAACATCGTTCATCGGAGAGCGTTTTTTCGTAGGTTCGACATTTTTTTCGCCCAATTTTTGAGTCTCCCAATTTTCCTGATTGTTTTTATATGAATGTGCTAATTTTAACGAGCTTGATTTTTTTGCATATGGAGAATCTCACGGAGAGTGACAGAACGCCTCCGAATATTGGAACATATCTCCAGTTATTTCCAAACTTTGGAAATTATGAACAAAAACGCTCTCCAATAAGAAAAAGCTGTATCGGAGAGCGTTTTTTCCACAATTAATTTGGACATTTGTTTTGCACGGTTTTTCAGTATGCCGTACTTGACTGATTTTTTTTTTTCAAATAAGTGTGTGAACTTTAACGAATTCGATTTTTTTACTCTTGGAGAATTCCCCGAATAGTGACAGAACGCCTCCGTATATTGATACATATCTCCAATAGGTTCGGTTCGAGGCTCATTTTTTCAAGGTGTATGGGATGACTCCTCGCGGGTACTCCGTGGAAGAAAGTCTTGTTGCGTGGGCGGATAGCATGCCTGTTTGGCTTGTTTTATGTTGCCGAACGTATCCTCTCTGTGGGGTAGGGGCGCGGTTGACGAAAGGAGTAAGGAGACTGCAGACAGGACAGCAAGGTACTAGACCGACTACTACTGCTCTATTGTACTATTAATAGGTAGAACCTGTCGAAACCACTGGTTCCACACAAATACTATATTTTTGTTGTTTGTTTCGGCTGCCTGTTAATGGGAAGGTGATTTTTTTTTTTTTTTTAATCTTTTTGGGCATCGGCTTGCAGGTTTCCTTACGTTTTTGTGGTCGTTTCTCTTTTTTTATATCTGCAGATATTGTTATTTCTTCGCTCTATTAATATACTTCGTTTTTGTCTTGTGCGCCAGATTTTCCCGCGGGCATGAAACGCTTTTTTTGTTCAATTTTTCCGATTTGTTTTCCTCTGTCTCTTTGATTGTTTCGATTTTTCTCTCATTTTCGTAGGATGTGTGTGTGTGTGTGTGTGTGTTCTTCACATTAAACCGTTCTTTCTACCCGTCGACATCCAGCACAACCAGTGTCCGTGCCGATTCTTCCATCCTAGAAGAGATACAAGTTCTGTGGTCACAAAGCTACGCCACAGAGATACTACGTTGCCACGTGTGCAGTGTGAACTGCAGTGGGCAATGCAAAGCCATGTCATCATACTAGATACGACAGGCACGACATACGCAATCTATGAAATAGTGAAACGAAAAGAAACAATCGAAGAGAAAACAAAACAAGGTAGACAAGTCGAAAAAGAAAAAGAAGAAAAATGAAAGCAAAATCTAAGAGAAACAATCTGTCGTGCCCCCCCCCCCGCAGGCGAGGTGGCCTACACTTGAAAAAGAACGAGCTGGAAAAAAGAAGAAATAACAAAAGACACCACTGCTTGTGAACAGAGTAAGACAAAGAACCAAGGAGAAAGTAACAAGGAAAAATAACAAAGGGGAAATAACAGGCAGACCAAAGCCCAAAGCACCTTCTAGGTGGCGGCAGCAGCTTGTGGTACGAGTAGTATAGCCAGGTTCTCCCTGCTAATCCGCCTGGTACCTTGCTACCCAGACTGCCGTCTCCGCCCTGCGTTCGTCAACTATGCCCAGCCCCTTGGCGTCAGACAATACGAGCCGAGCAGAGCAGGTTCGTCTTCCAACCACGCCACACGGCTCCTTGAGTACGGCTTATCAATCAGAAAAGGAAGAGGAAGAGAAAAAATGAAATGAAAATCACGGAGAGTCAGCGCAAGAGAAAAAAAAAAAAAAAAAAAAAAAAAAAAAACTAAAAGAGAAGACAAGGGAAGACCACGTTCGAGCCAGCTGCACCAGTTGGTAGCACTAGTAGTATGGTCATATTCTACTTCCTAGTCGACTTGGTGCCTTGCTACCCTGTCTGCCATCTCCTTCCTACTTTCGTCTACCGCCGTTTCCCTTCTACCCCTCCTGTTCCCCCCCCTCTCCGCATTCACTCGGTCGGGCTTTATGCCACTTCTCCTGTTGCCCCCTCCCCCCCCGTTCCTTTGGGCACCATCCACGGCGGATGCGCGGCGCTGTCTACTCATCTCAGCCTCAGCCTCGTGCCACCTCACCATGAACCGTTCGGCTGCTTCAAGTGCGTATGTATGGCGTGTCTGTCGTTTGCAGTACAATGACATGGCAGTGCATTGTCTACTCGTCGAAAAGGGCCTATCTTGACGAAAAACATATTTTTGATCCTAGTGTCCGACGGCATAAGAAGTGGCCTTATTTCACCCTACGTATGCACTTGGTGAGACTTGAACCAACGAATTGATCTTATTAATACGACACACGCGGACCACTTACCAACGAAATCCATCGAGGACGTGCATTTCATCGTATCGATCAGAGCAGGGAGATAATCTAAAATGCAGTCGTTTCTGCTGATACCATGGTCGCCAGACAAAATGAAGCAAGTAAGTGTGAAATGGGAATTGTGGCAAAACATCACGTGATATTCTCAATTAGCCCGTTCCTTGGACCAAACAACTTCCAGCACATATTGTTTGATATTAGTGAATTCTTCTGTATTCTGTAAATATTGTGTGTGTGTTCTACACACAAGACGCTGATTCTCCGTGATTTTCATTATTTTCTCTTTCTCCCTTTGTTCGCTTGATAACCGGTATTGAAGGGGTCGTGTGGCGTAGGTGGATGACGAGCCTGCTCTGCTTGTTTCGTACCTGGTATTGTCTGACGCCAAGGGACTGGGCATATATTAATTGTTGACGAGCGCAGAACGAAGACGGCAGTCAGGGTATAGCAAGGTACCAGGCGGACTAGCCAGGGAGAACCCGGCTATACTACGTACCCGTACCAGACACTGCTGCCGCTACCTGGAGGGTGTTTTGTGCTTCAGTTTGCCTGTTTTTTTCCCTTTGTTATTTTCTCCTTTATTTGTATTACTTCACGCTCTTCACAACCCTAAGTTATGTTTTCGTTACTTTATTTTATTTCCAGCTCGTTCTTTTCAAGGGAATTTGACACATCGCCTGCGGGGGGGGGGGGTACGACAGTTTGTTTCTTCTATTTCTTCTTCTGTTTTTTCTTTTCTTTTTTCTGTTTCGATTTGCCTTCTTTGCTTTTGATTTCTCTTTGCTGGTTTCCTTTCGTTTCTCTAATTCCTAGAATGAGTACCGGGTACGTTGTATCCAGTGTGATGACATCGTATTGCATTGCCCACTGCTGTGCTTACTGCATCCAGGTACCAGGTACCTGGCAACGTAGTATCTTTGTGGCGTAGCTTTGTGACCATATAACTAGTATCTATACTATTATTAATGATAGGGTTGAAGAATCGGCACGGACACTGGTTGCACTGAATGTTGGTAGAAAGAACGGTTTAACGTCAATAACACACACAAGACCGATTGTCTACCCGTCTACCAATCGAGCACAACCAGTGTCGTTGTCAATTATATAATGCTACAGAGTTGCACGCTCTGTGGTCTGTGGTAACAAAACTACGCATCGAATACCAGGTATACTATTAATACATTAATACGATCGTTGCTATATTGCTATGCGATAAAAATGAAGGCACGTACCGGGAAGGGGGGGGAAGAGCCTGCTATGTGACCCCGGATCTGTGGTATGAGTTAGAAGGAGAGAGAGAAGAAGATGGACGAAGATAATAAATGAAATGAGCAAAAAAAAAAAAAGGGGGCAGAGTAGTGTGTGTGTGTGTTCTTCACATTAAACCGTTCTTTCTACCCGTCGACATCCAGCACAACCAGTGTCCGTGCCGATTCTTCAATCCTAGAAGAGATACAAGTTCTGTGGTCACAAAGCTACGCCACAGAGATACTACGTTGCCACGTGTGCAGTGTGAACTGCAGTGGGCAATGCAAAGCCATGTCATCATACTAGATACGACAGGCACGACATACGCAATCTATGAAATAGTGAAACGAAAAGAAACAATCAAAGAGAAAACAAAAACAAGGTAGACAAATCGAAAAAGAAAAAGAAGAAAAATGAAAGCAAAATCTAAGAGAAACAATCTGTCGTGCCCCCCCCCCCGCAGGCGAGGTGGCCAACACTTGAAAAAGAACGAGCTGGAAAAAAGAAGAAATAACAAAAAACACCACTGCTTGTGAACAGAGTAAGACAAAGAACCAAGGAGAAAGTAACAAGGAAAAATAACAAAGGGGAAATAACAGGCAGACCAAAGCCCAAAGCACCTTCCAGGTGGCGGCAGCAGCTTGTGGTACGAGTAGTATAGCCAGGTTGTCCCTGCTAATCCGCCTGGTACCTTGCTACCCAGACTGCCGTCTCCGCCCTGCGTTCGTCAACTATGCCCAGCCCCTTGGCGTCAGACAATACGAGCCGAGCAGAGCAGGTTCATCTTCCAACCACGCCCCCGGCTCCTTGAGTACGGCTTATCAATCAGAAAAGGAAGAGGAAGAGAAAAAATGAAATGAAAATCACGGAGAGTCAGCGCAAGAAAGAAAAAAAGAAAAAACTAAAAGAGAAGACAAGGGAAGACCACGTTCGAGCCAGCTGCACCAGTTGGTAGCACTAGTAGTATGGTCATATTCTACTTCCTAGTCGACTTGGTGCCTTGCTACCCTGTCTGCCATCTCCTTCCTACTTTCGTGTACCGCCGTTTCCCTTCTACCCCTCCTGTTCCCCCCCCTCTCCGCATTCCCTCGGTCGGGCTTTATGCCACTTCTCCTGTTGCCCCCTCCCCCCCCGTTCCTTTGGGCACCATCCACGGCGGATGCGCGGCGCTGTCTACTCATCTCAGCCTCAGCCTCGTGCCACCTCACCATGAACCGTTCGGCTGCTTCAAGGATCCCCCGGTACCACTTCCCCACCTTTTTGGCTGCAGTGGACCACAACGCGGTCTCAACTCCAAACACCAAGGGGGCAACTTCCGTTGACCCTTCGGTGGCTCGGAACTCCCTAAGGTCTTCGACTATGCATCTATGCCAAGTCTTACACTGTCCGTCTGGTCTCGGGTTCTCCCCACCAGCTATCGTCCCGAGCATTACCCGATTGGGTAATCGCTCCGTGCTTTGCCGTGCCACGCCCCCCGCAAAGAAGAGCCGCCGTTTACGAATGGTCGTTTCGATGCTCTCGCAACGTGTCATATTGAGGGCCTTCGCGTACGAGAGGGTGGCATGGTCAGTATGAAGTCGGCGCTGGAAGCCAATGACTCGTAACAGGACTTGGTGGTGAGCCGTTCGAAGCTTGGCAAAGTGTTCCGCTCTGAGGGTCCACGTCACACACCCGTACAGCAGGGTCTCAATCACCTCGGCCTTCAGCATTCGGACTTTAAGGCTAAGGGGGGCGGTCGTCCTATCATACAACTCCGGGCCGAACCGTTTGAGGCATGCTCGCATGAGGCGGATCCGTCGGTCGATTTCGAGCGAGAGGTCAGCGTTTTCGTGGATAACGCCGCCTAGGTATGAGAACTGGGTCGTCTGCTTATACCTCTGTCCTGCCGCTTCGATGACGAGCGGTGGTGCGAGGGTTGTCCGGTCTGGTGTTTGTAGGACCATTGTCTCAGTCTTCTTTTCCGACACCGTGAGGCCTGCTGCTTCGAAGACAGTCACGATGACTGTCATCATTTTTGTAGTGCAATCACACGGCATTGCTTTAATCGACAGGCACGACATACACATTCTAAGAAACAGATGAAACAAATAAAAACAAAACCAAATCGATATCCCAACAAAAATATTCACCTATGATAATTATTATATTCAGAATAACAATACAACTATAATAAAAATACTATTAATATTGATAATCACAATTAAGTGTCGTGCTCCCCCGTAGGCGATGTGGGAGACAATGCAGAACGCGCTGAAAACACAGCCGTACCACTTATACTCGTATATAAATAGAGTATACAAGACTAAGAACCGAGGGATATAACAGGCACACGGAAGCACAACAAAAACTCCAACCCTCCAGGCAGCCCCAGCAGTTTGTGGTCCGAGTAACATGCAAAAATATTCACTTATGACAATTATAATATTCAGAATAACAATACAACTATAATAATAATACTATTAATAATATTGATAATCACAATTAAGTGTCGTGCTCCCCCGTAGGCGATGCGGGAGACAGTGCAGAACGCGCTGAAAACACAGCCGTACCACTTACACTCGTATATAAATAGAGTATACAAGACTAAGAACCGAGGGATAAACCAGGCACACGGAAGCACAACAAAAACTCCAACCCTCCAGGCAGCCCCAGCAGTTTGTGGTCCGAGTAACATGCAGACAAACAGGTTATATTATTACCTACTACCCTCGTAGTCGGTCTGGTCCCCTGCCACTTTGTCTCACGTGTTATTTCTGCTTTCGTCAACTAGGCTCCACCCCCGGAGAGGATGCGTCAGACAATGCGAAACAAGTAGGCTCATCATCCACTCACGTCCCCAACAATTCCTGTCATAGGGACGAGAAGGAAAAAAACTAACTACTGGTATTAAGTACTCGTAGGAAAAACACGGGAGATCGGATCATTTTGGAACCATCTTCAGCAGTTGGCGGCACGAGTTGCTTCCACATTTTCCATATTCTAGTCGACTTGGTGCCTGCTTTCCTGTCGGCCGTCTCCTCCCTACCTTTATCCACCACGGTTTTCCTTACACGACTTATGTTGCCCCCCCTACCCCCATTCCTTTGGGCCCCACCATCGGCGGTTGCGCGGTGGTGGCTGCTCGTCTATGAATTTCACTTCCCCGCGTTTTTTGGTGCAGTGGACCACAGCGCGGTGTCAACTTCAAACAACATGGGGTGAATGTTCAGTTGATCATTAGGTGGCTCGGAACTCCCTAAGGTCTTCGACAATGCATCTATGCCAAGTCTTGAACGTTCTACCAGGTCTCGTGTTCTCTTTACCAGCCATCGTCCCGGACATTAACCGACCAATCAATTTGTAGCTCCTTGCTTTGCCGTGCCATGGGCCCCGTTTAATAGAGCCGCCGTATACTTATTTTCGTTTCGATCCGCTGGCAACGTGCCATCTTGAGGGCCTCCGCGCACGAGAAGCTCGTGTGGTCGTTACGAAGTAAGTGCAGGAAGCCAATCGACCGCGGGCTTGGTGGTGAGCCTTTGAAAGGTTGGCAAAGTGTCCTGCTCAGGGGGTCCACGTCAAAGACACCCACAGCAGGGTTTCAATAAACTCGGCCTACAGCACTCGGAATTTCAGACCAAGCGTTGAGGTCGTTCTATCATACCACTCCGGGCCAAACCGTTTGAGCCGTGCCCGCATGAGACGGGTTGTTCTGTCGATTTTGAGGCGGGATGTCAGCGTGTTCATGGATAATGCCGCCTAGGTATAAACGCCGGCCTGTCTGTTCATGTCTCTGACCTGCTGCTTCGATGACGAATTGCGGGGAGCGGGTTGCCTGGTCCGGTGTTCGTAGAAGTAATACTTCTGTCTGCTATTCCGATACCGTGAGCTTTACTGCGTCCAAGACAGTCACGATGACTGTCATCATTTTAGCGAGTCTTTCAGCCGACTTGGAGACCATTGCTCCCTAATGATGTCTATTACCGGGTATACGACACGGCAATATGGCAGCGACGCCGGCTCGTTAGATGTTTTTATGTATTTTTTATATATTTTTAGTCGTCATGCTGAATCTTTCTGAAAGCCGAAACCGGAAAACAAAACATGATTTCCCTTCATCGTGTAGAAACCCCAGGTCAACGCCGTCGGTAGACAATAGTTATTTCTGGGCACTGCCCAACATAAAAACCTGTTGTTTCAACACACAGCACCTGCCGCCGCCGCCGATTCCTGGCCTCACAGCGCACGAGATGACGTCAACCCTTCGAGAACGTATGATTCACTGCTTTGGAAGTACTCGCGACCAAGCTTCTGGGTCGTTGATGCTGTGTGGCCGGAGGTTTCGCTGGAGACATCGGAGCCTGCCCCATTCTTGGCCGTTTTTGGTTCAGACAAAACTGTCTTAGTTTCGTCTAAAACAAAACCCGTCAGGAATGGGTCAGGCTCTCACGTCTCGAGCGAGAAGTCCGGTCGAACTGTAGCAACGTTCCTCAAACTTGGTAGCGAGCACTCTCAGAGCACTGGAGCATAAAGCCTGGACGGTTTGGCGTCATCTCGTGCCCTGTGAGGCGAGGAATCGTCGGCGGTGGTAGGTGTTGTGTGTTGAAAGCGCAGCCGTTTCCTTCTGCGGCATGTCAAACAATAACTCCCTCGGCTGTGTGGGTTTCAACACCACATATTGGAACTCTCGTTCTGTTTTCCGGTCTTGGCTCCCATACGATTCAGCCTCACCATGTATACCCCCTACCCTCATACAGTACCGCTCCAAATATGTGTGGAAACCCCGTGACAAAAATCAAAGTGGGCAGTGGGCAGCGCACTCGAAGACGGCTTTCACGCTGTGCGTGTGCTCGTCCACACACACGCGCACAACCCACAAGCATGGCCTGCAACTATCACTGCTGTCAACAAAAATGTGGCATCGCTACGCGCTTTGAATTTCAGTTGATATAAACGTTGAAGTGTGGCGTGCGGTGTGCTCGGCTTGCGGCTGCACAGTCCACAACAACAGACTCAACGTAATAACGCCCTTACGTGACATGCGCATCATAAGCGTTGATATTGATTTCTTCTGTCCCTTGATATTTGTCAATTTGAAACGGGCCTTACTCGTGCCGTAGCCGCTCTTTGCTTTCTCGTCGAACTGCGCACTGCGTCTTCCCCGCCCTCCACCCCCAAATTTTTCAGAAATTACCATATTTTCGAGAAAACGGTCAGGCCTTTGCTTGATACGGGGGCGTTGGGCAATTATCCCCGTATTTGGCCGTCACGAAACTTTGATTTTTCCAGCAGTCACGAGCGTGCCGTCATTGCTTTACAGACGTATTGGTCAGTTTCCGTTCTTCATCCTAGAGAGATAAAAATAAGCAAGTGAAGGTAATATCGAACGTACGGCATACGATGTACCAACGTGTCATGAGAAACAAAAGTGTAAACCAAAAACCACCACATCAGACGAAGTGCCCGAGGGAAAAGAGAGAGACGAGGGGAAGAAACACAAACCAGGAGTACGTACCGTCTACTCATGTATTTATATCACACCTGGTACGAAACCAAACTATAATTTATAGTGAAAAATAGAAAAACGAAAGACATGATGAAAATTACTCGGACCATGAAGTAACTTGGTAATACCGCCGTGTGTGACACAAAGTGAGTGACATCATTTCCATGATAACATTGTTCGTGTCAAAACAAAAAATCATCATCTGCGGGTGGTTTGCCGTGTCGAGCATGGGACAACATCTATACTCCGGGTGAGAAAATTGGTCAACCTTTGGCATTTCGGAATAATAGTCTCTTTACGAGTGACACAGCAGGAATGCAATAACGAGGGGGGTACTTGGAGCGCTTTCAACGAGTTTTGGCTGCCCCTTTTCGGGCAGGCTGATACGATGGACGTGATCTGGGATAGGCGGTAGGTTGTACCGGCTCCGCAATGCACGGCTGGCTCGAGCACTCTGGATCGCCATAATCAGAAGCACTGGTGTGATAGCCCAAGCAGCATTCGTCAGGGCTGGCAGATTCCCGGGTGTCGGTCTTTTTGTGAGGGCCTCAGCAGCAGGCGCCTTGGCCCTTTTGTCGAGTTTCTGCCGTGCAAGCGTCAGACAAGCGAAGGACAGATGTGGTTGGTGAAGTTGCAGAATAGTGCATTATTGCCGTGGAGTCGCGGACTTGTTTTACCCACTGTGCTGAAGCACGCCTCGACATGGGCGCTGTACCTCCCGCTGTAGTATGCTGCTAGTCTCTACCAGGTGTATGATACCGTGCTCTCGCGAATACAGTGTGCTACTGCTGCTGTACCTGCTACATGCGGGTTTCGTTAATCGTGTCGCGTAGTTAGCCGCGGCTAGTCCGCTGGGGAAAAAATTACTTCCGAGATGGATCCCATGTTTTCAGTGGCGGTCTCCTTACAGGACATACACCCCAAGTCGAGCAGGTTTACAAGTTGCACTCAAACAGCTTGACACGACCAGGATCATATACACAGCGAGTCGATAACATCTAGGATATAGGTTCCAAATCTAACTTGGGCGATTCGCTCTAAATTCCACTACGGCAGGACCTATATAAGGCGGGTGGTAGCCTTATCTAGACCACTCCACGTATTATAATATCCAGGCAATACTCCGACCCAGGTCACAAAAGCATCACCCGACTGTTTTCGCAACTGCAACAGCCCTCGGTGAATCATGTCGTGCACCGCTGGCGATGCATGCGTCATTTTGAGAAGCGTGCCCAAGAACGTGACTGCGCCCAATGATGTCCGGCGAGCCCATCAAAAAGAGAGGGAAAATCAATCGGCTGGCGGAAGACGCAGGTTTGCTCAGCTCGAGCTCGAGGTCTCGTCTGCCGGCGTGACGACTGTTTTCGCATCCTGTTTGGCGGTGGTGAGAACGTTAGTATTAGCACGCCGAAGGTGTCTCAATGTCCGGAGGTTTCCAAGTAGCGTCAATAATGCCGTCCCCATCGTGCTATAAAATAATAACGATATAATTATGTCGAAAACATAAGCACACGCGGATTCTCGATGATTTATCAGGTAATGTATCGCTCCTTGTCTGATCTCGATCGCAGAGGATCCTCATGAAATGTCGTTCAGCTGGGCGTCAAGCTTGCAAAAGCACTTCAAGGGGACACGATAGAACACAAGGAGTGTTGCAGCTCCATCCGTCAAAGTTGGCGCTCGAGAAGGTCTTGTGTTGGACAGACATACGAGGTCACCGTATATGGGTACGGTATCTTTACAACGTGTATCGCCCTTTACAGGTACTATTCCGCGTTTAGGCGAGTACGGCTATTAGGTCCACCACAAGCCAGTTGTTACTACTACTGTAGGTCACTCAAAACGCGACCACCAATGTATCGTAACACACCGCATATTACGTGAGGTTGTCAGTGTGGTTATGAGGCTTGACCTCAGGAGCTGCTGCGTGCAACGTACCGGGGGCGATACATCGGGTGATTGCAAAGGGTTTGTCACTTGTGTCATCCGTGTGGTCCACCGTGGGGAAGGTGGTTCAGAGCGTAGGGTGGGTTGTAGGTACACTCCCGTCACACATTACACGGTATACGGAAGAAGACCAATACGCTATGAACACGTAATATGGAAACGCAAACCATGTCTGACAACCACAAACGGAAACCGAACACAAACAACACATAGCCGACGGCGTGCAGGAGGCGAGGCAATAGTCATCCCAGGTTGTGGTACCTAACCCCAAGTATTATTGGTCATATAGATCGTAGAGTCTGTCGCTTGCCTCGCTGTAGTTGGTGATGGCGGTGTTCTATTCGCTCTCATCGCCCTCCTTCCTCTTAATTCTGACCGTGGAAACGGGGAGTGAAAAAGGGGAAAAGCCAAACTACAAAGAAAACAAAAAACACCAAGCAGAGGAGCTTCCGCACGAAAGTCGGAACACGTCGAGAGATACAAAGGAGAGGAAACCATAACGCACGTCCATATCAAATCGTCGGCAGAGATGTTTCAAGTATTTCGCTGTCGCGTTTCCCCCTACGGTGATGAGACAGGATGCTTTCATGTTTAGGAAATCATTAACTACAACCCCCCACCACCAACCGGTCCATAACCCAATCACGCACAACAACTAACTCCAAGCCGCCCTAGTCAGACGATTCAGACTTATTTCACACAATGGTTTACCTGGAACCTTATCACCCTGGCTGCCCTCTGAAGGATGCAGGTTTTCTACAAGGCCTGGTCTGCGCCTTGCCGGCAATGTTACCGATGGCAATGTACGTATCGTAGTCTGCTTATTTTGAATCCTCCTCGTGCCCCCTCGGCTGTTTCGAGGTCCCGTCGCTACCACTTGCCCGCCTCACCCGCCTTATGGGCGTCAGCGAGGTGGACAACACGGTCTGCACCCCAAAACCAACGGAGAGACTCCACTTTGGAATCGTCAACTCCAACTTTGTACGGATTTTAGAGCAACAACTGAGCCTGTCATCAACATGCCGAACACATCTATGCCTCACGCTACTACGTACTTCCTAATAGTGCAGAGTTCCGAGCTCGTTTGTTGCAGTGCAGAATGGAATTTTTCTTGTTGAAATAGATACCGGTACGTAACTGTGGCCGTGTGCCGCATTTAGGCGGGGCTTTCTGTCAGAGAACGGCATCCTCGTGGACGAGGCACTCCTTGCCGGAGGTGGGGTTGGTATGATCACTTGAGAGACTTGATGAGAACGTTCTACGGACACGCCCGGGGGAGTAATTCGATGGTCGCCGTCGCTGTAGACATGGGCGTGCCAGTTTTATGGAGACACAACCTCCTTATATCAATGAGTGAGGTTTCTACTACGTTCTAGAGCCAGTTTCTCCTTGAGTCTGGTGTTTTACTTTCGTAACTACTAGTGCCGCTTTCGCGAGTTCGATGCCCACCGAGTGGGCCATGTTTAACATGTAATTTGGCTTGCAGACGGTGCCTATTAATAGCGAGTTTCCCCACAATGTGACGCCAGTAGACGACGGAAGAGCTTGTGCGTACTTCTCGCAGAACGTAGGACGACAAGAATTCATACCGCGTGATCTTCAGCGTTTAGTGACCATACACTGGATTCACGAAAGGGAGGAAGCCGCAGACTAGGGCAAGTACGTTTGCTCTATCGTGGGAAAATGAAGTAGTAGTGAATTGTTTCCAGGTTTTGTGTGGAATATTTGACTGCAGGTCAGAGGTAGTGTACGAAATATATAGCCTACAGCCGATTCATCGAATGTAGTAGTCTGGGCGTTTCACAACCGCGCAGGGTGGCGCTCGACACTTGGGTCACCGGATGACCTAGCACGACCGCGGTATATCCTTTTAGCGCCACCCCGAACAAATAACTGGGTATCTACCACTCACCAGCGTACGTTGAGATGATCATATCTCGCGAACGGTGACGAGCAGGTCAGAATGCTGCGGTAAAACTGGCGTTCATACACGTGGCCGGGGTAATGGAGACATGCGGTGCTTGTTGGGGTACAAATGATAGCCTTCAGTGTAAAAATGATAAGCCATAACGAACACCGCATGAATACCCACCCCAGGGAAGATGCTTGCTGTTCCAATCGAGCGTTTAATTGTTTACCTCACCTTGCAGGCAAATCCTGAAATCGACGTATGCTACGGTAGCCTGCTTAAACTCCAGCGTTTCGGCCACCCGGACGAGGGGTACTGTAGCTCACTCAAATTTGTACTTACAAAAACTTCTCCCTGGCAACGTGCCAAACAATTCCATGTGTGAGCGGGGCCAATCGCTCAATCAAAACGCCAAAAAGAATGCATGCAAATAGGATTGTCGTCTCTAGGCGCAGCAGTGGTGGTAAGCACCTCAGAAGGTTTTTACGGAGGTTCGACCTCGTTTTTCTGAAGATCCTATGTACCCCCAAGGCATGGTGCAGAATGCAAAGGGGACACACATAATACTATCACTGATGCTACAAGCATCTCTTACGTGTACGTACTCGATATGCCCGGCAATGTAGAGCACGAGAGACGATTTAATCCTTCAACTGGCGCCTGGTAACGACTCAAAAAGTGTTTTTCTCAAATATGATACCTCTCTCGTTGACCGCGTCCTCAACGATACGGATCTTTAAATGACCTCCCTACCGTACCACCCATCCTTCGCAGGATCTCTGCCAGTTCGATAAACGCGGTGGATACCTACGGTGGTTTTCTAAACAACGCTCGTCCAAAACCAACACATGGTTCCCAATGCCAGACCTGGCCAGTGCGGGCACCCAATCGGTCAAGCTGCCGCAATCCATTTTCTGATACGATAATTTTTCCCAGCGCTGACGTTTACGTTTCCATTTGCGCACCTTTGACGATGGTGCGTGTGCAGGACGGGAACATGGCCATCTTTGAGCAAACCATGGGGACTCTTGGTCTCGTCGAGACTTGGCTTCTTGTCGTGTACGGGCTCGGATCGTTGGGGCCACTTACATCGTTTGAGAATGTGAGGTTATCATGCATCGGAACGTTTGGGTTCTGATTATGTACGTGGTGTAAAGTCGGAACGTCCCGGCCCTTTATCTAGGTGCATGCTTTGGTAACGTGAGAGTAAGAACTCGGCTTCACCGATGTTTCCCACGCCCGAACGAAGGCAGCTTTTCAAATCCTTCGACGCATGACATGTGTTTGCATGCAAACCGCGTCGCAGTGGTCCTCGATGCGGCCACGACGATGCTGGTATATGAACATCAATTGCCTCGACAAAGTGCCTGATTTTGTAATGTTGTTTGCAGAAACATTATCTTCTGCGTTCCAGGAACGCATCGTACGATCGACGTTCGTGGGGCATGCTAAAGTGCCTTTTCGAGTGCATGAGGCTGACGCGCCTCGTAACCCGGGCCACCAGATACTTCGACGAGTGTGTCCAGCCGTCCTTGATGTTTCCTGTTCGATGCTTGTGTACCGTTGCTTGTTTACTGTTTAGTTATATGGACAGGAACGGGCCAGTGTGCTAGGTTTTACCAACGTCGGAATTCAAATTTCCACCCAACTTCGTAGTTCAGAGGGATTGCAGTGCGGGCCCCTTGTTTGTTGAACTCACCAAAGCCGGTTGGCACTTTGTTTGGTGGCTTATCGAGCACAGCGTACATCCTGGCATGAACTCCAATTAGCAGCAACCACGATCGTTATACCTTTGGTTAGTTTCGTCGAATGGACGCCCGTGCGTGTCGCTTTTATGTTTCGTCGAGTTGGGATTTTCAACGTTATTTGAAGTGAATCCCATTTCAAAACGGCGTTCAGGTAGGTCTGTATCGCCATGTAGCGCCCCAACCATGTCAGATCACCAAGAACAACACAGCGATGATCGTGCAGCCCACAGGAAAAACGAACAAGAAGCGAGAGCACAAGGAATGTTTTGTTGAGGCATTTGGTTGTTACATCCCCCACCCTATGAACAAGTAGCGATGAGGCATGAAGAAACGTTATAAAAAGGCCTGAGAATGTCGGTTAATCGTTGACGGACAGGCGTGCGACTTCTCGGACGCTGGAGGAAACGAAGCTATGGAGTTGTTTGGTCCCACGCAATTACAACATATAGTTCGTATAGAACAACACGCCGTTCAGCAACAGTCGACACGTCCCACAACCGTTCCGCTGAAATGGGCGCTCGCTCGCAGATAATTTTCAGACTCTTGGCGAGGTTTGAACTCGCCGGGTACGGGGTAATGCTTCTGTCGTGGCGTCGCATACTGTGCGACAAAGGCACCGCAAGCTTGGATCGTCATGAGAATGCGAAAACCGTTTCACGGGATGTTCTTCACAATCTTGTGTACCCTCGCTCGGCGCCAGGTTCCCCTGTGAGGTACGAATCCTTCGCAGCGAGTATATTGAGTGCTTAAAAAACAAATCGAAAAGACGGCCACGTATGCAATACCAGAGGTCACGTGCTTGCGAGGAAGCTGCCTTCGACGCTCCCCCTCTAGGAGCGTGTACGAAAATGATTCACAAGGGGTGTACAGTACAACACACTATACCACACACACCCTTGAAAGCAGTACAGCACACAATACCACACACTCCCTAAGACGATTTTTCATGTTGGGCCTCTCGTACAACGATGAGAGTGCAAACGCAGAGCGATGCGTAGAAGGAAATGTATCATCGTCATATTTCCGACGACTTTGTTGTCGTCGTGACTACCGCGCTTGTTCACGCGTAACCAGGCTAGGGAACTGGTGCCATGTCGTGTGTTCATCATGCTTGTTGTGCCGCACGGTGTGCATTGCACCTGTGTGTGCTCTCTCCTGCCAGTGGCTAGAGGTATAAAAAACAGACAAGCATCGATTCTACGAGCCAAAGCCAGCAGGGCGTGGCCATAACCTGTTTGGCTTTCGGTCCATACTAACTCGACCTCCTTCGCGTATTTTCTCATCGACTCTTACTGTGACAGGCGCGATTTCGCTGCATTGGCATGGGCGGGCGTGCTCATCAGCGGTCTTCCCGTCCTGATTTTGATACCTCTGTACCCAGTATGGGGATGGGGTTCTCATCCCGACACGCCAGGCTACACGTTAGTCACACCATCGGTCTTGGGCGTTTTGGCTCTCGTCGAGGCCATAGTGGGTTGGACGTACCTTGAAACGAACCGATCCTCTTACGTTGTGACAGTCCTTTACTTAAACGCAAAGTTGGTGTCTCTAATATTCTTGTTTTCCGGCTACGATCACCTTTTGGTGGGGTCGGAGTGGGACGGAAACTTTCCAACCGGCATGTTCTTGGCAATTATGCAGTTGTTGAAAATGCTCTCGGGACTTGTGGCTGTGGGGGGATATCTTGGCGGCAAATCTGACGAAGATATGCCTAAGTTCAGCTCTATATGCCGGCCGTGTCGTGCCTAGTTTGATGCTAGCTCCGGTGGGGTTGACGGTTGTACGAGCGGTAGGCCTAAATACGTACAGAGAACCATTATTCTAATAATAGCTGTGGTAAATATGTTTTCACGAAAGTACGGTCGGTGTCGCGAGCTTGCCCTCCGCTGATGCAGCCTGTATTTATTTTCTTGGTTCATACTGTAGCCACGTATACACGTACATTGACTGGGACCATACATACTCCGGGTGAGCAGCAGATACATGCGTGCGTGCGTGTGCGTTTGCACCAATATCATAGCTCCATGCATCGTTCATTCTTATCTCTCCATCAGACGAGCTTTGACACATGCTGCGGGTGCCGAACGCCGACCACCGTCAACACTTTGAGCTTTTGTTTTACGTCCTCTTCATTTCCGAGTTTGGCGATATGGCCGTATCGGTTTTGCGTTGGGGGCCCGAATGGTCACACATATCCGTTGAACCACAATCAGGCGATGGCGGGCGGACACCTTAGCCGCGTTCCAAGACCACGGAGACTCCAGTTCACCGCCGCTATTCCCGAATTTCTGGGGTGACTTGCATCTCTACACGTGCTTTGTTTACGTCCAATAGCGCCACAACTTTGAATTGCTAACCCTATAGATCTTCGACTGGTTTGTCCCCTAGCAGGGAGGATGCGTATTAGCTTAATGTTCTTTGTTGGTACGCTTGTGATTTCAGATTTGTCCGTCTGCGCTTCTGCGTTGGGGGGCTTACATAATATATTGGGCTAATGCAGTGGTCGAGAGGGGTACCCTTTACCAAAACACCCACGGATAAAATACACATCTCTGACTTGGAACACAATGGCGTTCCCCAATACAGTGCGTTTAACGAAAATGCGTCACAGGAGTGGGGAGCTATCACAGGGAGAGACAATACAATATATATGTAGTGGTAGGGCGTTGGGTAGGGAGGAGAAAACGTGCGCGTAGTGTCCAGGGCATGCCCGGATATTATTCATGGTTTTATAAATCCATGGCACGCAGAGCGTTTGTCATATATTGAAGTACGAGGCATCTGGTGTACCAGATGTAAGATTGTTCAAAGGAAACACCGGAAGCTCTGCGTATTGTTTGTATTCACTGCGATTGACTATAGAGAACGAGGTATACTCGAAATATTTACATGGGTTTTGCATTGACGGAGAATCATCTTACGTTATTGCGTGCTTGTATTTTCGTATATTGTAACAACAGAGCGTTGCTCTGTTTTTCCTTGAGTGTTCTCAGGTACCTGGTACCGTTTAAGGTGGACGGGACTATAAGAACGGTGGGAAGGAGGAGCGTGACATACCCCTTGAACTGGTTCCTTTCTGAAGTGTTTTGTTCTAGTGCGTTCGTGATTCATATATATCCCAGTACTCTAGATATATTTCGCTATTGAGCGATGCTCGTTTGCAGAGAAACGTTTCAGTGTGGCTGGGGGGGGCATGGGTGTGGTGTGGGCGGCAATCAAATGGATGTGTCCGGCGGTTAGTGCGTGGGCTGGTTGGTCTAAACCACCAACACCCGACACCTTTATAATTCCGTTGGTTTGCGATGCGCTGTAGCTCAAACACTTTATATGGTGAATTGGCGGGGTAGGGGGCGTGTGATACAACGCATTGATGGCTTGTGAACCGTATGACCAAGTGAAACAAACAGGGATCACACAACGTGCAAACACGACATAATAAACCACAGCACTACGTAAAAATGTCATGAACACAGACTAACAACATAAACTGGCGAGTGAGGGAGAGAGGGGGGTGTACTTGATATCATCTATTGCCGAAGTTGGATGACCAGACCCTCACATCCTAATAATGCCGGGACGGGGCACGTCGTGTCTCGTCGACTAGGCAGGCATCGCTCATACCAAGCGCGAAGCACAGTGCGGTGCTCCCTGAGTCGCATGGACAATGAGCTGAACCCTGAAACTCTAAGACACGGTTGTGAGGCGGACTTGCATATGGGTAGCGGTGGGTTGCTTTATTTTCCAGTTTGGCCACTTCCACAGACAACGATGGGTGTAAGATGTAACTGCTTCGTAGGTGCCTTATCATAAATACTACATGGTGCCAGCATCCCCCTGGGGCGGTGCGAAGGTTCTGCACCCAACCCAGCTGTAACAACGCCAAAAACAAAAGAACTCCGAAGAACTCTACTTTGGTTGAGTAGTCCACGCAGTGAGAGGCATGGTTTACAGAGACGTTGCCAACCAACGGCAACCGAGAGATCATACTATGTGAAGGGGGCGGGGTGTACCTGATAGTATGGGACTCTACTTTGGTTGAGTAGTCCACGCAGTGAGAGGCATGGTTTACAGAGACGTTGCCAACCAACGGCAACCGAGAGATCATACAATGTGAAGGGGGCGGGGTGTACCTGATAGTATGGATGGCCCTACGTCGTCGTATGGCGGGGTCCGGGGCTGTTTGATGTGCGTGTTCTTACTCGTCGACATCCATCACAACCAGTGGCACTGCCGACACATCGATCCTAGAGAGATACGTTATGTAGTTACAAACATACCCCACATATATACCAGTTTGGGATTCAGTAAACAGAATAGACAACTCGATTTCATGTCTTCCTACTGGATACGATATACACCTTTTATGGAAGAGAGGGAACAAAATATTTAAAAAAATACTGAAACCACAACTAATCGAAAGGGAAAAAACAAAAAAAAAACGAAAAACTGCGCCCCCCCCGCCGTTTTTCGGATTGTGAGTAAATCGGGGTGATCATCCTATCGCACGACTCCGGGCCGAACCGTCTGAGGCACTCCCACATGAGACGGATCCGTCGGCTGATTTTGAGCGAGAGGCTAGCGTTAGTGTGGGTACTGCTGCCTAGGGGAAATAACTGGGACGTAAGTTTTACATCTGGCCGGTTCTTTCGATGACAAGCGGCGACGCGAGGGTTGTCTCGTATTTTGTACGTAGAATGATGTTATCTGTCTTTTTATCCGACACCGTCAGTCCTACAGCTTCGCAGACAGTGCCGACGAGGGTCAGTATAGCAAGCAAGCCCTCCAACAGACGTCTAGACGAGTCCTGAATTATCGGCGAGCAGCATGCTCGATACGTTTCTTCGCACATATGTCGAGGACTCCACTTTTTCTGTTCCGACTACTCCAGTATCATTGAACTGCAGTAAATCCCTTAAGATGTCTTCGACTTTAATCAGTAAACGTACCAGTACGACGTGACCTGCAGCAGCGATCGACACCTCGAACAGTAAAGATGATAGCACGCAGACGCGACGCAGCCCCTGCGTGAATCAAATTAATCCGAGTGCTCGCCGTCATCCGCACGCACGCGATCCTGCACGCCTTCGTGGGTATTGCGGATAACTGTAAGCCTCTGGACGGCAGAGCGTGAGAGTACTTCCATAGCAACTCTCGTTCAAGAGATTCGGACGCTTTTTTCAGGCCGACGAAGCACACGTACAGAGGGATTTTGATCTGTCGTCAGAGCTGTAGGGCGAACAACATATCGATCGTTAATCGAGCGTAGTGGAAGCCGCGCTCTTCTCCCGGGAGTGTATCCCTCGGTCTCGCAGACGTTGCTAAGGCGGGACGCGACGGTGTCCAACGACACGTTGCCTGCGAGAACAACATGATACAATACCCTTGCACTTGTTGCAGACAGTTCGGTCATTTCGTTTGTGAAGGACCTTTACGATCATATGTCCATTGCTGAGGGACGTATCCCGTTATCCAAACACTGACAAGGATGCTTTGAAAGCGCTGGGCGAATGCGGTATGGTCGATGTTCAGGACATCTGGCCCAACCATTTCCCTGTTTTATATGCCCTTATACGCTTCCGTAATCTCGTCCATGGATATTCACTTACGAAATACAGTTTAAGTGGTCACGGTCGCAAGAGGTTGATGGTCATGGCATCAAGTTTCAGCGATTTCCTGTTCAAGCCTTTGTGGTGAAAAACCGACCATGGTTCACGAACTCGCACATTGTTCCGCAACAGGGTGCCATCCTCGTCCCAAAGGAATTCCTCGCTCCTAGTCCCTTCCAATAGCCCCGTACCCTTCAGGTACTAATAGACACCCCTATGGTTGTTATGGTACGACATTCCCTCTAGTTGTCAGGGTAGACTGGGCCTGCCGCACCCTGGTTCACGGTATCTTCCCGAACTACATATCCATCAGCTCGCCTAGTGAGCATCATCACGAGCATAAGTTTTTAGCGCTTTACGTTAATCTTGTTTGGGTACCTCACAAGCCTTAGACAGGTATCAGCACATGGCTCCCTTCCAACTCGTTTGCATCGGAGTAAACCGTTGCAGTTTCCACACAGTCACTCTGCGCTCGCGGCCTCGTGATCGTCCGCATGGCTAATCCGGCTTCCGAGGATAGTTGTGTCTCCGTAGAAGCACGAGAGTGCAACATATGTACACCCGAGTAGGTCATTTTCGTCACTAATTCAGTATATATATCCTTCTTCCGTTTTCTCTTTATGTCAAGATTTCGTCAAGGGCAGCCAGTATCAACTCACGATCTGTCGACGGCCAACGGATCGATTAACCCACCCTAACAATGTAGCTACAAACCCTGTCACGATGGCCGGCTCCGGACGGACCTGCAGCAAGTCCGAAGTATAAAAGAGGGGTGGGCGGCGGAAAAAAAGGCACTAAATCCTGGCTTGGATCGACAAACCAGCGATTACCGCACGTCTGCCCGTGCTCGTCACAGGACCTCGTGCTTGCTCGTGCCCGGCGTGGGGATGTTGACCTACGCTAGGAGCTCTGCTTGGAAGAACTGCGTGCGAGACCCTCCCTTCCAACCAAACTTGCTCTATCCCAGTTCCCGATACAGACATGCCACATTCTCTCTACCAATAAAACCTGCTTTGTCCGTTACTTCGTTTGCGGAGGCCGTTACCTCGTCTACGGACAAAACTACCCTTTATTGTATATTTTTCGAATTGCATTATCATTATCGTTTCCTGAGCCGTGAGAGAGAGAGGTTCCTCCCCTCGGCCAGATACCTCTATCCCAGCTTCCTGCAATACCCTGGGTATCTCGACCACCCTAAGTTCACGTTTCTCTCCCTCCTAGGATACCTGCCGGGTTCCTAACTAGTACGACCTACAGTTGTCTCGGATGACCAAGCCTCCGAATGGTACGGTACCATTCGACTCCTCCAACCCCGAGGTCATGTGAGCCTACTCTTTGGCGTACTCTGAGTTATTTCTTACCCCACGCAGTTCCTTCCCCCGGCTGCCTCTCCCTTGCCACCTTTGTGCTCCCCAGCTTACGTGACACCCTCGTGGAATCTTCTATGTTATTACGCGTGTACACCTTGTACGCGTCAGACCTCCATCTCCCTTCTCGCTGGATAACCCGTTCCGCTATGTCTCCCCCCGCCGCGAGCGTGGACGCGGCTCCTATGCGAAACGAGTGCAAGGCAAACTCATCGGGATTACGACCTGACTTCGCCACCACCTCCTTAATTGCTCCAAGGGCACAGCTATACCTTACCACTCTTACGGCCTTGCCACATTGATACGAGGACAGGGGGGCATGGTCGGGCATACCAGGGAAACATGACATCAACTCCAACATAAAGGAAACGGCCCCGCCGTCTGCTTTAAAGGTCGACCTTGGCCCGCGAACCTCACTTCGGGTCCGCACGCGGACACTGCCAGCCTGTTCCTGATCCCCCTTATGCCCCTTAAACCGCACCTCTACCCTGTCCGGTTGTTGCCTACGCCTCTCTCCTAACTGTGTGCCCTCGACGAAAAACGCCGCGTCACCCCGCGTAAGGCAGTGCACTGGGTGCACCACCCCCCAATCCGCGGCGAACATTTCGTCCGAACGCGTCATCAGGAAGTAACTCAGACACAGACGCAACCACAACACTTTCCCCTCAGGACCCCACGTAGGAATGAGGGTTTCTCCGGCGAGAAGCATACCGAACGACACCGGCAGGCGGACGCGGCGTGGCGTCCCTGCCGTCACGTGGGCCCGTGCATTATAACTCTGAGCGCATACTGGACCAAGGGGGGCCGCGACCGGCAGCTCCACTCCAACCTTTAATAAATGGAAATACTGCACCGCCGCGAGTTTCCCGCTAATCGTATTCGCCAAGTTACCTTCCGACGCACAATACCACGATGCAAACTCGATCAACGCCCAGGCCTTAAAACTCTCCGAATCACTCGACGCCAAAGACTCCTGACAACCCATCAACCTGCGAAACGTACTCCAAGATCGGCGACCAGACTCGTACGTATGCCTAGTCGAGCTCGCAACTGAGCCCCCGACGTACTGGAGGCCAACATGTCGGTACAGAGACCCGCCCCCGCCTCCCCCAAGCGCTGCTCCTGCCAATCAATGTCGGGACGGAGCGCGTGGAGGTTGGGAGCGATGATGGGACGATCCCACCGTGATATACCATCCGCAAAAACATTCGCAACGCCACGCACATGTTTGACCCTAAAACACCGGCCGCTACGCATCTCGAGGCAGCCGAGTATCGGCATGAGCGCGCCCGCTCGCGGCTCGTGCCCCCCCCGGCATCGATTAACCCAGTGGACGGCCGACATATTGCAACCCCGCATTAGGATACTCTCGCCAACGTATTGGGGCGCCGTCTTGGCCTCTACCGTAAAGGCCCATGCCGTGACTACCTTGGCCAGCAATTCCAGCACGTCAAAACACAGATCATCTCTCCCCTATAAGTGCGACCGTAGGCGGTCCTGGGTGTCGTCGTCGAAATCCATCCGCCACCACCACCCGGTCTCCAAACAAAAGCCCCCCATCGCGTCCCCGAGGCGTCGCTGATGAGCGTACGCGAACGGGGCTGCAAAAAAAAACTCAACAATGGGGCGGAAAACGTGCCGCCGCCCCGGGCCCATCGCTTTTTGTACCATCAACCGCCAAAACGAAAGGTCGTCGTGAAATTCGGCATCAAGGCGGACGTGTGAACGGCTCGTCGGCAAACGCTCGCCCCCCCCCCGAGTCCCGTACTTTCTCTTCCCAGGCCTGTACGGGGGGCATGCCTAACTGATTGAGCATGCGTCGCACGAAAAACGTACCCGGTTGCACGACTTCGTACACGTGCAAGAGTTTTCCCATCAACGACCGTAACTCGGATTCCCGCGGGCTACATCGGTCCCGTGGCCACTCCGCGAGCCGCTCGCGGAGCTGGTCAAGTTTTCCCTGCGGCAAAGAAATCGTCATCGCTACTGCATCAAGCTCCCATCCTAATACCTCGAGCCGCGTGTGCCACGAGGACACCTTCTCCGGTGCTAACAGGGGCGGGTCACCCGCGCGTCGTTAACCGAGAAGGCGTCCGTGGTCGGAGCCCATACTCTGGGACGCCCGCACGCACCGGTCCCCTAGAGGGGAACACTGTGGCTCTACCAAGACTGCGTCATCTACGTACAATTGAGTAAAGAACGGCTTAGCCGCCCCCCCCCCATTCACCGGGGGTACCAGGTACCCCGGGGGTAAGCGAACGGGGCATTCTCCTGTGGCAGGCTCCCTTACTGTGACGTGGCTCGTGACCGCCTGGCCAAAGGTGGTGACCACCGCGTGACGAAATGTTGTGTGGACATGCGCGTGTTCGAGGGCGGCCGAAAACAGACACCAGAATCCCGGGCTATTACGCCACCCAAGCTGAAGACGCCAATCGACTGCGACCAGGTCTCGGAAAGCGTACCCGGACAGGGGGCAATGTGCCCACTCGACGGGAATCTGTCGGAAGGCGTCCTTCACGTCCATCTTACTCAGTAGAATTCGCGTGGGTGGGGCCGACGCGGGACGCAAGTCTAAAATGCGCCAAATGATACAACGTAGTACGTTGCCTAGTTTACAGGGGGTGGCGGACGAGAACTCCGTGCCCGCGTTGACACTCGGCGCGGATGTGTCAAAGGTAAGGTCGTGAATGATTCGGATCTTCGCGGGGGACACCGCCACCCCTAATGAGGACAGACGGAGGCCGGGGATACGATCGGCCGCGTCCCGCGGGAAGACGAATGCCCGCCCAAGCCTCACGTCTTCCGCTATTTTACACAATATGTTTCCCTCGTACGGGACGATCGACCTATGATTACCATACTGCAGGGCGGTACCCAAATCCCCGACGCTGTCTACCTCTACCGCCACCCCGTGCATGATTATCTTCGCCACCAAGTCAATCTGCGGAAAACGCTTAGTATACCCAAACCAGGCCGCCACCCGACCTGCCTGTACGCGGGGGACGTGTAGCAAGTTTTCGAGCGCCCGCATGCACGCGGATTCCCCCCCGTGGACCGACAAAAAATTGGAATAGTGGCTCGCTACGCGCTCAAGCGCCAGTCCTACCCCCCCGGTTCGGGCCACGACCGACAGTGCGTGTACCGACTCAACGCACGCGCGGGCAAGGACCAGCCCACCTGCCGCTGGCTCCGTCGTCAGGTGACGAGGCCGGCCTCCCTATCCACTCCCGGACGACGCTGCCCGCGAGGCGGCCCCGCCCCGGGCGGCGGTTTTTCCCCCCCCGCTGTTCCTGGAGGCGCTGGCTGCCTCGGTCAGTTTGGGGCGGCCCTCCCGCCCACGCCCGCCTGACGGTGGGTTACCACCTCCGCCGGTGCCGCGGTTGTCGTTGCTTATGCTTTCACCGGTCCCGCCACGGCCGTTGCGAGCCCGATACTTCTTGTGGGCGGGGTGAGCCTACACGCACTTCTCGCCGAACCGGCACCCGCGTGCCTCCCCCCACGTAAAGCAGTCACCGAACCGGCTGACCCCCCCCGAACGCTGGCGGTCGCGCTTCTCCGCGCGTCCCGCTGCTGCCTTCGGGGATGCCCCGGCGCCGAGAAGCCCCCCTCCCCGTATGTAGTTGGTCAGAGCTGGCCACGTTGGGTATACCACGCTCGGCATGTTCTCGATCATCGGGGGTGGACCCTTCGCGACGTCCACCGCTGCAGAGAAGAGGCGCTGGCAATATTCCCTTATGTCGGCGTCGATCAAGGTGGCCATGAGCGTCTTGTTCTCCGGCAGGACGGCCTTGAGCCGGTGCTTCCGGCAGTGGACTCGGAGATCAGAACGACCCCGCCGGAGTCCGTCCTCCAGCATGCTGAGCCTGTCTACCTCGTCCTCCGACGACACCCCGTTCCCCATGACCGCCAGGATGGCCTCCACCATGATCTCCAGCTGCTCCGGCAGGAACATGGTCGCAGCCAGCCGAGTGGTGTCGTCCTCGGCCATATACGCTCCGACCCGGAACCCGGTGAAGGTGTTCAGCTGGGTGACCGTCTCGTCCGACGCGAGCGCCACGTCCCCCAGTAGGGCCTGCATCTCCGCCCGCTTCAGGTTGTACCCCGCTGGTTTTTCCCCGGTGGTGATCCACATCTTCCGGACGCCGAGTATGCGCCACGCCGCGAACAACTCCTTGTCCTCGGCTCGTCGCCCCGGCTGGGTCAGCCCGTCTCCATAGGTACCCGACTGCTGGGACTCCGCGATGGAGAGCTGCATTTTGTTCGCACATGGCGGCAGCGGCTTCCCTGTCCTCGGGCAGAGCGGCTTCCTCCTCTTGCGCAGCGGAGAGTTGCGCACGGAATGCCCGGAGGTCCTCCCGCATCTCGTCGACCGCCGCCACCAGCGCGTTTGAGTTGCGATCCGTTTGAAGCTGGCGGATAAGCTCGGCCAAGGGTGCCGGTGTCGACGTCCCGCCCCCCGCGGCCGGACCGCTGCCGTCTTGGCCCGTTGCCCCCGGCCCCCGCCTACCGCCATTCCGCGTTGCCGACGGCATCTAGTTGCGTCGCTGCACAATCGGGAGAGCGCAGCGGAAGGTTGAGGGGGGAGGGGGGGGGGGGGGGGTGTACTCGATAGGAGAGATGTACTCGATCTCATGCATGGCCGTAGTCGTATGACCATAGACCCTCGCATCCCTACAATGCCGGGACGGAGCATGTCGGGTTTTCATCGACCAGGCAGACATTGCTTGCACCAAGCGCGAAGCGCCGTGAGGTGTCTGGCGAGTCGCATGAAGGGTGAGCTGCATAATACTAAGAACTGCTTTTGAGGCGGACTTGCATATGGACGACAGCTTCAATGAGTTGATTTAATTTCCGGTGTAGGCTTTTCCAGAGACAGCAATGGGAGCACTATGTAAGTGCCTTTTGGGTGCCTTACATTGAACACTACGCGATACGATCATTCCCAGTTGTGCGAAGTAAAGGTTCTTTGCCTCGCACAAATGATCTAACTCGACAACCAGCTGTGGGCGACCGCCAAAAAAAAAACAAAACAAAAAAACGGTACCGTGGTTGTCTAGCTCACGTAGTGAGCGGCATGTTTTACAGTGTCGTTCCCAACCGACGCCAACCCAACCTATATAAAGTAGGGGGGGCGGGGGGGGTGTAGGGGGGGGGGGTTATATGGTGAAGATATATATAATTTCACCCCCTCACGCCTCCTCGGCACTCGTACGCAAATGTATCTTCGTCCACACCGCCCCTGGCGGGTGACTCCGAGCCCATGGGCGCCAAGCCACGCATCCCGATCAACGACCAAACAGCGTGGGGGCAGTGGGGGCTTAACAGCGCTGTGCTCACCCCCCCCCCCCCCACCCATGCTCGCACCCCTTATTTGAGGTAGTTGCTTCTGCGTAGGCCACCGCCCTGTCCAAAACGTGCTTATCTGCCGGGGCGCACGACTCACTCGGAACGGCATGGCCGTGCGTCCCGTGGCGAGGGATACGAATTCTGGAAACAGGGCCACAGCAGCAGGGCAGGTACCGCACCCGGCGGGGCTTATAACAATGTTTCTCTCGATCAGTGTCTACGTAATTCGCTCGATTCTCCCCATTATCCAATCTGTGCACAAAACAAAAGGTGCAACCCCTACCGTGGGGTGACTCATAAATGCGAGTTTTTATTTCTTCTCTCTCTTCTTCTCTCGCTTTTCTCTGGGGTTGGGAGGGGGAGGGGGGGGGGGGTTGGCGCCCACAAAAAATAACCCCCTCAACGGAAAGGACTCCGCGTCGGTCGTGCGTCTATACCTGTATATATTTTTCGCGTCGCCCGCAACAGTACTGTCTCCACAGCGCACCGACTCTAGGTATGATGGAGGCCCACCCGCGGCCATGTTTCCATCAATAACGGGCCCAAAGCTTGTACTAGCAAGCCACCCCGTGTCGATAGTGCGTCGATATGTTGTCATCGCGCACAGCAGCACTGTCGCCCTAGCGCACCGACTAAAGTCCTCTTATAACGGTCACCGCCGGCAACCTCCTGTCTGTCCTGCATGGATATGTTTTCATCGCACACTGCAATACTGTCTCCACGGCGCACCTACTCGATTATTGTATTAGAGTGGTCAATACCTGACGTGTTTTTTTTTTCATTGCTCTCAGGCCGAGAACTTGTAACCGGACGGCGACTCCACACCCAACACCACCGTGTCGGTCGTTCGTCGACATGTGTGCTTGGCACAGAGACGTACTGTCTCCACAGCTGCCCCCGGACTGACACAAGGCTGTTGTTGTTATTTTTTTTTCTCTTCCCAGCACACCACACCGGGTCGGTCGTGCGTCGATATTTTCCATCGCGCACCGCAGCACTGTCTCCACAACGCACCACCGCGAAAGTATTCTAAAAAACATGTTGTAACATGTCGCCCTCGCCCACCGCCGCCCTAGTTCCACAGCGCACCGACGATAATTATAATCGTGGCCGCTACTGCGTCATGTTTCCATGAGTGTCAGGCCCAGAGCTTGTAACAAGACTGTCTCCACAGCAGCAAGCAACACGATGTCGGTCGTGCGTCACTCTGCTTTCATCGCACACAGCAGCACTGCCTTCACAGCGCGCCGACTCAAAATAGTGTTGTAACGGCCACAGCCGTTCACACTAGGGGCTGTCTCCACAGCAGCAAGCGACACCATGTCGGTCGTGCGTCGATATGTTTGCATCGCCCACAGCAGCACTGCCTCCACAGCGCGCCGACTCAAGTTATTGTTATAGCGGCCACAGCAACACCCGAGACTGTCTCCACAGCAGCAAGCAACACCATGTCGGTCGTGCATCGATATGTTTTGCTTTGTTTTTTCCTTCTCTCGCGCACCGCAGCACTGTCTCCACAGCGCACCGACGCAAACTTAATCTAAAATATAGCATGTGGTCTCGCACGCCGCCGCCCTGTCTCCACAGCTCACCCACGCTAAATATAATTGTGGCCGATACTACGTCATGTTTCCATGAGTATCAGGTCCGGATCTTGTAACAAGACTGTCTCCACAGCAGCAAGCAGCACCATGTCGGTCGTGCGCCAATGTGTTTTCATCGCACACCGTAGCACTGTCTCCACAGCGCGCCGACTCAAATTACTATTATAGCGGCCACAGCCGTCCACACTAGAGGCTGTCTCCACAGCAGCAAGCAACACCATGTCGGTCGTGCATCGACATGTTTGCATCGCGCACAGCGGCCCTGTCTCCACAGCGCGCCGACGCCAATTATTGTGATAGGGAACACAGCCAGCAACACCAGAGGCTGCCACTACGGCTGCAAGGAACACCATGTCGGTCATGCGTCGATATGTTCTCATCGCGCACCGCAACACTGTCTCCACAGCGCACCGACGATAAGTATTAGGAAACATTATAATTAAATTATAACCTGTCGCCCTCGCGCACCGCCGCCCTGTTTCCACAGCGCACCGACGCAAATTATAATCGCGGCCGATACTGCGTCATGTTTCCATGAGTATCATGCCCCGAGCTTGTAACAAGACTGTCTCCACAGCAACAAGCAACATCGTGTCGATCGTGCGTCAGTCTGTTTTTACCGCACACCGCAGCCCTGTCTCCACTGCGCGCCGACTTAAATTATTGCTATAGCGGCCACAGCCGTCCACACCAGAGGCTGTCTACACAGCAGCAAGCCACGCCATGTCGGTCGTGCGTCGATACGTTTGCATCGCGCACAGCAGCGCTGTTTCCACAGCGCGCCGACTCAAATTATTGCTATAGCGGCCACAGCCGTCCACAGAAGAGGCTGTCTCCACAGCAGCTAGCAGCACCATGTCGGGTCTTGCGTCCATATGTTCTCATCGCGCAAAGCAGCGCTGTCTCCACATCGCGCAGACTCAAATTATTGCTATAGCGGCCACAGCCGTCCACACCAGAGGCTGTTACACAGCAACAAGCCACGCCATGTCGGTCGTGCGTCGATATGTTTGCATCGCGCACAGCAGCGCTGTCTCCACAGCGCGCCGACTCAAATTATTGTTATAGCGGCCACAGCCGTCCACAGAAGAGGCTGTCTCCACAGCAGCTAGCAACACCATGTCGGGTCTTGCATCCACATGTTTTCATCGCGCAAAGCAGTGCTGTCTCCACAGCACGCAGACTCAAAAAATTGTTATAGCGACCACAGCCGTCCAAACAAGAAGCTGTCTCCACAGCAGCAAGCAACACCATGTCGGTACTGCGTCGATATGTTTGCATCGCGCACAGCAGCACTGTCTCCACAGCGCTCCGACTCAAATTATTGTTATAGCGGCCACAGCCGTCCACAGAAGAGGCTGTCTCCACAGCAGCTAGCAACACCATGTCGGTACTGCGTCGATATGTTTGCATCGCGCACAGCAGCACTGTCTCCGCAGTGCGCCGACTCAAATTATTGTTATAGCGGCCGCAGTCAGCAACATCAGAGGCTGTCTCCACGGCAGCAAGCAGTACCATGTCGGGTCTTGCGTTCATATGTTTTCATCGCGCAAAGCAGCACTGTCTCCACAGCGCGCAGACTCAAATTATTGTTATAGCGACCACAGCCGTCCAAATAAGAGGCTGTCTCCACAGCAGCAAGCAACACCACGTCGGTGCTGCGTCGATATGTTTTTCATCGCGCACAGCAGCACTGTCTCCACAGCGCGTCGACTTAAATTATTGTTATATCGGCCACAGCCAGCACCACCAGAGCAACACCAGAGGCTGTCTCCACAGCAGCAAGCAACACCGTGTCGGTCGTGCGTCGATATGGTTTCATCGCGCACAGCAGCACTGTCTCCACAGCGCGCCGACTCAAATTATTGTTATATCGGCCACAGCGAGAACACCAGGGGTTGTCTCCACAGCAGCAAGCAAAACCATGTCGGTCGTGCGTTTATATGTTTGCATCGCGCACAGCAGCGCTGTTTCCATTTATTGTTTTGCGGCCACAGCCAGCAAAACCAGTCGGCCTTGCATGGATATGTTTGCATCTCACACAGAAGGACTGTCTCCACAGCGCCCCGACTCAAATCATTATGATTAGATTGGGCAATACCTGTCATGTTTGGTTCTCTTTTCATTAGTCTCAAGCCGAGAACGTGTACCCGGACTGTGTTTCCACACCCAACAACACCGCGTCGGTCATTCGTCAACATGTTTGCGTGACACACAGCGGTTCTGTCCCCACAGCTGCCCCAGGATTAACGCAAGGCTGTTTTTTCATTTGTTCTTTCTTCTCCTCTATCTTTTCTTATCACAGCACACAACGCCAGATCAGTCGTGCGCACCGCCGAACTGTCTCGACAGCGCACCGACGCTAACTATACTAGAGACCCACTACTGCGTCATCTTTTCATGAGTATCAGGCCCAGAGCTTGTAACAAGACTGTCTCCACAGCAGCAAGCCACACCATGTCGGTCGTGCGTCACCATGTTTTCATCGCGCACGGCAGTACTCTCTCCACAGCGCACCGACGCAAATTATCATAGCGTCCCATGGTTAGTATTGTTAATATTAAATATGTTTACTGGTAGCTGCCAATACTTGGCAGGGTTCCCTGGGTCTGAGCCCCCAGGGCTTGTAACCTGACGGTGTCTCCGCGGCGAGCAAACCGTGTCGTTCGTTCAAAAATATTAGAACACTGTTCACAGCAGTACACCAGCGATCACTAGCGTTCCCGTTGTCTCCCCAACGCGTCCTCCCCCTGCCACGCTCAGGAATGTATATTCTTATATCAGCGCGTTTGCGATGTGCCTGCATGCGTTTCGCGACCTACCCTCGTCTCCCGCGATTGAGACGCGATCGTCGCGCCCACTCATCGTCTCGTCACCTATCGTTCAATAGCACCTTATCGTCAGTCGACCATCCCTATACACGCGAACATACCGTGTTGTTGTTCTCTGGGACTCGCTGACTCCAGCCCTCGCAGCAGACCTCTGTTCACCAACGTCGTATCCCCTCGTCCCCGCGCTCCGTTCGTGATCCCGGCGGGCCGGAGTAGACGAGAGGACGGAAAAAAAGAAAAAAGGCACTAAATCCTGGCTTGGATCGACAAACCAGCGATTCCCTCACGCCTGCCCGTGCTCATCACAGGACCTCGTGCTTGCTCGTACCCGGCGTGGGGATGTTGACCTACGATAGGTTCTCTGCTTGGAAGGACTGCGTGCGAGACCCTCTCTTCCAACCAAACTTGCTCTATCCCAGTTCTCGATACAGGCATGCCACATTTTCTCTACCAATAAACCCTGCTTTGTCCGTTACTTCGTTTGCGGAGGCCGTTACCTCGTTTACGGACAAAACTACCCTTGTCTTGTGTGTTGTCGACCGCGCATTTTTTTCCGTTTTACGAGTAATACCATTCGAGTACTCGTACTCCCTTTTTAGTTTATATATTTTTTTGATTTGAACAGTTTGGTTTCGATTCCGGAAGAAGCTTTCGAGGCCAGCACCCAGGCTGGGGGTAGAGCTGTTCTAAAGTTGACTGCCGACCGACCGGTAGTGCTGCATGCTGCGTATGTGTGTGTTTTTTGTTCGTTTATGTCTGCAGCATCTATCTGCGCTATGTCTCTACGATCGTCAACTCCTCGCCGCCGTGCAACATCTGCAGCTGTACCTTCGCGACCATCGACTGCCAGACGCTGTGCGACATCAGAAGCCGCGCCTTCAAGATCTCCGATGCTCGCTGCCACAGTACGCGCGCCCCCTTATCGACTAGAGCTTCGCCATGAGCTGATCCCCGCCGTGTCCATCTTCGCCATGAACAGCCCCAGGACACGCCTCATCAACCGCCTGCACAGCCTGCGCCGCCTCCAACGGGCAGTGACGCGACGAGCAGAACCCCCGATGCTTCAAGCAGATCGATCCTTTCTGCAGGAAATGCGTCGACATCGATTGGCATCGATACCTTCTCCTTCATCGAGTTTATCATCATCATCAATTTCCCACCCTCCGCGGTCTGTCGTCGAGGCTGATGACGTCCCCCTGAGGTCCAACCTGACACTTTCATCTGCACGGCCCTTTTGCACCATCTGCGATCCATCTTTCCGAAGTCTGCTATCGATCCTGATGACCTACTTTGTTGTTTGCGTTAATTTTCCTTCGGCCTCCAGGTTTATACGAATGTGGGCTGGATGCACGAACAACGCACAACACCGCTATGATTCGCTACTGTTCAATTCGTTGAATTGGAATCATGGTCGCCACTCACTGCCACAGGATGCCAGCGCCATCTAGTGCCTAGCACCTCGTCTCTACCATACAAACCGCTGCAACCGCTGTGCTGACAGGCTTATCCTTTCCTTGCCGAGATCAAACGGCCTCGGCGTCATCGCCACCGACGACTACTTTTGTCAACTTCCACCGACATTTAGAACCACCTGTTCGACATGTACGCCTTGAGCGCAAGACCATTCGCTTCCACGGTCACCGTGAGCCTCTTCTTCGACTACATTAACTGGTATACCAGCGCCCAACCATCGACCCTACACAGCGCTTCCACCACCATCGCGAACACCACGCCACCAACGGCTAGCGTTCGGAACCTTTAGCATCCCCAATCAACACCCCCCCTGCGTTTCACCAAGCCCTCAAACGCCATCAGCGCTACTTCCGCATCATCCGCGACAACCATGCAGGCACCCTTTCGCGGTTGGAGTGTCGCGCCGCATCCATAAACGACCTTCCATGGCGCTTCTGGTTTTCTTCGATCAGCCTGTAAACCACCAGAGTCCTCAGCGACCTTGGCCCCACCAAGATAAACCTCGTCCTGCGCCCTGTACATCTTTATGGAGCGCCAACTTCGGGTCGTCGTGCCTGTAACGCCACAATTCGGACGCTAGCTTGAGAGATACGACCGATTTCACGCTCCATGCCCCGGCTGCCCCCCTTGACTAGTTTTCAGGAAAAACGAGCACGTTTCTGTTATCAGTTTTCAGTGTTTGATGCTCGCTTTAAGGGTATCTATTAGGTTTGTCCTGCTTTCGGTATCGACGACTGCAAGGGTCTTGTGTTGGTAGTCTCCCTCGACCTAACACCCACTGGTTTCACTTGCTTCCTCTAGTACTCAGGCCGCACACCTATAGTGTTCCATCTCCTGTTTTCCGCTAGTCTGGCTTGCGTCGTTAGCGAACTTACAGTTACAAGCGGGCCTGTCGAGTTTCTACCTTATGCCCGCCTACTTCAATTTACATTGTATACAACCAGGCCTTTTAACTTTCAGGCTGTGCTCCCATTGATCCCTTCTGTTGCACAAAAGAATATGTGTTCGAAGTGTGTGTTTTTGTTTTTCAGAGTTGATGTTTGGACTGCCCCCTTTTAATATGTATTTTCGTAATCACGTGATTGTGCGTCTGATATTTGTTCTGGTTGGCTCGCCATCTATCTGTCGTTCACAGTCTCACGGTATCGTGTTCTTGCTGTGAGTTTTTCAAGACCCAAACTAGTTCAGCTTCTTGCGTAGCAGCCCCCGGCAGGTCTCGGTCCTCCTATTTTGAGCGAAGAACGTTCGGCACTCGCCTTTCATGCGCCGACGCCTCTTTTTTTTTCCAAGTACGAATATCCCCGGGACCCACATCAGGTAACGCGTCTACCCCCTTCTTGTTTTTGGAATATGTAACACAACCGTGGTAGATTGGCCTGATTCGGTTTTAGCCTGCACTTCCCTACACCATATAAGCACATGATGGAAGCAGCGTATTTTTCCACCTTCCGCTTCGAGTTCGCTTTACACGGCTAGTTATTCGTCTTAGTATGTATCTGCATGCTCGTTTCCCACCGCCTATAGTCCGTACATACCAGCTTTCGGCCGGGCTACCCACACAGTTGTGCCTCGTTCCGGTCGAGATAGCGTTGGCTACTCACGGCTTCCCACTAGCAAATAGCTTCTCAGAGTCCCACGATCGTTGTAGGCCATTTAGCTGAGTCCCACGATCGTTGTAGACCTTTCGACGGTCTTGAAAACTTTACAGCCTATTCATTTTTGTCCTTTTCCCAAGTATCGGGTCTTTAGCGTTTGTTCGGTGGTCATCATCGTGCTGACCCTTATAACGTTGTTTTTTGTTTTCGATTTTCACCACTCTTCTTCCGGGGAGTGTGTCTATTATTTTTGTTTTGGTTCAACTGGCCACCGCTCGGCTACGTAGCCTCAATGTTTTACAGGCTTTTTAGTATCATCATGGTGTAACAGTGCCAACGCTACGGCTTTCGCTTGTTCGTTTCCTCCCGGCGCTATGGGCTTGGTAACAGTATCTATGCTCATCTGTTTTGTTTTGCGTAACCTAGGTCCTCTCATACGGCTGGCGACTTTCCGTTTTTTGTGGCGATCTTTGCCTAAGCTCTCGTAATATGAACAGCATCGATTCCCCCCGCGGTTCGCTTCTCGAAGTACGAGTTCCTCTGTCTGTGTGGTATTGACGCTCATGATTTTGATCTTCTTCCTCGGGTATCAGCTAAGTTTATGTGTGACTATGAACTTGTGCCTGCAGGTGCCACGTCGTAGACCTTTGGGCTCCCGCTCTTAGCCCCCAAGAGCCCCTCGTTGTTGCCCCCTGTTTTGGCTTCACCGCCTAAATAAAACGTTATCATGACCGCCTTACTAATACTTCTCAGCGTACGTGCTCTCTCTGGTCCCACGTTATCAAAACTGGTTTGGCTCCGCAGCCCACATAGATAGGTCGTTTTGTTTCGAGGCCACCGTGTATGTTTTTGCTCCTGGATTTATTCGGTGTTTCATTTTGTCCATGGCATAGCCCCCCCTACGGGTCTCAGACATCGACCCCGTTCTGGATCCACATCACAATGTCATGTAGTATGCCCCCCCCCTTCTCCGTGTTTCCGGCGCGTCTGTTTTGGGCCGGACGACTTGCCGCATACCGAATTTTGCGAGTAGTACTTCGCAGCTAATCCTTCAGGGTCTCAGGTTATACACCCCCCGTTCAGGTTTAGTACTTCAGTATGACTATTAACAGCTTCTTGTCGACTTCATATCTCTTTTGCGCTCACTTTTCAAGTTTTCTCGTCCGGATCCCACGTCTCATACCTACCCCCCTACGGTGTTCTGATTTTTTGTTTTGCCTTTCGTGGACATATTTGCTAGACAATCGATATTTCCTGTCTTGCTCCAAGCTGCACTGCAGGGTTCTTAGACGGCCCCGTTATTTATCTTCTTTTTGCAGCTCGCCAGATCATGTCGTGTTGCTGTAGCTTCTCCTTGTACCGATTCTGAGCAATGCCCCTTCTTGGTCTTACACACGTATTGACCCGGTCCCAGCTTGCTGGCGTCGATTCGACTTTTATATCGCAATTTGTGTTTCGGCTTTTGTGCTTACCTGTGTTCTGTCGAGTGACGCTAATTAATGTGTACGCCTTTCTTCGTAATAAGTTTAAGCTAGACCTCCAGGGTTCCGCACTATTAGCCCTCTCCTCAGATTTCTGGCGTATAGCTTCCATCTTGCGCCTTCTGTACCAAACCTTATGTTTCGCTTTTATTTTCATACGTTGGGCTAGGATTTGGAAACCCCCAGCGTTCCGTTTTTTCTAACTCGACCAAAGGCGCTACGCTATTCTCTCAAGTCCGACGTTACGATCCCCACTATCATCGCTGTAGAGTTTTTTTTCTTTTCGACTTTCCATCAGTATAGATTCATCGGGCGTATTTGTGTGTTACTTTAACCTACCTCTGCCGGTTCCGATTGCCTCCTCTCTCAAGGGCCGCCGAAATCCGGCGATATCGCAACGTTTACTCATGTTTTCGTTGTTCCATGTTTTTTTTGTTTCATTTATCTGTTTGTTTTCACCAGCGTATGATTTCGCTCGACTCGCGACACGCCAATTCATGGTATTATTGCGCTTTCGGGACCGTATGCCATTCTTCGTGAATCCACCACCGTCGATTTATGGTATTCTCGTTCATGCTGATTCCGGTTTCCCCCCAGCTTACCACGACCGTGTCCTCCTGCCTCTCGCCGCGAAGGCCGTGGAACCATGGTGCTACCTTTCTCCCACTAGGGAACGCCTTTTCACTCGCTGGGTTTCTTCGTCATGAGTGTGTGGCTTGGACGTATACGTGATAATGTTGATCATGTTGCGGCGTACAAGTTTCGTGCTTTGTTTGCTGTGTACAAGCCGTTCTTGACTCCACGTTCTTGACCCCCATGGCTTAGGGCAATAACCATATTTTTCACTACTAGTCTTTCCGACGCCTTACACATAGCTGCAGTTCCTGCCATATACATTGCTACAAGTGGATCTTGTTTATTCAGGTTTGTTTGCATACAAGGAATTACGTTTTGATCTCTCTTCCTTGGCCTACCCGTTTTCGGGCGTGTGATCCCGGTGAGTGTGGTGTTGTGCCTGTAGTGTGTGTTCACGACGTAACGTTTCTGGGTTTATGGAAAACTGGTCCCACGATGTTACCGGCCGGCCTCCATGTCTTTCGTCTCGACCTCCCTATCTTTTTTCCAAGCTTGGCAGCCCACTTCTCGCTTTCGTACCGCCTCCCTCCTTCATGTGTTTATTCGCGCCTGCATTCGGACGGCATATATATATATATATATGTTTTTCTTTTCTGGGCGGATAAATGACCCCGCCCTAGGTATCCTTTTCTGGTTCCGAAAATTGCGTTTTAGGCATCGCAGCGTGTAAGATGTTATGATTTGTCTGTTACTTTCACCGTTTACTCGTACCTGTTCGATATTCATTTGTTCCTAAACCTTCGCGCCCCGGTTGGTAGCCTGCTCGCCGTTGGCTTGTCGTAACCCTTCCTTCTCGTACTGCGCGTCTGTCCCACACATACATGGAGCTTCGAGCTCCATTGCGAGGTATGGGGTATATTTAAAACACCATTTTTTGTTTTCCAGTAGCCGCACCTTCGACACCGTTTTCCGATTTCTGCGATGATGTTGCTATCATTCTTTGATTGTCGTATGACCTGCATCTACGACACTATTCAGTTTGGGCTAATGTGATCGTATCACGTATCTAAGAGGGGGCACAACACCTACCAGTATTAGAATATACCAGGTAGGCAAATACTTGCCACGAATGTATTTGATCACGTGACATGCTAATAGCGGAAATGTATCATCATATATATCGTACATGTAGAAAGATACATGGTTCAGGGGACAATCTGGTACTTAACTCGTTCGTCTTAAACCCACTTCGTCCCTGTACCATAGTGGAGTTCTGTAGAAGACAGGCAAGAAGAATAACGTCACCGAGGAGAAGCGCGCCACGGACAGCACCCTCATCCCTGTGTCCGCCTCTATGAGACACCCTGACAGTTCTTCGTTGTCTAGCTCATTTATTTATTGCTTTCGCCCTGGTCTTCTCCCTCCTTCTTTGTGGTAACTCAGATCCGAGGTCAAGCAGTTGACTCATGTCCCCCTCCCCACAACGGTTGGTGCCCTGCATTGTCATCGTGTGCAGGCTGCGGTGTTTTCTTTGCCTTCCCACTCGCGTTTTATTGCGCGTACGGACGCAAAGAAGGCGCTCACAGCTATTGGTTGCTTTCGATTTCCGCAAACACCGGTGGGATTCGAAGTCCAGTTCACTGCACCACTACAGTAGGCGACCGGCGTAAAAATGTTTACAAGAAATATTATAATGATGCGCGTGACAGAGGCCTTGAAATTGTCAAACTCACAACCGAATCAAGCTCCTGCTTAGTTGGCGGTTTTACTATGTTTATTCCGTTCCAGCATTATTAGTGTTGGGATCGCTTTCCCTGTTGAACGACGTGCGTTAGCGCGAGAGCCTTTGTTGTTGGCTGGGTGGATATGTGTGGGTTTATGACGGTTCGGTGCTGAACGAGTTGCTGGGTGCGTTTGTTGATGCGAATTTCTCTACGTTGCCCAGAGGCTTAGGACCGCTGCCATCGGATAACCGTTTTTCAGAGACGTCCAATTTGTGAGGTTATTGTTTCCCGTATTTAGTTTCCCTTTCACATTTCCACGTTATTTTTTCAATTGTAACAGTGAACGTTCCTGGTGTTTTGCCCTGTTTGTGACAGGACCACCTTCGTATCTTGACAGGATGTCCATATTATGGGAATTATGGGGGGGAGATATGTCCGATACGAACGGTCCTAACCGTAAGTTCCATTAGCGAGAATACCAAGAACGGCCCACACAACGGTGTTGTGTCATCCGAGAATTGAGCAGAATGAACTGGGATGTCTTCGCTGTGGTACACACGCTCATTGCTGACTTTCGATACAGAATTGTAATACGATTCTACAGCAGCGAACTACCATACGTGGTACAAGGGACGACAGCTCACTTCGTGTAGGTTGTCTGCTTCGTCGACCACAGAACTTGAGAGTATTTCCACTGGTACATGGGAACTGGGTGAGGGAAGGCATACAACATACTATTTTCCCTATGAATAGCAAGTAACGGATTAAAATATTGGATATCGTTCGTTTTGACGGGTTCGACATATATATCCGGCGCGGTCATCTGCGTTCAGCATCAATCCGTACGCAGTACACAGACACCTGCCGCACACCATCCTCGTTACGTAGATACTCGCAGAAATCGACCCTCGCACCGGCCAACAGTGGTTCCAAACATCAGTGTGCCACCGTGGCATATTCTGCGGGTCTTCGAACAGATCAATATTCGGCACGAAACACCCACGTCTGTCTATCGCAGTAGATGTTATTCGACACCTTTCTGGAGTGGTTGGATCTTCATCGAGGAGAGAAGACAGATACATACACGACCGGGCGAAGATTGTGTGTCAAAGCGGGGCATGGGGGGGGTACAAAATGGAAAGTATTGCTGCTGGTTCGCCCTATTTTGAATAAATAGTCGCCGCTACCCTGTGTACTACTATTGTCTCTTTAATACGGCTATCCCACGTGTCGACCGATGATGGGAAAGCAATCTGCAATAAGCGAGGGAAGGCCGCTTGCTCTTACTTGAATATGCATAGACTAAATGTTACCAATGCTGAAAAATCCACGACCTAAATTATCGCCAAGCTAGAAATACGTAAAATATACGTCCCGACGAGCGGGTGCTGAGGGCACGAGAGTCGCCACTAGACTTCGAGCGGTGGGACTGATTTCGCCAGGGATGGAATAAATCCGGCAAACCGTGGGTGCATTCGCCGCTCGGGTACAACATACTGATGATACAAATACTACGCTCTTGCGCTGGCCATAACGAGGACCTGGTCGCCTTGCAAGTAACCGGGAATCCATTTTGTTCGTTTCACGCCATACCGCAATTTCGTCACCTCTCTCTCTCATCCCCTTTACAGCTAAGAGGTCGACATCAACGGCTTGAGAATAAATATATATGCCGCCGGCTGAAAAAGTGCCGTGCTTGTTCTGGGAAAACACCTCGACACCCACACCGAAGACTTTGATGTTTAGATTCTGCATGGCAACACCTCTGGTAGACTCTCTAGATATAGTGTGGGTTTAATGTACGAAAACAAATATTGCCGCGGAGAGGGGCAGGGCTCAACTCTAATAGCCCCTGCACTCCGCAAATTCATGGGGTTCCGGACGCAGCCTTGGCGCTGCAGAGAACCCTTTAATAGCTACCGATCCATGCATTTAGGATCCAGGTCGCAGATAATCGCCCTAGTGAAGAAACTGTTGGCTTCTTCTCTACCAGTCTCACAAGGGGACTTAGTTGGAGTCTTCAACCTTTACGCTACGGCAGCCCGCCTCCAATCTGCAGTGAAGGAGTACGATATATCCGAGAACAACGTCTTGGGACACCGGGATCGCGCTCAATCCAAACCCAGGGCGATAAACCTGGTTTGCCGACACGTTGTCGCGATAGCCCAGACTAGCTTCGTCGAACTCGCACGGCCTGTTGAATTGCGAGCTTAAGCTTTTTTCTTGTTGTAAACGGTACGCGGCCACGACTGGCTGTGCCACATAGGCGATACGTTGTTCGCTTTCATGTACTCCTCCGGCAGCCCGTCGCCAAACTGCACGTGCGCGGCGGTCGTCCACAAAAAAATATAATCGAGGATCAGAAGCAAGGGCGAATACGTATCAAGCACGAAAGAGGATATAGAGTCTGTTCGGGCGATTCTCCAGAATATCCTGCGGTAAATGTTTCGCTTGACCTTGTAACCAAAATCTCGACGACTCTCATATCACTGTTCCTGGCATAGAGGCACCAGAGAGGAGATAGTCCACACAACGGTGTTTTTCTTGTAGAAGAAGGACTGCTGAAGGACTGACAACTGTCAGCCAGTAAACCGATTTGTATATTTCGTTCATGTTGGTGACGCCGAGGACTCTTGCTGTTTGGTTTGTCTCCTTAGCGGTGAACAAAACACGCACCACTCTGAACGGGCGTGTTTCGTAGTTATACACCAACGGTGATTGATTACAGTTCGGTCATGTGTGATTTCTGGTACAAGGCGTAAGTTACGCTATGCAAAAATACAAAGTGATACTCGTAAGAGTAGGATGGCAAGACAAAAGGCCTTGACCTATGAGAGCGAGTAGCATCGTATCCGGCAGAAGGCGTAATTTTCAGTAGAGACAAACTCTGTCGCATAGCACATGCGGTACACTGGTTAGGTGACACTATCGACTAGGTGTTTTTCTCCGGGGGCGGTGGTACCTATTCACGGCAGGTCAACTTGACGAATCCGCTGACCCGCCGTCTGACAAGAACCGGAGAAGACACGGAACTACAGTAAGAACAACAGTTGGCGGACCAATATCAGCACAGATCCGGCCATACTAAGGGACAACCCGACTGTGTTTTTATTCAGGCAATGCTCACCTTGTTCATGAGGGCAGGGTCCCTCGAGGGGTCGACGTTGTGGATGTACTGTTCCAAGTTGTGGTGCTGGCCGATTCCGGCTGTGCTCACGACGAGTCAATTGTTTTGGTTAAGGTGAGAAGCAGCCGCAACAGCAGGAGTGTTCGAGGCCATAGGACAGGAGGTGGGGGGAGGGTGTCAGGGCGAAGTTTGTTTGTCTTAGAACGAAGCATTTAGGTGAACGAGAGGTCTGTGTTGCACTGGGGAGCCACCGATGATTGTTTCATCAGTTCGTGCGCGTGCTTCGACCTCCCGATCCTGGAGGCTTATAATCGTCGCACACCACAATCCACGATAGTGTGATCAACTCACAACAAAAATAATTTGATAACGGGGATTCTTGGTATTGCTCGTCGACCTGCGGTGTGAGGGCGACTACAACCGAGGGCAATCGCCTTCGAAGCAACTCGTAACTGCGGTATTGAACGTTGCCCAAAATATGATAATATACTTGTCTCCTACACTTCGCCAACGTAGCTTGTGTGATCGACTCGAGGTACAGCTGCAAGGTAACTTGTGGCCGCGGCGGTACATGTAATAAAAAAGAATATTGTCCTTATACTAAACGACGACCAAAATTGGAAGCACAGCCTTGGTAGCGTATACTGGGAAACGCTACGAGCTAGTCCAGCTGTAATCACGAGGTTAAACGTCCCGGGGTTTTCCTTACTCAGTTTGCAATTATCTGTCTGAAAAATGTGTAAACCTTCCCAATACCAAAACAAAGCGGTTGCTGTTGGCATTTCGGCTTTTCTTCAGGAGGACTCGACATCATGCATGGCCGTAGTCGTATGATCCAAGACCGGGGTGAAGATTTATAGCCGTTTCGAATCAAGCCTGTCCACCGTTTGGCGAACGATCACGGGGTGGGGGGAAAACGCGAAGAAGTAAAACAAAAGGTAACGTGTACAGTAGACGCGTGCGATGCGAATCGTGCTGGCACTGCAGATAGATGAACACTCGATTAGGTGAGTCGGGAAGACAGGATGTCCGTCCCTCATAGTAGTATCTTAACTTGTAATGCGGATAATATGCCCGCCGTGTTTCTTGACTAGGCGATGATGAGGAGATCGACTGTCGTATCATTCTTCAAAGAATGTTTGCACTGAGAAGCAGCGTCATCCGCGGTGCACATTTTTCGGGCTTTCGTATAGGCTTCAGTGTCGTGATATCCGGGATGTACTTGGCGTGACGTTTATCCACGAAAGCATGTCGGATTCGGAATAATATATACCAGTACGTTTCGCGGGTCAGGTCAAACCTCATGAGCCGGGTATGGTCGGGTCAGCTGAGTCTACCTGACCCATTAAACGTATGAGGTGTGTTGCCCTGACCCTACCCCACCCGCGAGACGTTTAGAATCCCTTGACCAGACCTGACCCGACCCGACCCGTGAGATATACATAGCTAAAATTAAAAACCCGACCCTTGATAATTGAAGATATCTCAACCCGACCCGGCCCGAGCCGACCCGCGCTGGCGTAGATCCGCCTGCGCAGGCGGAGTTTTAGAACCTGCCAGCTAAAATAGGCACGATATATTCAATGGAAACCCGCACAACTAAACGAAATTCACTACCCCCGCACAATTATTTGAAATTCACCCACTAGAGAGTACACAGCGCGCAGCGAACGAACACACACGCATGCAAACACTAGCCCAGAAGCAGAAGAACCCCGCGCATGCTCTGTTGTTGTAGCTGTTACTGCACAGCAGGCTAGTTGCTCATTTTAAGTGCCCCTGCTACAGCTATATGTATCTACGTCTAGCAAGGAACACAACAAGACATAGTCTCCTCCCATCACAGCAAATAAATGACCCTACAATTCTCGTAACGTACAACGGGTATGCTATACGCGTTTTTTTTTTTTTTTAGGTACTACTGCCACCGACACATACATGCCAATCTGGACAATATAGTACAGGTACTAGATATAATACCGTTTGGAGTCTAATGTATCGAAATTAAACGTACCAGGGAATCATTATCACGGCCATCAGTATTAATAGTACGTGATGTACCACACTAACACCCACACACGGCCTTGCTCTCGATGATGGAGCATATACCTGGTACAGCATTGCTCGTTGGCACTGCTCTAAAGGTAGTGCTATCCGTACACTGCAGCATGCACCACGTTCGTTCGTTAAGGCAGCTGTACCACACTGGCTAAAAATATAATTGCGTTTCACTTAGATATTTTAGAGCCCGAACCGTAAATATATCAACGTCCAAATAGTGGTATGTGTCAGCACCCCCCAAAAAAAACATGGGATACCGTCGTACTTGACGAGTATTATAGTGTCATTTCTTTCCTGTGATGTGAGGAGATGATGTATTTTTGTTGCTTTTCTCGCAAAAGGTAGATACCTTTAACTGTAGCAGGGGTACTTTAAACGAACCACTAGCCTGCTGTGCCGTAGCAGCTACAGGAGCGAGGAAACTCGTTCCGCTCCTCTATCCCCTGATCGTGCTGCTGCTGCTTTTGTGGTGCTGTGTGCCGCGGCTCTAGTGTGAGAGCTGCGTGCAAGAGTGCGTATGTGTACAAAACCCGAGGATGTAACAGCACTATTAACGGGGACCATAGTAAATAGAACCACATATTGTTGGTAAAAATACCATGTAGGTTTTTGTGTGTACCGTACGCCTCATTTAATATGCCCCCCCGTAATAGCACCAGTCGCACTCGCCGAAGAGCCGCCTTCTCAGGCCACCCGCTTTGCGAGCGTGCGCGAGCTTGTTCTGCTGAATATCTAGTGTGTGCCTGCGTGTATGTTCGTTCGCTGCGCGCTGAGTGCTCTCTTCGTGGTGGATTTCAAATAGGGATAGGGTTTCCATTGAAAATATCTCTCCTTTTTTCGCTGGCAGGTTCTGAAACTTTGCCTGCGCGGGCGAATCTACGCCGGCTGTCCCGACCCGCCACCTTCCCACTGACCCGTGAGACGTAATTTTCATGCTTGTCGCGTCAACGTCACCCGTGAGACCAGTTTTATCTTTTGGCGGGCTCGACCCGCATATATATGCGGTCCGCGGGTCGACACTTCGAAAGCAAAAAATTCATTTTATTTTTGTACCCCGCAGTGATATGTGGCCTGGCTGTAGTGGGTATTGATTTGTGGGCATGTATGTGCGCATGGGTTCGGCGGTGTTTTGATTTTTATGCGTGATACCAAACCAATACTAGGTTAGCATAGATAGGTACAAGTGGGAGCGCGGAAGGTGTTTTACGTGCCAAATCCGCGAGAAGAATGCGCGGGTCCGACCCGCTTGTCAGCAGGAAACAGCTCGCCGGTCATGCTGGCCCGACCCGTGAGGGGCTTGTTTCTCGCGCGGCATGACCTGATCCGAGCCGTGATCTTTTAATCACCTTTTGACCCGACCTGAGCTGTGAGATCTATATAACAAACGGCCCGACCCGACCCGACCCGACCCGACCCGGCCGGTGAGACTTGAAAATATCTTGACCTGACCTGACCCGACCCGCGACATTTGAATATCTCTTGACCCGACCCCACCCGCTACATTTTGAACACCCCCTGACGCGTCAACCCTGTATATAACGTCCGCAAACACGCTCTCAGCTGGAAAACACTGCTGTACACTTGTGAGTCCCAATACGTGTAAACCGGTGTGGAAACTCCAATCGAGTGACAATTAACATTTCGGGGCTGAACAGCTCAAATGACGCGATCTCATTTGTTCGGCAATTTCCACCAAACCTCTGACGAACAACGAGGACGGAGTCATGCACTTGGGAGGTTACGCTATGTCTAACGCCCGGGCATCATCTAAAGCGCCTAGCCCTGCGCCTGTACATCCCCGAGCTACACGTGCTTATTTTTATACTTCCACACCCCGCACTCCGAAGCCTGCTCCATATCAGACTCACAGTCCGTCCGTACGAGACCTTCGTCCTGCAAGTTGGTGTTGTCCAGGGTAATCTCTGTGCCAAAGTTCCTGTATCCGCCAGTCACAAATCCGAGAACCCACTCAGGAGGTGCTTCACGCGTCGCAAACGGCAGCGGGTCGCGGAAGGGGGGACCAAAGTCAGTTGGAATGACGGAAAAGCAGTTGCCAGCGTATCTAGCTACACCGCGTGAGGTGTACCCATAACAAGTGTGAATTTTTGCTTCTCCCGAAACGAGAAGGCGTCGAATTGTTTGCTCCGGGCGCAACGGTTGATATATCGAGCTTTGAGGCGTCCTGTAACGACGGTAGTTTCAGTAACAAATGGTGTGACTTACGCGGCTGATAAGCCTTCTTACCCCCTTTGGGTAGTAAATCGACCAAAACAAGGATATATGTGGTGTCATCAAACGCCTAATCGACCACCCTCAATCACTCTCCATATCCTGCGGTGGCCGTTGCTGAACATCGTTGCTTGCATAATCTGTTCGCCCCTTCCATACCCCAAGACGCTTGAAACATTGCTGACATTGTTCGCCGCTACGATTATTGTCGGAGGCGTCTACCTTCTTGAGCTGTAACATATTCAGTACGAAGAACAAACACGGAAAATAGGAGCAATAGCCCATATACAGACCTTGAATAGAGGGCAAATAGACAGGAACGCTTGCGTAGTCTATGCCTCTTGTTAAAAGATAATTCAAGAAAGTTATCAAGCTTTGAACATCACGTTCTGTGATAACAGCGGGCCTTAGTTGGCAGCCTCAAACTTACTGTTGGAAACGGTGTCGACGGGAACCCTGAGCCGCAAGATGCGCAGGTTTTCTTGCTTCGCTACCCAATTGGCCAGGTGCTCGTTGCCGAGCTTGGGCGAGGCCCACCCAATACCAAGGATAGGGACGTCTCCGAGCGGCTTATCGCGCGCCAAGTGAACCGCGCACAGTTGAGCCATGGCTGAGGTCACGCCCAACGCAAAGTCAAGGGATAGTAGCGGCGGGCGGCCGAGGGTTAAGTACAATGGATACGCGTGCGTGCAACTACTGATCGTTTCCAAGAGACACTTTCGGTACGAAACCCGCCTGATAGTGTCTCACTGCGTATGGGCTATGAGCCAAACCTACTGTGACGTGGCCCGCGAGCATTCTTTGAGAGAAACAGGCATATACAGTGGCTGCCTGTGATAGTAATCGGGAAATTTCAGGGATCCGCATAGCTATGTTGTAGTGCGCACATGCGTGGGAAACTATCCGAAGCATGAACACTCAAACTGGGGGGAATGCCCTTCGCTATTGTGTTGCGGCAACGCTGTCCTTCAAAATAATTAATAAGTCCGCTGTCATCAGATGCGCTGCCGGTTGAACGCGTGACCGTACCCGTCCGAGACTCAATAAGGGGCAGTGCAAAACCTAGTCTAGAGGGTCAGGGGCTTCAGCTTAACCCCAGACACGGACGTACGCGCTCTTCCCTGAACAATTTTCTCAGAACAATTTTCTCACCTGCGCCGAGGCTGTGCCCCACGACGGTAACCTTCTCAATGGTTCCCTTGTGCTCCTGGACCAGCCGGTTGACCGTTTGCCTGGGTGACTCGAGGCCCTGCACCGACTGCTGCTCGTACAGTTGCTGGAATCCCAGGTGACACATCAGTAGCTACGGGCGACGAGCACAGTGAAACGAGACGAAAATAAGACAGAATAAACTAGATGTTTCAGTGCGTTCGTGCTCTGGAGAGTAAACAAACTTCGAAAAGGAGCAAATTACAACTATGTTGTCTATCACGCCGATACACGAAGACACTGACCGTCCACGAAATGAGGCTATGCGTTTGACGATACTGCGTAAAAGACATTCCAAAGCCGGGCGCCCTCAAAGAGAATGTCGCGGCTGCACGTTTTCGCAACTGCGACTATAGGCGTTTGACCGCTTTACTCTTCCGTCCAAGACGTATCGTTTAAGCGCATTTTTTTCTTGAGTTACTCCTTCCGTTGCCTCCTCTATACCAGGAATAGGAGAAGGCAGTGTTGTTCCGTACCTCTCGCCTTGGCCGACAAAAACTGATTGTACCACAAGGCTTGAAGACGCCTCTGTGGAAAACCTCACCGTACGATATTTGGCTGACGCTCAGGACAAGGCGAGTATGCGATCGCGACGTCCACAGCAAAACCCCTACAGACCGACTAACCACGAAGACCGCCCTGGGCACCTACCTACACAATAATAGGCCCGATCGTAAGCAGTTACGTCCGAGCAAGAAAGCAGACCCGATCATCTTAAAACCAGCTTTCATGGCAAACCAACACCAGAAAGTCAGTGACGCCGGCCTTCAGTAGCTAGGAGTTTCCCAACAAGTTTCCCAACAAGACAACAATAGCTTAAATAAATAGCGAGCGAAACATTGTTCACCTCACCTCACGGTTAAATACGAGCCCCATTCCGGACACCTCCGGCTCGCCTTCGAGCTGAGACATGATCCCAGTGGCGTTCTCCTGCCACTCTTTGGTCGTCTGAGTACCACGGAATACGATCAACAGCTGGTGCAAACAGTTGGCACATATCGATCGTATGAGGCGGGGAGGGGAAGGAAGGGCTTGAGTTTTTGTTCAATACATCTTGTCAGAGACCGGGGTCTTCAACCTGAAGATATAAACGCCACACCGACCTCCCTCTCCAGTCGCTTCGGGTGACCCTACAAACACCGTTCCAATCGGCATGTACCTTGGGCAGCCCCTACACTACTTTGAAAGGAATAGCATCTCGCGGAATCAAGTTCACCCCAATGCCTTAGTCTGAGATGTCGAAGCAAGGTGGATCCGTATCCTGTCCCCCACCTCAAAATCTCGACCGTTTAGGTTTGTTACCCCTACCTCAGTTGTGTCCTTGGATAGCGCGACGTAGCCAAACCAGTTGTCCTCAGAGGTGAAGAACGATCGCGGGCTGCTAATGATGTTGCCAACCTTTATAATTTGATCACATGCAACAAATCACGTGAGGGGGGGGGAGAAGGCTACCGGTTTATTGTAGGCGGGGGCGAGGAAGAGATTCGCCAATATCGCGGTGGTTTTCTTCGGGTGTACAGACCTACAAATGGTTAGGATGCGGCAAGTAGCGCAAGGTAGACTCGATCTCTATATGCCAGGTACGATTAAAATACTTTGTCAGTGAAACGCATAGGCGGGAGTTTTGTCGGTCTTGTAACAACCAGGCAAGCAAGTGGGATCAGGGAACACTCCCAATATCTGATATTGGCACGAAGGACAATGCACATCGACTCGGCAGATGCGGGTGGACCAACGCGAAGTGTTGCTCAAACCTCAACGCATAGTTCCCTTCAAATATTGACAATATATAACCTTCTTAATCCGACTGATATACATGATACACAAGTTACATGCTGCAACCTCGAGTGGGTCGATACACTGAGCGAGGGAGGCGAGTCAGCGGGGCAAACGTCGTAGAACAAACAGCACACACAAAATATATATTCAGTTCGTGCTTTGTTCACGAAGCACTCTAGGAATTGCAGTGTGTTTACGGCGTGCGGTATATTCAGTCCGTGCTTTGTTCTCGAAGCACTCTAGGAGTTGCAGTGTGTTTACGGTGTGCGGTCTGCGGAGCAGAAGGAACAGAAAATCAGCTAGCTCTGTTGCCGGGCCTCTACCCGCAAAACCAACGCCCCTCTCACGTCATCCCGTCAAATAGGCAGACTAATTAGTCGCCAGATGAAACGGGCGGTTTCCTGCACGCCTCGCCCGAATCAATGCTTCCAGCACCCCCGTGCTGTCTTTGCTGCGTTGTCGAGAGGGAAAGTACAGTTAGACGATAAGGTACATAATCTAACATGTAATATCGTCATGCCAGAGTGGGGAGACCAAACATTGGCCAACACTCGGTCCGGGATGATTGTAGTAACACATAAATGCCCATGGAAGGGTAATGAGTACTCACTATCGTGTAGTCGTCGGTGAAGTCGTACTCCGTTTTCCTTTCGCCGGCCTTGTTCACATAACTGATCGCGTGCAGTCATTATTGACGTGACACAAACCGGACCAGGTGTTAGATCGACAAGCCGCAGGCCAATACCAGAGCAAACACGCCACCAGTAACATACAAGAACATGGGGACGGTATCGACACGGTTTGATTATAGAAGGGATATAAAACGACGCTGGTGTCTACAACTGGTCGAGAACGAACCAATAATACAGCTTGGACGGGTGACTATTTGCAACATGTTAGACGAGTCATTTTCAGGTAACATGTCAGGGAACCAACATTGCGGTTGAATTAAGGTACGACTCACGACTCCATCAACACAGCAGCCCCCCGGCGATGAACAAACCTCCAGTATCAGCTGCACTCCCAAACGAGACACTAGGAATGAACCACATCAACCTGTTTGCGAATGAAATGCTTGCTCATTCCAGTCGCTATTTGACGGTGAACGTATGACGGTTTCAAAAAACAAATGCTGGTGGAACGTAAAAAAAATAAACCCAAGGTCGTCCAAATCACTCGCTGACCTCTCAAGTACCCTTGTTGTTGTTGTTGTTGTTGTTGTTGTTGTTGCAGATCACTTAAGATAAGCGGTAACAGTGCGTCTGTGTTTCCAGGACGAGATCTACTGGAGGAGAAAAAATCCCCACGAACAAAGTATCCACAAGATGAATGCACACATAATATTTGCAGTAGATCGTAATCTTCAGAGCCATATAGTACTAAAGGAAGCTGCATACATAGCTATTACCCGCGGTGTTTTTGAGTTAGACGTACTTACCAGATATATGGGTCGTACATAGTATTTTGACTTAGCTGCAACATAGGCCGAGGGAACGGCAGTCGACTGCGAGTGAAAAAAAGCAAGGAACACGAAATATCGGGGGCGTCACTTACTTAAACTTGAGTCCTTCCTTAGTGAAAGCTTCCATATCGTTACTGAAGCGAGATGTTCCACGGAGTCCTTCCTCGTTTTCGTCATCTTCGTCGCCCATGATGAACACGTCGTACACCACGTGGGTAAGCATCCCATACCTTTTTTGAGTAGGGAGCAGCCACGACGCGAACAACAGAACGAAGGTACAGTGAAAGAAAGCTCTCGTAACTACCCTAGTATTCATCATAGGCGCGTTACCGCCGTAGTACTTAATCAGGGAAGGGGAGAAAAGGTTGACTAATGTGATTATTACGACCGGAACACCCCGGTAGCTGGGGTGTAACACCGGGACAGCAGCGGATCATGAAGGACAAGCTCTAACCCTAACCCTAACCCTAAGCGAGAAAAAAAACCCTGTACATGTGTTTCATCGACCTGCAGCAAGCATATGACTCCGTCGAAATGAGTTGCTGTGAGTGGTGCTCGCACGCTTCGGGGTGCCAGAGAAGATGCTAACCGTTTCCCGCCAGTTCCACGAAGGTATGCGAGCCCGCGTGCGTACCGATGACGGCGAGCACTCGGAATGGTTCGACGTCACTCAGGGGCTGCGGCAAGAATGTAGCTTGTCACCAATTCTGTTCGATTTCTCCTTCGCTGCTATGATACACGCCGTGCTGGTACGCTCAGTGAAGACCCAGATATTTTGAGGGACTGGGTTCACCTCGAGGTCGACCTCGGCGAGGACGGGGTGAAGGTTGACCCACTAACTTACTTACGGAGGGAAGTATGGGGTATGTTGTACGCGGACGACGCAGGCATTGTGTCTAAGTCGGCAGGAGGCCTTGCGAAGATGATGACCGTTTTCGAACCAGCAAGCCTCACCGTATTCGAAAAGAAAACGGAGACCATGCCGCTGCGAACACCGAATCAGGCACCTCAGACCCCACCGCTCGTCATCGAAGCTGCGGGACTGAGGTTTAGAGAGACGATGCCGGTTTTGTGCCTGGGCGGCCTTGTCGTCGCAAGCGCTGACATTATGCCAGAGATCACACGACGGGTCCGACTCGCATGGGCATGCTACAATCGGTTCAAGCGGGAACTCTATGATATGGAGGATGCCCCGTTCACTCTAAAAGTGCGCATGCTGAAGGCCGGGTTGATGGAGACACTGCTGTAGGGGTGCGTGGCATGGACTCTTGGTCAGGAGCATTTCGCTGAGCTCCGAACGCACACCACAAACTCCTCGGACGGATCGTTGGCTTCCAGCGCCGACAACGCAATGACCACCTCGTGTCGTACGCCAAGGCCCTCAAAAAGGCACAATGCAAGAGCGTTGAGACGACCATCCGCAAACGACGCCTCATCGTTGCGGGGGCCTTAAAGCGGACGACCAATGAGCGGCTGACCCGCCGGGTGATGTCTGGGACGATGGCTGGTGGGGAGAACCCAGGGCCAGGCCGACCGGCAAAAAACTGGGGCCAATGTCTACCAGACGACCTCAGGGGTTCTCAAGCCACCGAGGGCTCCACAGAAAGCTCCCCTCTGCTGTTCGGAGTAGAGACGGTGTTATGGCCGAGGGCGGCTGAGAAGAGCGGGAAGTGATACCGGGGGGTCGTCGAAGCGGCGGTCTGTTTCAGGGCGAGGTGGCATAGGGACGAGGCACAGAGGAGCTGGCTGCACCACGCAGCAGAGGACGCCAAGAACGGCGACAAGGGGAGGGGGGGAGGGGCAGCTGCTCTGACACAGCTGTGTCGACGAATGCAGAAACGAATGATAGATCGGGTGGCTAGGTATCGGTTCGACTAGCTCTTACAGACGTTTGCATGTTTCTCCTTCGTGTTGCTCCGTCCGCGCAGCAAATATCTGCCCTTCCTGAGTACGTATGCTTTCCGTCTTGCAGCCTTTCTGAAGTCCTGACGTCGTTTGTATTATGTTTCATTTCACATTTTTGGTTGTGTTTTTGTTCTCTTTTTGTTCCTATTTTTCTAGTCTTGCTCGTGCTGTTGTGTTCGGTACCCGTTACGCTGACATTTCACTTGCTTGACCTCTGAAGTTGCGATTTTTATTGAATTTTTGGTCTTCCTCATTCTCACAGTGAGTGACCACATAATCAGTATCTCTCTAGGATAAGAGATCAGGACGGACACTGGGTGTGCTGATGAAGCTGGGTAGAAAGGACGATTTAATGTGACGACGACAACAACAGCAACAACAGGGTGATAGGGCTATTGCCTCTTGAAGGGTCCAGAGTAGTGTTAGTAAGCAGCTAGAATGCGCATGCTTAATCACGTTTTTTGTCGGTTGCTTAATCGAAGCATAATCAAAGCATCTTTGCCGTGCTTATTTGCTTTAAGCAAAAAAGCATGCGTAAGCAACCCAAATTAGTTGATTAAAGCATGCTGTTTTACCCTTTTTGGACTGAATACATTCGTACTTTAGCGTCGCGGCACTGCTGTAAGCCTCCGTCAGCATGGCCTGCTCGTCGCTCCAACAATGTGGATGAGGAGAGGTGACACACGCCGACGGAACAGCGCCAGGAAACGTCGTTGCAGGTCTGTGAGGCTGCTTGGTCGAGTAAACCGTTGTATGGGTTGACGTACCAACATGACGGAAGGAGATGGGGTATAATAGTGGATGGCATGCAGATATATGCAGACATGCAAAAGAGAAAAAACATACGAGGTGTGGGTGGATGATCCAACATACATACCCTGTATGTTTTTCTTTCAAGTTTTTGTGAAATCCATCAGTTGTGGGAGAGACCGGTTGAATGGTCGATACTCCATATTGCAAGCTGAGTGTAGTGCGTGGTGCTTGATGCACAAACAAAAATACTTCCAGTACGTCAGCTGTGAGTCCAACCGTCCAACCGGATCTCGTGATACACGGCGAGTTGCGCAATGATGGCATGCCCGACGATGAAGTCCGTGGTCAAACAAAGCTGGAGACCTACGAAGAGCCGAAAAAAACATAAAAAATATCAAAACTAGGCTGCGTATACCCTGGTATGTATTATCAGTCGATTCGGCATGTAATGTTTCAGGGTGAACGTCGTCCTGCACATTTTTTGTTTGCCTATCACAAGCGTACCACGTATTTTTCAAGCACAGTCGTAACTGAAATCCGTTTCGAAGACAGTAGTAAATGGTACAACTCTCTATTATTAATAAGAAACACACGTGAAATCGGGCTCATACTGACGGGCATGCTGAATTTGGGCCCGCGCGAAAACACACTTTATGATGCTCATATTTGTCGCCGATACGACGTTGTCCATAGAAGAGCAAACTCAAATGCTCTACCCCACGGTAGGGGTTGCACGTTTTGGGCCAAAGGTTTCTGACCAATTGAGTATAAGTGAGGAACTACCTGGTACCAGTTAAGATGAAAAGTATACTCGTATATTCATTGTACTGTAGGACTAGGCCATACAAGTGTGCCGGTCGGTTGGCATAGAGGAATTTCTTCCACGTACATTATCGGGTGAGATATTGAGCTCCTATTACGGGGGGCCATCGTTAACAGGACCTATGGTACACATAAAAACCTATATGTTTAACCATTTTTACTAACAATATTTGGTCCTGTTAACTATGCCCCCCCGTGATAGTGTGAGGGGCTCAGGAACTTCTGGTGCACCCCTACTGTAGGGTGGTTGGTGGTAGTTGGGCCCAGGCCAGCCAATAATGGATAGGCTCAACATTGCTTCAAGCTTAGGCACTGACTACTGACTGTAGGCTGGAAGATTCCCAGTTGTATTGACCTCTCAAGCTGACTTTCTAGTGGTTACTTGTGAGCGGACTTGTATCATTGCTGTACCAGGTATATTTGTGGTGATGACATTATGACCAAAAAATGAAAAAATAAATAAAAAATGGCACGCACGTAGCAGAACAACGCAGTGGCAGCAAGTAGCAGCAACAGCAGCAGCAAGTAGCAGCAACAGCAGCAGCAAGCGTCAGCAGAGAACTCAGCAACTAAGTTACTCCAGAATGTGTGACATGGAGTACTGCTGCGCTGTACGTCTGTAACAAAAAAAACGTGGATGCTTTCGGTTTTGTGTTACGATTCCATCCTCTTTGTTACCCATGACGTTTGTGTGTCTGTCTTCTTTTACTCTCACACTTGAATATTCCGTATCTATCTTATGATCATGTTTTTAAAATACGATATAAGACGATATACGAGTAAATATGAAGTAGACTGCTGTTGTGGCGTCAACTCAGACCCAAAGGTCAAACACGTAATGTGTGCTCGATGCGAGACAAAGCGAAAAGAAGGAAGAAAGGGCGGAACAGAATATTTTTCGAGATAAAAATGGAAGCCTGGACAGTAAAAGGGGGAGGTAGGAGGTGAGCCTACCGGTACTCCATCAGCATGTATGTGCCCCCGGAACCGAGTTATGCCTACTGATCGTAGGAGAAATTGAGAAAACAAGGGCGAAGCGGATACTTTGGAAGGGAATAAAAACACCTAAAAAGTGGGTGAGGTTTCTATATAGCAGCAGCAGTATTCTTGTAATATCCACCCCTCCCTGACTCCGGTACGCTCCTATTAATAGATTCGTTTAATAGAAAGGTTTACGCGCACCTGTTGTAACATCTACTTCCCTCGCCCCCTCGCGTAGTCTTGCGGTCATCTACGCAATATGCTTTGGGCAATTATTAAAGTGTATTTTATAGGGGGGGGGGGAGAACGCCCCCGTTTATTGCCCTGGCTTATATTTGAAGATAAAGTGGCCCCGGTTGTCTAGTATTAATAGCGATACCCTCCAATTATGTCTTTAATAGCGTTGATTCTGTGGGTTCAAGTCCCATCCATGGTGTCATGGAGACAGTTTTCGTTTTTTTGTCAAAACTTAACTAGGGATCAACTGCTGAGAGACCGTGTGTAGCGTGCGTATCGTAGACGACATAGACGAAATAAAAAGATGAAAAATCTTCGGTAGATAAAAATGAATGAACGGACGGCAATGAAGAAGGGGGCGCAGTGCTTGCTATGCAGCGTTGCGAACCGAGAATACGAGTATATATTATGGGGAAAAAATGGCCCCGGCCGGTTTTCGGTTATTTTCCGAGAAGTGACCATCCGTTTCTTTCACATTTTTCTATAGCAACCGAACAAACAGAAAACGAAACCGAACATTTCTCGGTCAGTTTATCGTGCGGTTTCACAGCGAAATAGGGCAAAAAATATGAAGCTTTTGAAAGGTTCGGTGTGCACCTCTGTGAAATTTAGAGAATAATCTAGATTACCCCTTTTAGGACTGAAGTCTCGTTTTCGGGACAACAACAGAGGATCAATCATTTGGAATTTCAGTGGTTTGCCCCCAAAACGGGACTGGAGTTATAGCAGGGTTAAGCATGATGGCATGGTTTGATCGAAATTGTCTATCTGGTTCTGCTGTTTCCCTATATAGTATGCTGTGCGCAGTGGACTGTGTCGGCAAACTTTACGTGTCCATGTTTGCATAAATAACGGAACTTTCATACAGGCTTACAGGCAGGTATGAATATAATAATATTAAAATATTGGCATAATAATAGAAGAGAGTTGCAGAAGCCGACCGCTCAAAACCGAGTCAATCTCTCGTAACGATTTTTCGGCGAACCGAAAACCTGACACCATGAAGTTGGTTTTCGGTTCGGAAAAACAGGGAAAACCGACCGACGAAAACTACCTTCGGTTTTCGGTTCACAACACTGCTGATTCGTGACCCTTTATTTGAGTCGCGACTATCAATAGAACAAAAGGTAACAAAATCGCCGACGATATGAATTTGGAAGGAAATATCAAACCAAAAAGAATATAATTAACAAACGAGTGCGTTGTTTCTCGGTTCCTCGCCCGAAACTGAGAGGGCACGAACTGTCGACTTCGGGCACCATTTTGCCCGCGTAAAGTTCCTTTGAGGAGACCAAATTTCAAAAAACGATATAAAAAACACAGAAGAACCGCCACGCATGTAGTATGTCTGATTGCACTTACTTAACAAGAAAAGATTGAAAGCCGTCGTCCCACACCCTCGGCGCCGTTGCGGAAGGGATGAGCCCTTCCCAATACTTGCTGCCGCGGTACTCGTCGAGTCCGTTCATCGAGAGGCTGCTTGCGCTGGTCTTCCAGCTCCTCCCTACTGGTAAGCTTCCGCCAACGAAGCTCTCTCCTCCTGTGATACGTGCACAGTACACAGCAGTCAACGTCGGCTATAGTACAGATATATATATATATGCGGGAAATGTCGGCATATTGGCGTCAGGGTTGTTTTGACGATTTCATTTTTGAAGAATATTTTCATTCTGGTATTGATACCTCCGTATTTTGACGGAGATGAAGGTATAAACATCCACCAGCAGAAACTAAGTAGTTGTTGAAGATGTTGAAGCTTCTGCAGTACCAGGTACTCCTCGGTGCTCCGTAATCCCGCCCATTTACACTGCTATTAATAATATGTTGATGGTATCACCGCCATCTGTTCCCGCTGCGAATTCAACCGTTTTACCATGTATGTACAAAAACTACATACTAACTGTGCCTTCAACCTTGCAGGTTCCATACTCAAATTTCTAAAATAATACCTGGTAGAAGAAAACGCAACTTGTTTCGGGCGTTCATGATACTGGTAATACGTGTAATACTGGGAATACTATGAAGTACATGTTACTTTACCAAAATTAAACGTATTGATAAATACTGCAGTTGTATTGATAAATACTGCAGTTGTACTATTAATACTGCTGTTTGTTGGTTACTATTTGTGATAACACGCACATATATTTCTTGTCGTACATACCAGGGTATGCAACATCCTTATCTATATGATACGCACTGCTGCTGCGGTAACTTTAACTTCAGCACATATTGTTGTTATGTAGACATATCTTCGTAACCAATTACCTGGTGCTTAGTACCTGGTGTACGATATATATGAGATGCTTGTTGGATCGCCCTATAATATGCCGCTGTTATTGTCAATCTAGCGGCCCAGCCGACATTGAGCATGGTACGGGGTGGACGACCATCGAAAAACGAAATCACAACCCACCGCTCTCGCTGCTGCGTGTATTTTTTTCTAACACAGAGGATGCTTGTCTTCGCAGACCACAACCGACCAGTCAGTGCACTCGCGATGCACACGCAATCAATGCGGACCGTAGCTGGCACGGAAATCGACTTGATTGTGCGGCGGTAATCGGAATCTACGGTAGATTCGACGCCAACACGAGAAAACGAGGGAGGCAGACCGTTCAACTGACTCCTGTCGCATATATATGCCAGCTGCCAGGACATAACTCAAATATTCATATTTGATACGTAGCCCTCACGCGCGCAAATGTGTCCTTCGATACGATGCACTGCCGTGTGTGAGCGCATGTTGCAGTAGTTAGCTTCCTGTGTGTTGTGTGGCGAAGTAGGTATGCACAGACAGGAGAAAAGTGCTGCGGGGCACCATCACAACGTCGAGGTATGACTATATATATTTTACCATGTGGGATACTCGTAGAGGATGTGAGTGCGAGTATGCCTGCTGGCTATGGCTCGATTCCGGGCTATGCTCGGGCCGGCAGCTGCGTTGTCGCCCATACGAGTACATACAGTAGTACCTGGTACCTGGTAAGTATTAATAGTACTCTCTGAAAATATTTCAGTTTTGGTCTACTAAGAAGGGTGAAAAACAAATGCGCGACTGACACATCTTGGATCCCACATCTTCAAGGCAAGGAAGAGGTACACTTTCTGCTGTACTAGCCTTATCCTGGCTGAACGAAGTTTTAATCCGGGCCTCTAAGAGCTACCTCGCAATCGCTAGTCCTTCGAGATCGAGCGGCGACTCCAAATTGCAATGCTGAAGGTGGTCTGTATGCCCGTCTGAGCACGAAGTCACTCCTCCTCCCTTTATGCAACTGACAGCGCCGACGGTTTTTTGCTTCCTTCGTGCGTCTTGCACAGACGGCCTATTTTCGCATGCAGTATGCACTATTTTATACACCATCTTCCACCATTTTCGGATTAGGTAAGCCTTGACGACTCACTCACACGTGTTTGAGTCTCACCTTGTAGAATCGGTAGAATAACACCCAAGCACAGCAAAGCCGATCGGGGAGTGGAGGATTCCAGAAACATTATGATTGCTATCTTTCGCAGAAACTGGAACTGAGGGGTGTGTGCATGTGCTCGAATCGTCGGCAATTTTTATATCGTCCAATGCAAATATCAAACGCCGTTCTGTGACATGAAACCCGTATCTGATGACTCGAGCTACGTGCAGCTGCATTCTGCACAAAGTTGTGCAGAATGCGGATCTTATTGGCCTAGGCAGGTATTTCGGCCGCCCAGCTTTTATGTTTCGTTTTAAACGTCACCGAAACACGCGATACACGCGGCGGAGTCCCATGACTGCCCCTGACGCCCTCGAGCCTCCCACAGGGTTGGGGTTCGGGGTCACGTTAGGGATAATGCCAGAGCTGGGGTTGGACTGGTCTGGGTTCACGTGCAAGTTCGGAATTGACGACACACGGCCTGAACAAAGTTTTCTGCTAAATGCAGCTGCACATAGCGTGCGCCGTCTCTGATGGTGTTTCATTTATTTACAGGCGGGTCTCGGGCGCGTTTGCATGCCACTGACCACCTGCGTTCTGTCCAGAATATGCAACTGACCAAAATACAATTTCGTGCGTGCTTGGGTATCGACAGTATTATTCGTGTGTTATGGCGCGTCTACGATACATACATGTGGAAGAATATTAAGCGGAGGAGAACTAACTGTATTTTTGTGAAGAAGTATCGAGTCGTTCAAAAGGGGGACGGGCAAGGAGGTCATGGAGTTGACGACGGGTTCAGTTTGCACTAGGGAAGACTGAGGCAGGGAACGTTTTAAAAAGAAACAAATATGCATATCGTACGGAGCTCTACTCGTGGGTGCGTGTGGACAAGCTGGGATCTGGCACTGGGTATGAGGTCGGCGAGCTAAAAGAGGAAAGAGCTTTTATTTTTTTGGAAGTAATGATGCTTTATGGAATCCTCCAAGAATTAACAACATATTCGCCTGATTGAGAGCGAAGTATCTGATTGAGAGCGAGAGCCAAATAAATAAAAATTTCGGGTCCAGACGCCTCTTGCCATTTCTTGGTAAGTAGGGGACGGGCTATTCCAAGCAGCGGCGCAAATTGAAGGTCTCGTCAGCAGCGTCGCGAGCATATGCGTGTCATCGTCATCGGATGCTGCAGCTAGGAGCTAGACAAGTTGCTAGATTTCCCCAGATTGGCTATTCCTGCCTCAAACTGTTTCAGGGCGGTGTCGCCTCGGGCGGTGGGCTCTACTGTAGCTTCTGCTCCCGGCTCTAGCTCCACAACGAGAGACTCCCACACGATGACCAGCGTAGCGGCTTGAAGCTACGGGCTAGCCCTTCAATGCAAGCTACACAGCAAGCTCCACCTCTCAGCGGTAGTCCGGCTACAGCGTATCGCGCAACCTCGCTTTCAATCAGATACTACGCTCTCAATCAGGCGAATATCCATATTTTGTTCAATGTAAATATCACAAAACCAATAAACGGTGTTTTTACATTGTAACTGACACCAACATCTCTTCCATCCTAGTCTGCATACCGCTGAAAGTGTCATCAATTTAATTAATTGCAACAATTGTTGCAAAGTAAGCAATATGGATGTGTCGGCGGCCGTTAAAAAACAAAACTGGTGAAAACAGTCACCAGGTACCTGGTAAAATTATATTGTTTTCTCCGCAACTGGGGCAACAGTGTGACGCGTCGCAAAGGCAACTGCACGAAGAAGGATGCTTGTGGATCAAATCGGCGTCCTTGGTCGCACGAAGTTGGTCCGAAAACAAAAACAAAAATGTTTCTTCGGGATTTCTGCATTTTCCAGTGGCTGGGGAGGCCTGGTTGTCTTGGCTGAAAATATCCGTTGTTTCGCACCAAAGCGAACTTTTGGTTGGTTGTTTCGTTCGTCGGGGATTGGGTAGTTTCCGTCGTTCGCTGTACGTACAAACATACCTATGAGTGACTCCACTCCTGTATTTTATACCAGGTACCCTGGTATATAGCAGAACTTGGCCTACAGCAGCACAATGTACATTATGAATAATGTATTTTGCTCCACCCCACAATACCACACTGCTGTTGATTCCACCTACCTACTAGATGTGCCAAGCGAAGCCAAAGGCACTTTTTTATATATTATTCCCCAAGCCCTTCGTTGGCAAGGTTTTGGACTTACAATTTCATTTGGCTAGTTTTTAGCAAGACTTGAAACCCCAAATTTCCAAAAACTTGCTAAGACCAACTATTATTATGGGAAATTATTTCTGAGCTCTCAGAACTGAGTTTTTAGGCCGAATATACGCGTTTTACTCGGCGGGAAAGCCAAAACACCGATAGACTCCTCCAAATGCTCCCCGTAGTTTTTCGCCAGCTTTCAGGAACAATTTTCCGTTTCTCCGGAGTCGTAATTTTGTTTTTGGAGCAGCCAATCAGTTTTCTCTGGAGGCTCAGAAATAAGGCTGTTGGTCAGAACTGGGGCCAAAAACAACGGATCTTGGAGGATTTTTGATAAAAAACCATGATGTCCTCAGAACTGGAAATATGGGCGAACAGTCCTACAACGACTCTGGAGAAACGGAAAAGTGCTCGAGAAAGCTCTCGGAAAACTAACGGGAGCATCCTGACGAGTCTACCGGTCCGGTGTTTTTGACAGTCTAGTCGAGTAAATCGCCGATTTTCGGCAGAAAAAGCCAGTTCTGAGGCCCCTTCAACAATTTCCCATAATAGTTGGTCTAATAAGGGTCGTTCTTATTGTCGGAGAGTTATTTCCACAATGTTTCGACATTTTTCCCTGCATTTTTCAATCTTCCATATTTATTTCCTGTTCTTTTTCCAAAAAATATTGGAAGGTTAACGAACTTGATATTTTTGGTTCTTCTGGAGAATTTCACGAATAGTGGCAGAAAGCCTCCTCCATGACTGTATTGATACATATCTCAAATTATTTCCAGAACTTATGGAAAAAACGCTCTCCGATAAGAATGAACCTATGGGAATTTTGCACAGTGTCCTCAAAAACGGCACTCAGGGTGCAACCAAACCTAATCACGCGGGATTACCGCGGGTACGGGTAAAACATAGCTCCTCGTAAACCCCATAAAATACACCAGGTGTACACCGCTCGAGTCATCTCTACATACCTGGTAGTTCTTGGTGGACACGTCTGCGAGTATTTATAAAGTGGTGTCCTGATTTCGCGATACATGAAATACTACTGTATTGTACACTCCCTATTTTCAGTAATTCATACCTGGTACCTGGTAAGGACCGTTTTTAACGACGCATATTTTACCTGAAGAAATCTCAATTTCCCATAGTACATGGAAAATGTGACACGTCGAAAATAGCACAAACACTTGCCAACGTTTTCTTTGGGTGTTTCCGGCTTGCTTCGTGGGGCAAGTTTATGGGCAACGTAACTTCCCGTAGGGAGGTTGAGTTTGTGGAGGCCTTTTGGAATTCGAAGGTGGCATTATCGTGAGATGAGGCCGGATCAGACGACAGCCGAAAGAGTCTAGTCACTAGAGCTGCTTGGGCTTAGACGGCAGCTGCGGCAACAACGAGAGCTCGTAGCAAATCCCGTAGGTAGCTTGACCAGCCAGTTGAACGACTTTGCCGGCGGCCTGTTGGCCCGGGGTGCTGGCGGCTCCATGGGAAGTCAGCCGCTGAGAGCGCCGCAACACGCTTGCCGGCCCTGTTTCACAGTGAGAGTCGGGTACCGATAAAGACAGGCAGTGGATCAAGCAGCAGATCGTTTGGGACAGCGCCCCCGGAAGAGACCGTACGTCAAGCAGATAATGTGATTCACGTAGAAGCACAGTACAGCAGCACGCCAGATCACTCGTCACATCCACCCTTGCATATCCGATATACCCACCATCCCGCCCTCCGCCACATTAAGCACGCACGTGGAATTCTAATTTCAGAAAAATCGTGCCGCCCAGTCTCGAAAGAACCACCCCCCCCCCCCTTCCGCACCCGCCGTAGCATGCACGCACGGTGACCCCTATGGTCAGCGTACGCAGGAGAGAGTGAGTTGGTGATGTTTTCAGCTCAAACATCATGGTTTGTTCGCTTGTACAAATACAGCAAGGCATTTCACCTCATGAATCTGATTACTAGCCTCGCGATGTGCCTACACCACCAGCGATAACCCAGAAGAACGGAGTGCTTGATAAAAAGGGCTTCCAGTCTGAACAGAGGGCCAGATTCCCTTACTTCATTGCGAATCGGGACAGAACCGAAGTTGCGGAAGGCTAAGTACAGCAGGCTTGGTGCCAACAAAGGGCCAGATTTTAACCTTCTGACCGAAACCGAAACAGTATCGGCGACACGGAAGGCTCACACTACAGCATAGAACAGTTTGAGCTGAGCGCCAGAATACCCTACTTTCACGCGAATTGATACAGTGTCAGAAGGGCCGTCCACCCATTCAGGACACAGAAATCCCAACAGAAGCACACAGACGTCGCACATAGTTTTCCACAGAGAACAAGGGTACGACCAGCCACCTCTGCAGCAGTTAGAGGAACCCACGCTCGTTTCGACCGACGTGCGGTAGAGTATCGGGTCAGCAAATTCAGGTCTTCCTAATGGGGAGGCGCGCAGTCGGAAACGATCAGACAGCGTGGTGCAACAATGGTACGCCGAAAAAGAAAAACTCGGAAAGAACGATCTTGACGCGAGATAAAAGATAACTACTACTGCTGTTTACGCTCGCCAACATTTGCACAACCGTGATTCGAGAATAGCAGGGCGTCGTGGGAGACGTAGCTCGAGCAATAGATCGGAGGATCTCTGGTTGCACCACCGATAGACCCCGTACGCATACAACGGTACGTAGGAGACTTGAACGGGTTCGGGGCTGTCGACGAGCCAGTCATGATAGCCACCGGAGGGGTACGTGTACACGCAGCAACGACGGGCGTATAACTAGAGCGCGCATTACAGCACTGAAACTACCCCAGTGTCAACGAGCATTTGTCAGCGGTGTGGGAAACATTCATTGAATATGTAAGTCTACAGAAATCATCAGTGATACAAAAATCAGCTGCGTACGAAATCCCCAGTCTAAGAGTGTCCCCGTATGCGGCGATGGTGACACACGAGGTCGGGATAATAAATAATGTATCTGTTGATGATCAGCGTCGAGAAAAGCGAAGTGGGCTCAACGGAGATGCTGACCCTGACACTGTTCCCCCATGCCTGTGTGCCCACCCGCTGCCTAAGTTCTCTCGACGAACTCGTGACACTGAGAAAGACGTTCCCGGTAGAGAGGATACTGATGAGTATGGCCGATGTGGCGGACGCCTTCAGGATCGTGCGGGTCGACTCCGACCAAGCTCACAATTTTGCTAGGCAGGAGGAGATCTGGCTGTGATTGATTTTCGATTATGCTTCAGATGGCCGGGATCGCTGGGTTTTTGGGGCATCATGTCCTCGGCGGCCGAACGCGCGCACTGCACCACCACTTTGAATTCGACCCATTTATTAGACAAAGGAAAACAAATGATGGCCCATGTTAAGGTGGTAGAGGGTAGATCGATGGAAATAGGGTACACCCACGCCGATTCCGCCGGACGCACCAATCAGAACGTACAGCGGGGAAGAGATTTCCCGACCCATGTTTTGCAACCGTGTACACGTAGGCGACTATCTCCTAATCCGGGTACAGCATTCAGACGACGTCAAGACTGCCTAAATTGCATCGGCCTCCCTCGCCTCGGATCACGTGCGCTTATTGGGACCGGGGGAGGAAGGGGTGTCGCCCATTTTAGCCCAGAAGAAGAGTACGAACTGGGACTCCACGATTGGTGCGTTAGGGTTCACTATCAATTCGCAGACGATGAGAATCTCGTTTCCGCGAGGAAAGGCCAAAAATATAAAAAAGTTGCTCCTTGACCGGTGACCGTTAAGCACAAGGCGAGCGTCTCCGCGGGACGTTGTCAGCGTGGCGGGGAAGTTGTGGAAGCTCATTTACGTAGTGCGAGCGGGCAGATATTTCGTATGGAGGTTGTAGCGACTGACCGGAGTACATGACGTAAACGCTAGAAAACACCAGAACCGCATGGTAGAGCTTGACAGAGATTTTCATGCGGACCTCCTCTTTCGGAAGTGGGCGAAAACTCATGAGTTGCTACTAGAGGGAAAGGCGCCTAGCGTGCCCCGCTACACGGTGATAAAACGACACGCCAAAAGGCGCTATCTGTCTGACGAAAGTTTTGAGGCGGTGGGAGGATTCTGCGTTGAGAACATGGTATTTTCGAGATACGACTTGCCGATTTGTTTTTCCTGCATAACTTAAAAGAAAGGCCGATCCTCAGGAGAGCTGTACCATTAGAGATATTGGGAATGGTTGTGTGGCCGGGTGGGTTATGCTCGCATTGGTGAGAGGGAGGCAGGCCAGAAACGGCAGGCGGCCCGATTATGATGCGAGACGATAATATAGATGCCATATCGTGAGTGCCTCGAAGCGGTGGGGGCATAACCAAAAGGGCCTGCTTTCTCATAAGAATGCTGGGGCGCCTTGAACTCGCAGGCGGATGGAACCACAGTGGGAAACATATTCCAGGCCTTCAGAATACTTTAGTGGACGGGATTTATCTGTGGCGTAGGGAGATGTTGGCAGACACGGTCAGGGAGCTAACCCACTCCAGCGACTGGCGCGAACAATGTATTGATCCGCGGGGTTCGGGTAGTTCTTATATTGTACTTCAAAGGGTATCCTTACAAAACACGAAGACGTTTTATGGGCGCTCATGATGAACGAAGCAGACGAACTCCCTTGACTCGGGCGCCCTTTATGATGCATGACTCGCTCAACTCATGACATGCATACTGTGCACGCACGTTATAACAGGAACAGGGGACAACAAAGGAGGAAACAACGAAGAGGGGCAAGATTGGCCGAAACTCCTCCCCCTTCGTTCGGTCGGGAACAGTACTCAGAAAAACTACATATCAAAATGGAACACCCGGGTAAAAGAGAGAAAACCGCGGGGTGACGGCCCTTGGTTGCATACTGTCGACGGTGTCAATGAAGCGCTGACCGAGCTGCTCGAATTCATGACGTCTCGTTGTTTTGGGCGTAACAACCAGCAATCGATCGCCAGAGGGTGCTTAGCAGCGATTAACTTTTTCCACAAGATGTTTACAGGCTGGAAGCTACCATTGTTCCATTACATAATCGTCGCAGTGGGAAAGGGGATAGACTTGGCGCACGGTATGTCTACAAAGAAAAAACCAAGTCAAATTTCCCTTGACGTGGACAATGCTTGCGGACGGGCGACAGGCAGTCGTGAATATGGAAGACCGGGGATACGCCAGGTGGCGAGGACCCGCCGTGTCGTAGTTTCTATTGTGCCGAGCGTCGGAGTTGTGGGCGTACGCCGATGGACAGGTATATCCCGAGTTTTGTCTAACGCGGAAACGCATTTATTTCTTGCACAAAGGAGTGCAGGTAGGTGGCGTTTGAGAACAGAGCGATCGCTATAGCCGTGCAGGTAAAGTTTCTTGCGTCAAAGTTTTCTAAAAGGGCAGGGTGCACCATCACGCGAACGCGCCTCGTGCAGAATAAGGAGACGGGGAGGGCGTCGATGAGAGCGTTAGTAGCCGTGTGTCAACAGCTGGATGTATACCCAAAGCTACCAGCGTAAGCGCCCTTGACGGTTAGGAGCACCCCGCTTGGGTGGAAAGTGTTTACTAGATTTGACGCGGTCGCGGCGTGGAGATGTATGGTAGGTAGTATCGGTGGAGACGTCATACATCTTGCACTATGGAGGGATCGGGGGGAGCACCCAGCTTGCGTTCCAAGGAATCTCGGAGTTGCAAATTCAGCGCGCAGGACGGTGGAAGTCGCGGGCGGTCATGTCGTACGTGAAAGAGGCAGGGGGAGGGGCAAGCTCCGTTTCTGCTGCTCTCGCAAACTCGTGGAATCATATTCGTGACAGCATCAAAATACATTTGACGTGGTTAGGCTGATTTATGGTGTGAGTGGTAGATAGCCTCGCTGAGATTGCAGCGGGGCCATCAGAGGACGGGTTAGCCTGATTCATCAAACGTAGGAAGGTTTTGCATGACAGGTAGAAGGGGGAATAGGAGCGGGACATATGACGGAGTGGTCGTTGGTATTATAGTTTCGGATGTACTGAATTTGCACGACAGAGATCTACATGTGAAAAAAAAATCCAGACGTCTTGAGCCATAACAAAAAGTATCTTCCCGTAGGGAGGCTGAGTTTGTGGAGACTTTTTGAAACTCGAGAAGCTGACATGATCGTGAGATGAGGCGAGATCAGACGACAGACGAAAGCTTCTAGTCACCAGAGCTTCTTGGGCGTAGACGGCAGCTGTCAACAACGAGAGCTCGTAGCAAATCTTGAACGTAGCGTGCCCAGACAATTGATCGACTTCTCACCCGCCCGCCCGGTCGCTCGAGAGGGGGGGGGTCAGGTTGCGACAAGTCGGTATTAGTGTTCGGGAGTTGGTTGTGAGTCGTAGATAGTCTCGCAGAGGTTGCAGCGGGACTAGCCTGTTGCATTAAACAAGTTTGTGGAAGGCGATGTTTGCTTTCTTAGTTGCTATTTTACCCAATGACGCTAACGCAAGGTTGTACAAACCAGACCACCCCGCGATGCCTTACGCTAGACTCGCTTTTACGTGTGTAGTAGTGTAGTAGGGGGAGATTTTTAAGGATACCCTGTGGGATTGGCCACAGCGATTATGGGGCTGGCGATACTGGCCGTGAGCCTCGTGTAGATGTAACATGGGTGGGTGTCGTTTTGTGCGGGGCTACACAAACAACAGCAGCCGTCCCAACATTTCCCTGCGGAGTTTGGCTGGCCTGGAAAAACTGCTCGTCTCCGAGGTAAGTGGGTTGTGCCTGTAGTCCTTTCTGCGAAAGCACGTTCTCCATAGAGAGCGTCGGAGTGGCTTAGGATACCTGCTGCTGCTGCTGCTGCTGCTGCTGCTGCTGCTGCTGTAAGGGGTTTGAATCTTATCTCCGGGCGTTATGACGCGAACATTTTGCCATTGTGTTTTACCGGAACTATTCCATCACACGAACACGGGCGTTGTAAATCTTGCGAGGGGACCCACTCGGTTGACGTTGATCCTTGACCCTGCAAGCTCCGAGCCTCAGTTGTTTTCGTTGCCCCGACTTCCCACTCTCCCCACTTCCCACACACCAACACGTCCCCACCCCCGCGCACTCCACAACACGCCCGCTTTCTGTCGGGAACAAACATCGGGCAGATCTATCTGAGGCACAGCAGGGACCGTCCTATCGGCTGTTGCTATCTTCCTCATTCGTGCCTGTCGCCACATACCATACACATGGTCTGTGCCGGTCCGTGTTTCACCCACATATTTTGCGTTCTTCCTTCTCTCTCGTCGCGTCCTCCATGATGAGCTGCTGGCAACGCATAGAGGGAAGCGCGCGTCCTCCTCTAGCCGCAGACAACCGACCTGTTGCGACAGGCTACCGCTCGGTGCGGCTGAGGTCCCGCTAGGCATTGTCCTTCTCAAGAGTTGCGTGCGCACATTGCACTTCACATCGCATGTCGGGCGTAAGCCTCGTTCGCAACCAGTGCCGGCTGCCTACATTTGTTTCAGGAGACCGAGCAACCCATTCTACGAAGAAAGCGTAGATTCAGCTCTGCGTACTTGTTTTTTTCAATTAATTTTATCGGAAAAATCGTTCTATACCTTCAGGTAAACTTCGGGCAAAACTTTTCGGGGGAAATTCCTAACCCAATTATTCTCGGAAAATTTCTTTTTAATTTTTCTCAATACAATAGACTTATTCAAAACTCAGAGATATCGCGATATTTGGGGTTTAGAGCCAAATTATGTGCTTATGAGTTTTTTACCAACGGCGGGACACGGTGATATCTTCGCGATACGTGGCCCGCAACATACAAAAATATGCTTGGGGTATTTTTACCGAGCTCTTTTTACCCCAAGCATAATATATTTGTGTTCTCTGTTTGGGTTGGTAGAGTCGAATCTGGCTGACAAAAGTGGAAAGAGCCTGTCCCCTCCACTAGGTAATCCGATCATCACCTTGCCAGCAAGGACAATAACAGCAGCAGTGGCCGCAACGACTTTTTGTTGAATGAGTACGGCAGTCGGGTGCCCCCTCTTGGTCGGGCAGGGGCGGATGCCCGGGATGCCTGGGTCAGCACGTCATCCAGTACTCCGTCTTGGCGTCTTTCTGCCGGCGCTGCCCCAAACCCACATGTCCCAAACACACGGCACGCCCCGCTCTACCCGGGAACAACAACCGGGTAGCGCCAACCAGATCTTTGGCGTTTGGCGAGACACGCCTCGGCACGAGCACGAGACGCGTCCGCGCTGCGGCCTCGTCTATGCCAACAGCCAGGTGATGTACGCGGGCGCTGTAGCCTGCCGAGCAACCTAGAGAAGCAGCCGCAACAGCTATGTCCTCCAGCCCATCCCATACGGCATGCTGTATCCTTCGTGTTTGTTGGACTTGCTGACGAATATTCACTTCACCCATGTTATACCTAACGTTCTACTGGCAAAGAACCAGATATCGATATTTAAATCGAGGGATTTGCGTTTACGAAAATCGCGATTTTGAATTCGGCGCAAATAGTCGAACAATCACCCTCTCCTGAGTTTTATATATGTCTAATAGTGGTGGGAAGAAAGAAAGAAGGGTTTCCACAAATAGCAAAATGTTCCTCCCTAGCCGACATAGAAGGCGTTGTCCGTTATCCACCCTCTCTACAAACACCCCTTAACACATTTTGGGGATGTCAACGCAGCGAGAAACCGAGGAACGCCACCGTAAAAAATAGATGGCGACTTTCCGAAGGAATATGTAACTTCCCGTAGGGAGGTGGAGTTTGTGGAGGCGTTTTGGAATTATAAGAAGCTTGCAGAATGGTGAGATGAGGCGGGATCAGACGACAGTCGAAATCGTCTAGTCCCTAGAGCTAGCTACTTGAGCTTAGACGGCAGCAGCGGCAACAACGAGAGCTCGTAGCAAAATCTCGTAAGTAGCGCGCCCAGACAATTGATCGACTTCAACTATTAATCGACTCCGAAGCAGCAGCGGCAGCAACAGCGAGCAGCAGCAGCAGCAGCAGCAACAGCAGCAGAGGAAGCAGCTGCAGCAGTAGCAGCAGCAGTAGCAGCTGCAACAGCAGCAGCAGCAGCAGCAGCAACTTCAGCATCTTCTTCTGTGGGTTCACGAACCTCCCGGGGGCGCTATCGCCGGCGGCCCGTTGGCCCCGTGGGCTGGCGGTGCCATGGGAGGTCAGTCGCTGCCAGCGCCACAGGACGCTCGACCCGCCCTGTTTCAGGGTGAGAGTCATGTATAGAGAAACAAAGCTGTGAGTCAAGCAGCAGTTCGTTGGAGACAGCGCCCCGGCAAGATATCGTACGGCAAGAAGAAAATGTGATTCACGTTGGAGCGCAGTGCAGCAGCAAGCCAGACCACTCGCCCCATCCATCCTCGCAGGTCTGACACACCCACCCTCCCGCTCTCCGCCCCCCGCCGCGTCATTCATGCACGGGGACCCGTGTGGTCAACTTTCGCAGGAGGGAGAGTTGATGATCATTTTAGCTCAAATAGCATGGGTCATTCGCATGTAGAAATACAGCTAGCCAGTTCACCTCATGAATCAGATTGCCAGCCTCGCGATGTGCTTACACCAGCCATAATCCACAAGGAGGGAGTACTTGATAAAAGGGACTTCAGCCTGAACAGAGGGCCAGATTACCTCACTTCTTTGCGAATCGGGACAGTACCGAGGTTCCGGAAGGTTCAGTACAGCAGGCGTGGTGTGAGAGTAGAGGGCCAGATTACCCCTCTTTCGACAGAAACCGAGACAGTATCGGCGACGTGGAAGGCTCACACTACAGCATAGAACATCTTGAGCAGAGGGCCAGTATACCCCCCTTTCTCGCGAATCGATACCGTGTCGATACCGCAGAAGGCTCAGATCAGGAGGGCCATCGACCCATTCAGTACACTGAAATCCCCACAGCAGCACAGACATCGCACATAGTTTGTCAGAGACAACAAGGGTACGACCAGCCGCCCTTGCAGCAGTCAGATGAACCCACGCTCTTTTCGGCAACGCGCGAGAGAGTATCGCGTCAGCACGTTCACGGCTTCCTAATGGGGAGTCGCGCAGTCGGAAACGATCAGAGAGCATGGCGCAGCAATGGCGTGCAAAAAATGAAAAACTCGGCAAGAACGATCTTGATGCCCGAGAAAGAGAAGAACTGCTGTATACGCTCGCCAATATTGGTACTTGTAACCGTGATCGTGATATGCGAGGCGTTGTGGGAGACGTAGGTCGAGCAACAGGCGGATCTCTGGTTGCACCACCGATAGACCCCGTACACATACGACGGTACTTCGGAGACTTGAAGTGTTCGGGGCAGTGGACGAGCTAGTCAGGATAGTCACAGGAGGGGCACCTGTACACGCAGCAGCGACGGAGGCAGATCTAGAGGGCGCATTACAGTACGGAAACCACCCCAGTGTCAACGAGCATTTGCCAGCGGTCTGGGAAAAAAATGCCGAAGAGGTAAGACGACAGAAACGCTTAGTCATGAAAAAAGAAAAACCAGCTGCGCACGAAATCCTCTGCTTAAGAGTGTCCCCCTTGGCGGCCGCAGTCACCCACAAGGTCAGGATCATAAATGGTTTATCGTTTAATGAGCAGCGTCGAGGGAAGAAAGGTGGGCTCAACGGAGATACCGACCCTGACGCTCTTCCCTAATGCCTGTACGCACACGCGCTGCCCAAGTTTCTTGACGAACCCGTGGCACTGAGAAAGAAGCTCCCAGTAGAGAGGATACTGATGAGTAGGGCCCATGTGTTGCGGACGCCTTCAGGAACGTGCGGGTCGAACCCGACCAAGCTCACAACTCTTGTACACAGTAGGAGATCTGGTCGTGATCGATTTTCGATCAGCCTTCGGATGGCCAGGATCGCCCGGTTTCTGGGACGTTATGTATGCCGTGGCCGAACACGCGCACTGCAACACCATTCTGAATTGGACTCAGCTATTAGACGAAGGAAAAGAAATGATGGCCCACGTTTAGGTGGTAGATCGATGGGAAGAGGGTACACCCACGCCGACTCCGTCGTGCGCAAAAGTCAGAGCGCACAGCGGGGTGAGATTTCCTACCCATTTTTCTCAACCGTGGTTGTACGTAGACGAGTATCTCTTAATCAGGGTGTAACATTCAGACGACGACAAGACGGCCTTATTTGCATCGGCCCCCCTCGCTACGGATCACGTACACTTATTCGGACCGGGGGAATGGGGATCGCCCATTTAAGTCCCGAGGAAGAGTACGAACTGGGACTCTACGATTGACGCCTTAGGATTGGCTATCAATTCGCACACAATGAGCATCTCGTTTCCGCGAGAAAAGGCCACGATATACAAAGGCTGTTCCTTGACCAGCGGCCCGTGAGCAGAAGGTGAGCGCCGGCGAGGGACGTTCTCAGCGTGGCCGGGAAGATGTGGAACCTCACGTACGTAGTGTGAGCGGGCGGGTAGTTCGTAGGAGGCTCTTGCGACTGACCGGATTCCACGACGCAAGCGCTACAAAAACAGAACCACATGATAGAGCTTGGCAGCGCTACACGGCGATAAATCGACACACCAAAAGACACTATCTGTCTGACGCCAGTTTTGAGGCGGTGGCAGGATTTTGTGTTGAGAAGTAGGTATTTTGGATATTCGATCTGCCGACTGAGCTGACTGCAGAACTAGAAAAAAAAGCCGACCTTCAGGAGACCTGCACCATCGCAATCAACCTCGTAGAGTTATTGGGAATGGTTGTGTCCGCATGGGTGATGCTCGAATTGGTAGGAGACAGGTCAGACGCGGCAGGCGACCCGATTCTGATACGAGGCGATAACATGGCGGCTGCATCGTGGGTGTCTCGAAGCGGCGAGGCCACAGAAAAAAAGAACTGCCTACCTATGAGAATGCTAGGGCGTCTTGAACTCGCAGGCGGATGGAACCACAATGCAAAACATATTCTATGCGTGCAGATCACTTTAGCGGGCGGGATTTCACGGTGGCCTAGGGAGATGTTGGCAGACAAGGTCAGGGAGCTAACCCACCTTAGCGACTGGCGCGAACAATCCATTGGTCCGCGGGGGTTGGGGATTGTTTATACTGTACTCCACACAAAGAACATTCTCACCAAACACCACGACGTTTTTTTGACGCTCTTAATGACCGAAGAAGAACTCGCTTGAATCGCGCGCTCGTTATGGGGCATGCCTCGCTCACCTCATGGCATGCATATCTTACACGCACGTCATCACAGGATCAGGGACAGCAGAGGAGCAAACGAGGAAGAGGTGGCCAGATTGGTCGAAACGCTCGCACTTACTTGGTTCGGTAGGGAAGTGTACTTAGAAAACCTACTTAGCAAAATGAACACCTGGGTGAACAAGAGAAAAGCGCAGGGAAAGCGCCGTGATTGCATACTGTCGACGATTCCAATGAAGCGCTGACCGAACTGCTCGAATTCATGATGTCTCGCTGTTTTGTGCACAATAACCGACAATCGACCGTCAGAGGGTACTTAGCAGCGATTAACTGTTTCCACAAGATGATCGCAGGATGGGAGCTACCTTTGTCGCATCGCATGATCCTCGCAGTGGGAAAGGGGATAGATAGGGCGGACGGTATGTACACCAAGAAAAAAAACATGTACGATTGCCCTCGACGTGGGCAATGCTTGCGGAAGGGCGCCAGGCAGTCGTGAGTATGGAAGACGGGAGATACGTCATGTCGTTAGGACTCGGCGTGTCATATTTCTCTTGCGTCGAGCGTCGGAGTTGTGGGCGTACGCCAATGGGCAGGTACATCCCGAGGTTTGTCTTAAACGGAAATTCATCTCTTTCTTTCACGAAGAAGTGCAGGTGGCGTCTGAGAACAGAGCGATGGCTACCGCAGTGCGGGAAAAGTTTTGGCGTCGAGGTGTGACAAAAAAACGGGCAGGTTGCACCATCACACGAACGCACCTCGCGCAGGAGAAGGAGATGGGGGGGCGTCAATGGGAGCGTTCGAAGCTCTGTTGGAACTGCTGGATTTATACCCACTGCTACAAGCGCCGCTGACAGTTAGGAGCATCCCGTTTGGGTGGAAAGTGTTTACTAAAACAAAAGCGGTCGCGGCGTTGAGATTTATGGTAGGTAGCATCGGTAGAGATCCCATGCAGTTCGCCTTGCATTCTGGAAGAATCGGGGGGGTCACCCAGCCAGCGTCACAAGGAATCTCGGAGTTGCAAAGTCAGCCCACAGGACGGTAGATGCCGCGGGCGTTCATGACGTATGTGAAGGACGCAGAGAAAGGGCAAGCTCCGTTTCTGATGTTCTCGCAAAAATCGTAGAATAGTATTCGTGACAGCATGGAAACGACGGAGAAGTGATCAGGCTGCATTATGATGTGAGTGGTAGATAGCCTCGCAGAGATTGCAGCGGGGCCATCCGAGTTCGGGTTAGCCTGATTCACTAAACGTAGGAGGGTTTTCCATAAGAGGTAGAGGGGGAAATAAGAACGGGACATATGACGGAGTGGTCGTTCGTATCATAGTTTCGGAGGTGTTGAATCTGCACGATAGAGGTCTACATGTGAAATGTTAATCCGTAATTATTGAGCAATAACAACGTGATGTTTGTGGAGGGGATTTGGAAATATGTTTTCGAGGGGACGTGGTGAGGGTAGTAGCTACGATTTCCTCCCGGACTGCTGGATTGCAGTGTCACGAAACGAAAGAGCTGCTGTGCTCGTCACAGACGGTGGTAGTCGGTGGTGCCGGATAGATACTGTAGTCATTGCATCACAGCAGAGACAGCGTGCCAATGGTATCAAGAGAAGTGATGGATTTTCTCGAGTTTGACGAGTTATGAAAGGCGAAGGAACGACTTCCGTCTTTTTATTTTTCGACACTGCACCAGCAGCTCGCCTATCTCAATGGGGTCAAGAAGTGATGATGGCGTGCCGCGAAAGCTGAGCCCAAAGCTTCAGCAGAGAGCCGTAGCCGGGGGTGTAGGAGCAGCCCGAGGCCGAGGGCCCGACCAGCTAGCGTCGAGAGGTTCTGTAGTATATGGAGACGACGCTGGCGGCAGATGGGGTATACCCTACCCCGCATGTAGGTCATATGATACCAGGTGTGATGTATATGTCGCCTGCATCGTCTATACCTACACAACAGGCTAGCTCGACGAGCCTGCTGTTTCTGGCCGATCCACAGAGTACGGTAAGGTGGAATGAACAATGTTGTACTCGTACGTACTCGTCTTTAGCAGAGGGCAGCTGCACGTCCGACCAGTTGTTTCGCCCAACCATTTATCGTCACATCAATCCCCATCCGCGCCCGCCGCCCCGAGCGTGCGTACCTGATAGCAACGACAAATGCAGGTTACATTGGAACAGTTATGCCCGTCGCGACACGTACACAGACCGTGCAGGACTTGAACCAGCAGTAGGAGTATAGCCCGCATAGTGCGGGAGGAGCACCAGGTTCGCAGTTTTGTACTCGTACTCGTAATTCCATAGCAGCAGCAGTATACACATGTGACGGTGCATAAATATTTTTTACCGGTACGACAGAAATTCGTGATACCGAATTCGGCTTTGCTGCAGGAGTGCGGCAGCTGATAACTTGAATCTGGAGTAACTTTTTAGGCGCCTTCTCGTGAGTTCATAACGTATCATATGATGTACCGGTTCATCTTTGGTTTTTATACAGCAGCGGTACACCATCTTTAGGGATACCACGGCGCCAATAATTTTGGATCTATTTCGTGGATATAGGACGGATTTCGCGCGATTACGCGAAGCTATGGGCACGTCTACAGTGTAAGCGCGTAAGCGCACATCGGACCACATTGAACGAATACCAGGGCAAGCAACAGGACTTCACACACAGGTCGCCACCACAGCCGTTCGTAGTGTACATACCTGTACCGGTTTACCTAAGTCCGAAAGGGGAGCGCGCATGGCCGGAAAAAAACGCAAATTCAAAGTTATCTCCGGCACATTTCACAAGCTGTTGGGGCGACAGACCAGGAGAAAGGTGAGTATGAACAGAGGAGCCCGTCCACTCAACCATGCACGGCAACAGAATAACGTGTGAGGGAGCGAGCAGAAAGCAAGAATAGAGTCTACCATCTTGTAGCACAGGGCCAGTCGTCCCATTCAGCCATGCACGACATACCCCCCCATCGCGCCCCGAGGATGCGCATGGACCAGTATCTCTGCGCAAGTACGAGCGTGCACAGAGACCTTCCCCGCATAGGCAACGTTGTTCCATGTTGTTTTCTGAAAAGTAAAAACCGAACGCTTCATAAATTAGACGTGTCAGCTCAATGCGTTACACCAAATATTCAGCAATAAAACTACAGAAGAAGGGTGTACTTGATAAAAGGTACTTCAGGAAGAGTTTGACCTACCAGTATGACGAATCGTCCTTTCAGTCTGAACACAGGGCCAGTTACCCCACTTCCAAGCGAATCGGGACAGTACCGAGGTTGCGGAAGGTTCAGTAAAGCAGGCTTGGTGTGAGCCGAGAGCCATATTACCCCCTTCCGACGCAACCCGAGACAGTGTCGGCTCCACGGACGATTCACGTCACAGCACAAATCAACTTGAGCAGGTGGCCAGATACCCCACTTTTACGCGAATCGATACAGAGTGGATATAGCAGGAGGCTCAAATCGGAAGGGCCATCCACCCATTGAGTACAGAGAAATCCCCACAGACACAGACGGCGCACATAGCTTGAAGCAGTTAGTCGATTTCTCCTGTCAAGTTCGCTTGTGAAACACCAGAAGAAGAGATAAGTTGATAAGAGAGACTTTAGGAAGGGTTTGGCCAGCTTGAGCAGAGGGCCAGACTACCCCACTTCTACGCGAATCGAAGCAGTGTCGATATCGCAGGAGGCTCAAATCAGAATGGCCGCCGACCCGTTCGGTACAGCAAAATATCCACAGCAGTACAGACGCAGTTTGGTCCCCGCCCCGGTATGAGTGGGCTCCGACACAACAGCAATGGTTGGGGTGCAGGCACAATGCAGAGCGGAGAAGCGAAGGAAAAATCGAGTCGCCCGTGCCGCAGTCAAAATATACCACGTTTCTTCCGATCGACACCCTGGAAAGTAACGGGTCAGCACGACAACGGCTTCCTTATGGGGAGCCGCTTAGTCGAAGGGGAACACAACGAACGGTACGGCAGTGTAATGCCGAAACAAAACAAACAACTCGAGGAATTGCACATTATTAGATAGAAAGAGTTTTACAAACCGGCCAACAGTGCGCATTCATGATACGAGAGGAGCAAGGAGACATGGTAGAGGTAGCACGATGTGGATGAACTGGTTAGCACCGTCGAGAACTCGTACAGATACGGTCATACTTTAAGAACTGAAAACACAATTCAGGAAGTGAACGAGCTGTTCGCGACAGGTACGGGAGGGGTACTGGTGAACGTAGTGGTGACACGAGTCGGCCTCGAGTGCTCGTTAGACGCGTTCTACGATAGAGGTAGTACATTAAATATTTCTGCTAAAATGTTTTCTGAATGACGATATTTCTTAACCCAAAATCGTTGCAATGCCAATCTTGATTCGAAAAATAATTTCTTATATAGCTGGGCCGTGGTATTCATCGGGATGCAATTGAATTTTTGCCGAAGTCGTTTTCGGGTGAGGTATGGAGCTCCTTAAGTGAGGAGCTTCAGAAAATTCAGGGTGAACCTCTATCGTTAAACGCCTCGTTACTGTACGGCAACCAACGCAGCCTTACCGAACATCTGCCAGCAATCCTGAATAAACGTTGGGTTGGACGCCAGAGGTAAAAAGGTGATCGGTGATACAGAAATCCGCCACGCACTAAACACCCGAACCTAAGAATCTCCGCGTTGGCGACAGGTGTCACACACAAGGTCCAGACAATCGATTATTCTCTTTCGAGGCGCAGAATAGAGGGAAGAAATAAGGACGGCCAGCGACATTGACTCGTATGCCGTCAATCCAATGCCAGTACGCACTAGCGCTCCCCTATGGTTATTGCTGTTGCAGTAGGCGTTCGACGTGAGGGACTGTCTTCTTACGTTCTTGTTGAGGACAGGGAGATTCAAATAACCCTGGCGGGTGATACTTTCTTTACATTTGCTTTCGACGTTTTCCAGGTATTCAACGACTCGTTGGTTTATATTGTAGGCGTTCGTCAATGTTCTCACCAGCTTGTGGTTCTCATCCGCCATCGACTTTGATACTCTTATATTAATATTAATAGTAACAACTATCAAGTACTCGGAAGATCGTAAAGAAACGACTGAAGAGGTCCAGGGGCTCCACACATTTGCCTATTCATATTGCGTCGAAGACCTCCTTCCATTTATCTTGGTCTGGCATAGAAGATGAGTCATACCTGGTACATTGTTTATTTCGAATTTTACAACCGCTACCCGACGATTGAGGCGCAAGTACCCATTGCATACACACAAAGTCGCCAGCCCGAGTGACTTCAGTCGGATCAACTCCATCATCACCAGCCAAGCTCATCGATCTAGAGAGCCTCCTGCCCCAGCTAAGGCTGACTAAGATAACTTATTTTAGATCAAAATCCGACTCGGTGGTCACTGTGTTCCCAACAATAAACAAGAACCCCCAAAACACGGAGATGTCGACAGACGCCTTATTATGTCCGATGAATAGTGTCTTCAACGAATAGTGTCGGGTGTCGTTTCCACTCTCAACCAGCCTATCGTGCCCATATTACTTCCAGCATGGTTGACGTTTTCACCACGGCTCTTGTTGATGCGATCGAAAAAATACCATCCCCTCCACGTCGTCACGGCAAACATGACTGGTGCGAGTCTGTTGAAACCTTGGTCGCATTCAATATAGCGTGGACAGCGAGGGAGGATGTGCGACAATTTTTTCGTGCCCACAGCCGGGATAGAACCACGTGGAAGACACTGAAGTCTGCGTGTGCGAACCTGCAGGAGGTGCTGGCCGCAGGACTGCATGAATACCTCGACCAGTATCTTGCCGAAACCCAGTAAGGACCACAGACGGTATACATGCACCTGAAGAGAGGAGTTCTACGATACAGGTTCACCCTAATTTTTCTGAGGGTCCTATGTGACCTTGAGGAATAACGCGGAATTTAAAGGCGACGAGCATGTGAATAAGACTGATGCAAAACGTATCTCATACGCGTACGTACCCATTGTGAACAACGATTTAGAGAAGCCTTCACATACTCATCCTTTCAACTATTGCCCTGCTCAAACGCCGTGGTGGCTCAGAAAGGTTTCTCCCAAATGTGATACCTCTATCGCCCCCGGCTCAAGACACGTTCTACGATAGAGGTTGCACATTTCTGCTAGTATGTTCCTGAATGACGGAGTTCTTTAACTCAAAATTGACGGAAGGGTAATCTTGTCTAGAAAATGACGTCTTCTGTATGCTTGGGCAATGGGATCGTTCATGAGGGGGCAATTTAATATTTGCTGAAGTCAGTTTTCGGTTGAGATATGGAGCTCCTGAAAATGAGGAACCTCAAAAACCTCTATTGTAGAACTCCCCCATTATATACGGTAGATTTGGAAGTGGCCAAACGAAGGAGCGAGTGGGGACGAGGATGGCACGCTGTTGCGGAATAAGTTGCGAAGTCGTGAACGATGATCGGGTTCTACCACAAACTCGTGAACATTAAATTTCTCAAACTCCATCCCACGATCATCGACCTCTTGCTACCGCGACCGCTTCAACTGTCGCTCGCAGATGAACTCGAATGATGTTGGGGCAGGTGGCCTCCTGGCTGAACTCGTCGAGCTCGACCCTCCCGCATTCGCCCAGTGCTTTCACAACAACATCTCTGTCGATGTTTGGATAATAGGATGAGCTCCTCAGCATTGGAAACTAGCTATCATAAAGGTGACTCACCAAACGAAGGACCGAACTGATTGCAACAACCACAAAGAATAAACAAAAACTAAAAACTACGAAGATAACTCGCTGATTGTCCACGCAGGCAAAGTGTTACTGGAAATCGCCGCGTCCCGCTTCAGTAACACTACGAGACCGAGGGATTACTCCCGGAGGAACAGAGCGGCTTCCGCCCGACGCGATCTATGAGTGGTATGTTGTTCGTGGGCCGCTTGCAAGAGCTCTGGAAAAAGAGGAAAATCCTCATGCACGTGTGCTTCATCGATCTGCAGAAAAAGCACGAAACCGTCCGCCGAGAGCAGCTGTTGGAGGACGTCACACGTTCTGGAGTACAAATCAAGATGCTTACATGTATCCGTAATATCCACGACAGCATGCGGGCTCGGGTGGGGATGGATGCCGGCCAGTACCTGGAATGGTTTGACGTCACGCAGGGGCTGCGGCAAGGTCGCGTGCTATCGCCGTTACTGCAGTTGCACAACGTGGTCTTCGCCGCTGTGTTACACGTTTACTGGTACGCTTAAGCAAAGACGCAGCGGTCGTAAGGGCTTTGATCCAAGTCAATGGTGCTAGAGTAGTCGGAACTGAGGAGCAGGAGCCGTTGGCAAGCGCACGAAGAGCTGAATAGTGCTTGCAGTCGACTAAAGGGCTCCCTAAACTGATGACGGTCATCGTGACTGTCTTCGAAGCGGCAGGACTCACGGTATCGGAAACAAAGGGAGAGGCACTGCTTTTGCGAACACCAGACCAGACAACCCTCGCCCCACTGCTCGTGACCGAAGTCGTATGCGAGAGGTATCCACAGACGGCCCAGTTATTATACCTAGGCGGAATTGTCCACGAAACCTCTGAACTCTCGCTCGAAATTGTCCGACCCGTCCATATTATGCGGGCATGGAAGGTGCCGCCCGGAGATGTATGATAGGACGACCGACACGCTTAGCCTGAAAGTCCGAATGTTGAAAGCCGAGGTGGTTGAAACCCTGCTGTTTGGGTGTGTGACGTGGACCCTCAGACCGGAATACCTTGCTAATCTTGGAACGGCTCACCCCCAAGTCCTCTTGCAAGTCATTGGCTTCCAGTGCGAATACTGTGCTAACCACGCCACCCTCTAGTACGCGAAGACCCTCAAGATGACACTTTGCGAGAGCTTCGAAATGACCATCCGTAAATGGCGAGTCTTTTTCGCTGAATCCGTGGCTCGACAAAGCAAAGAGCGATTACGCAGTCCGATAATGTTCGGGACGATAATAACCAATACCTGGCGGACAGTTAAAAATTTGGCATATATGCAAAGCGGAAAACGTTAGGGACTTCTGAGCCACAGAAGCGTCAACCGACTGCCCCTTGGTGTTTTGACTTGAGACTGCAATGTGATCCACTGCAGCTAAACCGGCGGGGAAGTGGTACCGAGGGGTCCTCAATTCAGCAGAACGGTTCATGGTGAGGTGGCACAAGGATGAGGTACAGCTGAGTAGATAGCGTCGCGCATCCGCCGTACGTGGTGCCCAAGGAAAGGGGGGAAGGTGGGATCACAGGACGAGTGGAAGGAAACCCAAATAGGGGAATGCGAGGAAGGGGGGTACCAGGAGCAGTAGAAGGGAAGTGGTGATGGACAAAAGAAGGAATAAGACGGCAGACAGGGTAGTAAGGCACCAGGCCGACTGGAAAGTAAAACATGTCTACTAGGTATGCTACTAGTGCGGTCAACTGCCGCAGCTGGTTCAAACGTGGTCTTCGTTTGTCTTGATTTCGTATTTGTCATTGGTCTTCCATGACTTGCTTAGTACTGCTTTCTCTTTCTTTCTTCTTGACCTTACAAAACGAGGCTTTTGGGGTGGGTGGGTGGCTAGCCTGTTTTGCTTGGTTTATATTCTCTGACGCACCCTCTTCGGGGGAGGGGCACAGTTGACGAACGCAGGACGGCGACGACAGATATAGTAGCACGGTACCAGACCGGATAAAGGGGAGAACCCAACAATGCTATTCGTGCCTGAAACTGCTACAGTCACCTGAAGGATGCTTTGTGCTTCGTTGTGTCTGTTGTTTCATTTTGTTCATAGTCTCACTCTTCTGATATGGCATGGTGCTGTGTCTCTAGCTCTTTCTTTGCATGTGTCAGCCACACCCCCCGCGGCGGGGGAAGACACTGTTTTTGTTTCCTTTCCTCATCCGATTGGTTTCCTTTTTTCTGCTTTTCTGTTATTTTTTTTATTTTTTTTTGTTTTCTCGCTTTCATACGTATAAGATGTACGTCGTGCCTGTCGTATCCGGTATGATGAGCATGGGATTGTATTGCCTTCTCGGCTTACGGCATACCAATGGAATATATATGTGGCGTAGTGCTGTGACACACAACTTGTATATCTCTAGGACTGAAAAATGAGCACAGAAACAGGTAGTGCTGGGCGTCGACGGGTGGAAAGAACGGTTACCTGTGATCAATATACACAAACAGACTTGACGTTCTGGGTCTGTCATACTCTTCATGAAACCTGCCCACGCAATCCTGGTTCTCGTTATATGTTCAGGGCTCCATCCCAGCTGCCAAGCGTGTCTAATTGTCTTGACGGTTCCACCAACTGCAATTATTAAGTCTATCTCTAGCCGAGTCAAGCTTCTATTGATCGACGCGAAGGTTTGAAACAGCGAGCCCATACAGGGTAGGGCTCACGCAACGCGCTGAACGTTGATATGGCGCACGTATTACTGCTGAACACGCGGGAATATTATTCTACGTTGGGCGTACCTTCGTACTCCCTACTCACAGACTGTACTTCACCGAGAGACAGCGCGTTCCCACCGCCATTGGCTCCTTCGTCCCGACCAGAGTTGGAGGGGTCTCGTGCCTCCAACCAGGTTTGATTATTGTTTCTTCCAGCTTCCGAAATCGCTCGTTTGCTGCGTCACCGTTCTCTTTATCAGGACCATCGTCCTATTTCGTTCAGCGACGAAGTCTGTTATCGGCCTCTACCGTTTACGTTTGACCTAGTTGCTGTTGGCAGTTTGATCAAATTGTCTCGTTAACGAGTTGATTTTTCTCTGCTTTGCGAAGAATGATGGGGTCCTAACGACCACACTACTAGGCTGTGACCAAAAGAAAGCGAGGAGAATATATATTACGATGCCTTCAATACGTCGTCCGTAAACGATGCACGAAGCATAGGCAACGTGCAAAATTAGAGTGCGTACGAAGGCCAACTCTCCACAGCATAGCAACAGCTCCTCGCTGTCTTACCATTTGGTGGGGTCTACTCGTACGCCGTCCATCAGACTACTAGTATATTTACCAGTCAGACTGCTCGTATGTAGCCGTCAGATATCGTTAGATTCCTCTGCGAGACAAAGTACTTTGAACATGGGGGGATCCGCCAAACCAATGCAAGATGTATTGAGCATCGCCTGGATTGATATTGAGTGTCATGTATTTAACATATGGAGCTACAGGCAAGCGAGTGATATTGAATACCAAGGTATAACCTAACGTTGACATTGAACACCTTCTAGCTAATACCTGGTGAACCTATCTGCCCTGTTGCACTTCGTCTGGCTTCAACATTCAACAAACTCAGCTAATATCTTGCAGTGATAAAATACAGGTTTGGGGACCCCCCTACACAAACTAGTGATATTGGATGTCACACACAATTAACATCTGTGGTCGGACGCTTCCGACGACACCAGGTTTAGTTTGTTCGGGGGGGAGGCAAGGCCGGGTCCGAAATGAGGTGGCTTTTGGAATTCGATGCCGACGGGCGCGAGCAACTGCTCACGACAGTTTGATGTCATGAGCTCTCGATTATAGTTTCTCGAGTTGTTGGGCATGGTGGTAGCGGTGGACGCTCGCAATACAACCGAACATACTGCTAGTTACGCACGGGATATCATCTTGATGCCAAGAGATACTATGTTCGCCATTCAAAGGGTTTTCAATTCGCGGGAGGACAAGGTACCCCGATCGGGGGCACTTTTGCGTCTTTTGAGGTGTCTCGATGTAGGAAGAGGACAGGGTTTCCACGCCAGGCACGTTGCGGGCGTGGAGAAACTATTGCGGACGGCATGTCGCGATGAGGGCCAGAGGAGATCGACCACAACCTCCGCACGTTCCGGCCCGACGTTTCATGGCGCCGACAGGTACAGGGGCCAGAGGGCGTCGCGTGCTACTCTGGGATGCTGGTAGTCAACTCATCCGCTAGCTGATTGCGCCTTTGTCTCAACGAGCTTATACGTCAAGTTTCCGGTCTAGAACCTGTTTTCGGATGCTAATCCGACAGGCCGAATACTATTATGCGGTGGCCTCCGATTTGGAAACGATTCAGGCCTTGCTCGAGTTGGTGGTGTGGTGTGCGTCGGGGGAGGGATCACGCCGGTACTACAGCGAGTAAACTGTCAGCCATTATAAACTACTACCGAGTCAATTTGCAACAGAGTTGCCATCGCGGTCGCCCTCTATTCTATGCGCACTGAAGTGAGTTACACGGTCGCACACGGTCGAAGGTAACTGGAAGTAATTCTTCGTTCTATTTCGTTGGACAGACTGTGGGGAAATAGCACTTAGCCTAATCGTGAGGGCCGGGCTGAGTTATTTGGATTCCGGTGCGTTGGGTTTTTTGTTGGGGCGAGGTCAGACGAATCTGCTTCTCACATTAACGGAACGGTGTACCTCCTGGGCTGTTTGACAAGAGAATACAAAGCGTTTTGCGGGAGGGTGCGGCGCTTGACCTCGTCGCAGTAGCGAGGGGCCACAAGAACCGAGCTTTGGTTTCGAGGTCATAAGTCGGCCAGGCCCACTGGGGTAGGTTATTCTGCATGCTCACGATGACGCCGGGGGGCGGCGTTGCGCGGTAGCTGTCGGCGTCAGCTTCGTCGCTTTCGAGGTGGAAATGTTGTTGGGCTATCCGATAATGCCGGAACGCGCCTCCGTGTCGTCATCTCAGCGCGATAACGAAGTTAGAGTGTGGAAGTATCAGGAGGCCCTCGAGGCGCTTTACTAAGTGGCGGCGAAGCAGGAGATGATCCCAGCGACGTCGCCGTCTACGTTTTGCGTATCGGTGCAGTCACTACGCCGGCAACCCGGGGGGAGGTGCCGCAGAGGGTAATTATGAGAGAGGGTAGAGAAACGTCTTCGGGGGGCTTCCAAGGTATACACCCGAAATAACCCTACGAATGCGGGTATCCTATAGTGTGATGTAAGAGATTCCGGGAACATAAGGCAGAAGCGGCCAAGTCAGGATACTCTATGGGGCCCAACTTCCTCTCTAGTGATGACGCCATCTCGGAGTTGGGTTACGTCAACTGTTACATACCATTGAGGGTCTCAACAATCCGAGATTTTGGGTGTCTGAGTCCTGGTCAGTCAACTGGGAGGGGGCTAGGACTGTTGCGTGCTGGAAAGAGAAGCAGCAGGCTGTGCCTATTATCTCGTACTACGCATGTCGAGCCCACCCCACCCCCCCGACATCGCTGATAGCAAGTAGGACGCGACAATTCGCTGTACAATAATAAGATGGATTCACGCACAAATTGCTATAACGCGGCGGAGTACGTACCAGTATGTACCAGCATGGGAGCACGTCACGTGGTACAAACGGAAACGCCTGCATAGGTTGTATCAGCACGAGGAGACAAGCAGGTACGTACTACGAGTATGAGATCACGCGACGTGCTAGTAACGGAAACGTCTGGTAAATTGTACATGTATGAAAATAAATGGTTCAGGGGATAGTCTGGTATTCAACTGCCTCCCTCTGTCGCACTCCGAACGCGTACTCTATCATTGACCTCCCATGACATAACCAACATAAATAAATTTACCAAGAAGACATCCCTGCGTCTTCCTCTATAAGGCACAACATGAGATTGAAGCATCATATTTTAGAGTTCGTAGGAAAAAATGCAATCCAAGCTTGAAAGGCGACCGGGGGATTATATTTCTTTGTACTCGTGACCTCTGCCGACGTTGAAAAGTTTGGCCAGAGGCAAGGGTATAGTAGGAAAGAGATGCTCACTCGTGAGTGCCATCAGCTTGACGTGCAGCTAGCTCTGCCGTGCCCAGCAGAGGTACACGAGCACGACACAGCCCGCTGCCTAGTGGTGGGAAAGGCGCACGGGTCGACGTGAACCTCTAGTAGTGCTCCTTCAATTTGTCGACTCGCCGTTACTTCTCGCCGTTCTGGCCCTTTCCCTCCTGCCCACTAGCCTGTACACAAAAACCCAGAAGCCGGGAGGATATTGCTTGCGACGATTATAGGATACCCGATACTGTTAAGCACCTAGAGTACGATGTTGTGCATGGTATCATAGCTGCAGCAATGACACGCGACACCGTGCAAGACACCGGCAAAGATTCACCCACCTTTAACTTGTCATGGTCAAGATGGTAGAGCATGCAGATATGTCTAGTTCCGATCATCGACCAGTCCTCGGCCACGCCCGAAACCCGCCGACCTTGCGTCCACCCCTTGCTGACCACCTGAGAACGGAGATCAATCAACAGCGTTAGCATAAACCGCTAACCCATCGACCTGAGTTCGCTATCTTGAACAGGGTTCGCGCGTTCGAGTGCGTCCTCTTGTCCGTCCACTGCGGGCGTCCAACAAATGGTTCTCCTACGAGTTATTACCGGCCCGTCTTCCACGGCCTTTAATCCGTGCTTCTTGCACCGAGGCCGGTGTGACACGCCCTGTGAGGCGAAGTACAGATGGTTGACGTGTGCGCGGACGGTCGGATAGAGATACCCTCCCAGGTGTGTGTTCGACGAGGACTTCAGCGGGTCGATAGGTCGGACGACAAGTGACTGCATCTTCGCCAACCTCCCATTGCGGCAAGCAACTGGAACCTGCAGAGAGAAAAAGAGAGGAGGCAAGTTCACCATGCTGCAATCGACTTGAATGCGCTTGCAGACAACAGCATCATAATTGAATCTGCTGTACCAGGTATATAGGTGTTCGTGAGCCTGACCGGGGGATACGTTTCACCTGCTAGCACCGTGCTTCCACCGCCGGCGATATGTTGAAGTAGAACGCGGCCTCCTTGTCCAACTTCGCCTCGCCTCCCCTATCCACGTCCCTCTCCTACTCCTCCTCCTCCGCCTGCTCGTTCTCCTCCTCCTCCTTCTCCTCCTCCTCCTCCTCCTCTACTCCTCCTCCTCTACTGCTTCTTCTCCTCCTCGTTCTCGTCCTCGTCCTCGTCCTCCTCCTCCTCCTCCCTTTCCCCTCGCCCCTCTCTTCCTCCTCCTCCTCCTCCTCCTCCTCCTCCACCATTGCCGTATCCATCACGCAAACGGTCAGTCTGTCTGTCAACCTCCCTCGAAGCGCGTCGCGTACGTTGTGCCCGCCCACCGCCCACGCCCACCGGCGGTATACTCGTAGGGGCAGAGAGAACACACCGGCGCCAAGGCTTTGCAATTCACCCGCTGTCGGTTGTGGTTGATGTGCCCGCTCGCCAGGAAGGATACCGTTCTGCAGGTCTTTGAGCTCGTCCTTCGCCTCATCTCTGGTTGTCTGTTCGCCTTTTTTCGCTCACAATAGAACCGCAACGCGTTCGAATGGGACAGAGGATGCGAGCGACTTCGAAAGGACAGTCTAGAGTTTGGGCGTTACACTTTGGACTCCATAAACAATACTGGGTTGGACAGACGCAATGGACGCCGACCGAAGCGAAGGAGTCTATACGTCTACTAGTAACTGCTGTGTGAGGCCTACTGCTGTGTGGACCTACCGTATTAGCATGCGACCAAACCACACGACTACGACTACACACGTGTACGTACCAGGTATTGCTTCTGTGGGCACTGCTGCCGTAGCTCTAGAGTTTGACCAGGTACTATGGTATAGTACACTAAAAAGACACACAATGAACGGGAATACAATCACCGTTCGATCTCTTATCGAAATATCTAACGGGTAATATATATATCCGGCTATAGGTGAATGCACAATATAATAACGTACCTGGTAACATGCAATGGACCTGCTAGTACGCCGTAAATGCAATCCCGACAACGCCACAGACCAATGCACGCTCTTCTTCTACTCACTTGTGGCGTCCTTGCTAGCCACTTTTGGTGTCCTCCAGTACCTTCTGGCACCTCGCTATCCCCCTTTCAATAGTTTCCTGTCGATCCCTTGGTGCTTGTTCGCTATCTCGTTTTTCTCTTCAGCTACCTCCAAGCCTGCTACCGCAGCTTGCACCGCAGCTTCATTCTCGATTGTCCAGTCACCGAATTCATCAACTCCATTAGCATCCCTGGCCGGGTGGCCCCGGGGTCGCCAGATGCTTCCTCCATCGAGTTTTCTGACCTCCGAGAGGCGCTTTTGCTGCTGCGTTCGGAGGCAGAACTTACTGCACACGACGGCAGAATCAGCTTGGACTCGTCCAATCAGCGTACAAAAAGTGTCACGACATGGTAGTTTTGGTGTGAGTGATTGGCCCTGCACGGAGTTTTCAGGCATCAACAATGCGAAATTGCCTGTTTTGGAGCCCGTAACCCCGAGCATCTGGAAAAAATAGAATCCGCTCAGGGGAAAACATAGCCGTGAACGGCTTAATATGCGGCGAGGCGACGACAAACCCTGAACAACAATCACCCCAGCGCTCATTTTTTCAACTTATTTTATTTCCCGAAACCCACTATTCAGCGACAGTCCGTGCTTCGGTCTGAGCCCCCGGACAAGTTGAGATGCCGTGGCTCGCAGCATCCGCCGATTAGTGTCCCGCTATCCGGCTTGTGAGCCCCGCGAACGTTTTCTCACAAGATTTGCTTTTCACGTTTATACCAGCTTCCGTGCGAGAATCAACCGTCACATCCATGAACTCAAGAAGCCCACCCCGACCGCCCATCCCGACCGAGTCAGGAGACATCGCGATACATTGCTGCTTTCACATGCAATTGATAGAGTGCCCTGTATTGTAAGCACGAAACACCTACAGCTGCACCAGTCCGCAAACGTTTCCCTACTACTGCTAAGACGCTGAGAATGCAGACGCTGCTGCGGTAGCTTTACAGCAAGCGCAATCCAAGCAAGTGTGAAGGGGTTTCCACACTCTATGGAGGTTTTTCCTCTAGGGGACATGTTGAAAAAACCCGAACGCCATTGATTTCAAGACTTACCAAGTTATTTCGGCCGGACGGTAACGGAGGGTAACAGTGGGGCGGGACCGGACGGGATGGGGAATCACCCGTCAAAATGGTCCCGCCGTCCCGCTCCGCCGACAAATTTCCTCACCGTCGTCACTTACCGTCCCGTCCCGCTGATAAAATCTCTCGCGTTCGAAATTACCGTCCCGTCCCGCCGTGACATTGAACAATTACTGTCCCACCCCGCCGTGACACTGAACAATTACCGGTGGCTTGGTAATATTATGAGGCTTATATTGGGTAGGCGATTGGTTAACCTTACCTTTCGTCCAACGACTAAGACCTTCACAAATGGCGTCGACCCGTATATCCGGTCCATTCAACGGGGGGAGAGTGTTACGAGGGTTAGCTAGGGTAGGCGGTTGGTTAACCTTTTACCGGCTGCCCAACGGACTAAGGCCTTAACGAAAGGCGACAACAGCAGAGCATGGACCCGTATATCCGGTCCGTTTCAGGGGGGGAAAGTGTTACGAGGCTTAGATTGGGCAGGCGATTGGCTAACCGTTTACCTTTAGCCCAACGGGCTAGGATCCCAACAGCAGATGGTCCGCGTGCCTATCAAGAACAATTCGTGGGTTCAAGTCTCCCCGAGTGCATGCTCGTAGGGGCGTTTTCTTGCCTAAACAAATGATTAGCGGAAAGCGTGAGAGTGTGAGTTAGCTACATTCGATGGAAATCGACGAGCAGTGGGAATGCTGAACCCTGCGCGCGACAAAATACATAGGCACCTACCGGGGGGGGGAAGGGTAGACCCCTGTGACCACGTCTTGTCCAGAAGCTCGTTGAGGGTAAAGCCTCTTACGAGTTAGGCTGGAAAGTAAACGTGATGATTACAAAACAAAAATAATGTCGTCAAGCGAGACGCAAAACGTGCGCTGTCAATGACGTATTGCCAAGTGTTCCACACTTAATTTAGTAGTTTGTTGTCAGTCAAAACATGTCAAGGAAAAATTGCTGTCCGCCAAGGGGTGGACGTACTCTCTCCTTACATATATGGTGCGACCCGCACGGACGCTATATATGCCTATCTCACGGGCGGGATCGATCGATCAGGAGCAAGCGGCACTGCAGTCACCACCGCCGCCACCACCACCTCCACCACCCCCCCCGACATCCACTTCCACAGCCATCAATATCACAACAACTATCAGAACAACACCCATGAGCTGGCACCGCAACAGCAGTACTTAGAGCAGGGGTGGGAAGAACTCAGAAAAAAAAGTCGCCCGTGTGGTAGTGGCACCTCTTCTCGGAGCTAGGGCCGCGCGGGTGGAGAAGAAAACGTCTGCGTCGGGACGTCTCCCTTCGCGCAATCAACAGTGCGGGAACGTCTTCACGTATATCCGCGCCGACCTTGTTGGGGGAAACGAGGCCAATATATTTACCGTCCCGTTCAGCGAGGAACAAGATATTTACCGCCCCGCCTCGCCGAAGCAAAGACATTACCGTCCCGTCCCGCCGTGGGGAAACAATAGTTACCGCCCGGTCCAGCCGGTCCAGCCGAGGAAACAAATGTTTACCGTCCCGTCCAGCCGAGGGAAACAATATTTACCGTCCCGTCCCGATGAGGGAAAAATGCTTACCGTCCCGTCCCGCCATGAAATTCTGCCTCGCTTGTTCTTACCGTCCCGTCCCGTCGAGACGGTTTGCACCCGCTGTCCCGTCCCGTCAACTGTTTATGTCCCCGTTTCACCTACCCGTCCCGTTGTCATTTGTATCCCGCCAAACAAGCTAATATGTCCCGTCCCGTCCCGTCACGATTCTCAGTCACTGTGATAAGCCTTTATGTTTTTGGCAAACGTCTTCTCAATATGCAAACGTGAACGAACGTGTAACGCGTAACACGCATCCCCGCTCAAAAGGGGTTCTGCTAAACAGTAGCCAGAATATATATATATATATATATATATATATATAATACAAGTATAAACTCGTTTGCCCTGGACGGTCGCTGTGAGGGCGTTTCGGTAGCCTTCCGCATGATTGTCAACCATGATTCGCGAGAGCTTTGAAATTTTCGCGAATAGACGGAGTTTTTTATTTTGTTCCGGAATAGTTTCAACAGGACTGTCAGCTTTATGGCCGATTGAACGTTGATCTCAGTTGCTTTGGCGTGAAGAGACCGTCTATGAGGCGGCATACGACGCGGGTCATTGGATTGCGGGTCATTGGATTATTTGAGTGTGTGGACACAAGTAGACAGCATACGACGCGAGTCACGCTGGTGCTGCCTCTTCGTATACGGCTGGGCCTCCTGCTGGGGCTGCTCCTGCTCGTGCCGTTCCTGCTCGTGCCGCTCTTTCTGGCGCCGCTCCAGCTGGTGCTGCTTTTGTTTTACCTGCTTCTGCTGGTACCGGGTGCTCCTCCCGCTAGTACTGCTCTAGCCTGGTAGACGGCATCGCCTGCTCCTGATGGTGCTGCTTCTACAGAGTGGACTGCACGTTTTCCTGCTGCCGCTATTAATGGTGCTGCCTTCAATACACCTACGAAACCTCCCCAAGGCTCTTCTGCCTCGCCCTCTTCTGGTGGATCTTGAAAGCCCGTTTCGAACAGAACCCCCGCGTCCAAGTCAGTGTTTAATCCCGCTGTAAAGTGCAACCGCTGCATCCCCCAGCTATGGAGACAGAACTTTGGAGGCAAGGTCGATTTTGCGACCTGCGATCGCGATACCTGCGCCCCGGCAGCGGGATAATATTGAAGTGGCCCAAAGACTGTCAATTATGCGCCAGGCCTATCGACGTCTGCACCGTGTCCTTCACGCTCGAGACAGGAGGTGGCGGTGAGTTGTGTTTTGTGCTTCTCTGTTGCTGTTATTGCTGTAGTTGTTGTTGTTGTTGTTGTTGTCCTTGTTGTTGTTGTTGTTATTGTTGCTGTTGTTGCTTGCTCCCTGTGTCTACCGCCGCGGCGGCTGTTGTTGTTGATGTTTGTCGCCTATGTCTACCGCCGCGGCCGCTGTTGTTGAGCTGTTTCCACACTACTAGCAAGTTTAGTTTATACGAAAACACGAATTGGTGACGCAGCCTATTGCTGCTGCTACTGCCGCTGCACCTTTTCCTGCTGTTGTTACCAGGCGCACCTACCGCCCCTGATGCTGCTTTTCTCGTTTCAAATTGGTTTATGTAGTCGTCGTTCGCGTTGTTGCTGCTGTAGGGACCTTTGAGTTAGTGTCTACCGCCGCTGCTGCTGCTGTTTATGCTGTTGTTCTTGACGTTGTTGCTGTTCCCGCACGTTGTCGACCTCCAGGACTGAATCTACAACCAAGATGTGTTTGCCTTTGTGATTTTTATAGGAGCTCACACCGACATATGGGTATAATACGCATATGCGCTGCTGCTGCCGCTACTGCTGCCGTTGTTCTGTACAACCTGCATTCCTTTCCACACCGAGGCAAGTGTCTACCTTCGATGTTGCTGGTGTTGTTTACCTGGTATTATTATTGTTGGTGGTGGTGTTGTTGCTGTTCCCGCACGTAGTCGACCTTTAGCACTAAATCCAAGACGAAAACGTAGTAATTTCCCTAATGCCATTTACTGCGCCTGCTACCCTTTGTTTTTATGCCGCTGCCACTGCTACTGCCGCTGTTGTTTACAGCCTGCGTTCGTTTCCGCAAGAGTGTCTACCGCCGCCGCTGCTCTTGTTGTTGTGGTCGTTGCTGTTCCCGCACGCGAGAACACGACTTGGTGGCGCAGCACATTGCCGCTGCTGCTGCCGCTCCTTTTCCTGCTGCTGTAACTCCGCGCGCCTAAAGTCCCTGATGCTGATATTTTTTGTGTACGCAGACGTCGTTCGCGTTGTTGCTGTTGTAGGCAGCTTTGAGGCCTGTGTCTGCCGCCGCTGCTGCAGCAGCTGTTGTCTATGTTGTGGTTGGCGTTGTTGTTGCTGTTCCGGCGTGTTGTCGAGCTTCAGCACTAAATACATGACACAAATACATACCAGGTACTAATTTCGAGATTTGTTTTGGACACTATAACAAAAACAAAATTGGCTATATTATTTTTCTTGATACGAGCTCACACCGAGACAGGGGTATAGTACGCGTACTGCCATTTGTATATATATGCGCTGCTGCTGCCGTTGTTGTTTTTTTGCGCATTCTAACCAAGTTTGTTTTTTCCGAACAGTTGCCGTTGTTATTTGCAGCCTGCGTTTCTTGCCACATTGAGACAGCTGTCTACCGCCGCTGCTGCTGCTGCTGTTGTTCAGACACGACAACAGACAGGCGCTGAGTACACTAACACGTTTCCATGATTATGCTGCTGCTGCTCTATGCGTATGCTTTTGATAGTTTGCTCAAAAACGTTTACTGCAACTGTTTGTTTATGATACCCGTACTGCCTCTACAACTACTACTACTACCACCTACGTTTGCCGCCGCTATTGCCCTTGTTGTTGTTGTTCCTTCCCTCCCATTCCTAATTACCTTGCAAGTTTTTTTCCTGTACACCGCACGCCAACGCCCATTTGTTTTTAACTGTCTTAAGGACGTCGTCTCGGGCTGCCCCTCCGACTCTGCCATCGCCGTCTCTGCCGCGAAGAGACGTATAAGGGTTTGCCAACCTAATTCCTCGCATCCCATTCCTATTTACCTTTCGTGCTTCCTGCCTCTACAGCGCACTCCAACGCGTATTTCCTAAACGGTTTTTAAAGTCGTCGTCGACTAAGCTCATACCAACTAAAATCTTTGTATTCAACACGTCTTACATGTCTCTGTGCTATCGGTTGGTTGTCTATGATCTATTTTTGCAGGTCCGGAAGGATTGTGTCTACTTCAAAGGAACTATCAAAGACAACGACATCTTGATCGGCCTGTGCGAGCCCCCCGTGCACTTCTCGTGCTACAAGCGCTTCAGGAAGCTCTTCGTCGCCCACGTCGAGCAAGTTCAGGGCGAACGCCAAACGAAGTTCGTCGAATAGGCTCGGGTGGAACTACTGGAGAAACGTGCCGCCGAGCGGGAAGGCTGTGTCGGTCGACCTCCTCGGTTCGGACTCGGAATAGATGTTCGTACTCTAAGAGTCTGTTCTTGTGTCTATCATGATCTTCCGGTAGAGCACCGTACACAGTTGAACTTCCTTTGGTCTGCGCCTGGGGTCTGAACATAGAGGTGTTCGCGGGCGTTTCGTTGCAGCGTGCGCCTGCGTCTATAATAGTTCAATACTCTCTGCAAACATCCATTGCGCGTGTACTTGCACGTCTGCCAGCGGGTACTTTGAGTTCAAGCGTGGGGAGCGGACTGGTTCTTTTTTTTTTCGGTGGGGGTTTCTTTACCTAAGAAATGTGTCAGGCTTTGCATCGCCTTCATCACGCTAGTGCCTTGGCGAGTGCCAAGGTCTCACTGACTTTTTTGCATCCTCTTTGGGTGCTATGGACAGCGAAGGATCCTGTTTTTTTCAATCTACCTTTGGCGTTTGCCAGAGTGCTGATTCCGTTGTTATTAGTGACGTTCGCGTTTGCGAGGGAATGTTTGCTACTGCTCACCCCGTTTCGATTTTTTTTGCGTCTCACGCCGGCCCCGGGCCCACTGCTACGCTTCGTTTTCCTTGAGGAAATGTTGTCGTAGTTGGTTTTCGCGTCTGCCAAAGGGTTCGTTCGTTGTCGAACCGATATGTGTCGCAGAATATGTGTCTACTGGCGCTGCGGTTCGTCGAGCAAGTGCTTACTGTCGTAGTTGCCTATCACGCTCATGTCGCCTTCACATCTCATAACAGCTGTAATACATAATTACTACCTGCTTTTTCGGTCATTATAACTGCTCTCTTGCGTCACCCTCATCTGCACATTCCACTACTATTTTCCTGATACTTACACACATTTGGTTGTTAACAGGTACATTTGAGCTATTGCCCCAACTGCAGCACATAACTGCAATTGGTGGGAATAGTTCAAGCCTACCCACCAAATACGTATTTCGGCAAGAGTCTTGTTACACGCTACGCTCATGCCGCTCCGAAGGGAGGACTTGGATATACATGTGAAGAGCGGCAGGAAGACGGTGCACGGAGACCCATGACCTGCGCGCACACTATCATCACGAGAGAAGAAGTCATAGTTTGTTTTTTCCCGGTAATGTTTTTCACGAGGCACAAAAATTATCTACTTGTTATTAATGTCACGGGTCTCTGTGTTGTAATAACCCACGCAATTATCAGGGACGTGGTATCATAACTGCTGTGCTGCGCCTTCTTTTGCGTCAGACAGCACAGGAAGAGACGGCGATCGTTGATATTCGCGTGGTAGTAAGGTCCGATTGCTCCTTTTTCACTGCATATCCGCGAGTCTTCACTCTGACAGCACTCCAGATAGCAGGCAGGTGTGTTCCTCTTTCGTGTTCACGACTACCGTGCGTTTCGTACGGTGCAGGCAGCGCTCCAGACAGCAGCCGCTGTAGTCAGCAGCCACAACTTGGTAAGTGGTGGGAATGGCGATACTCTGTTGTGCTACGTCTAGTTGAGAAGATATACCCGCGGCCATGTTAGTTCAGTTTTGCACTTTGGTTTTATCTTGTGTGCACTTTCTTCGTCTCGTAGTGTATTTTTAGGCAGCCGAATTTCGTTTTTTGTGATTTTTCGGATATTCCTAGGGCTCCAGCATCTTTGTGTGAGCACGGGCTCCTTCGTCAGAGAGGTAATGTGAGAACAACAACAAACAACATACCTGGTATATGTTTATCATACAGGAGGATTTATTAGTTATCGAATGTTGAAGATCATGCTGCACATTGTCGGATGGCAAGAGAAATAATACTAATATTTGTAATATGTCAGGAGGCATGTCAAGCAAAGCAAAACGTGGGTTGTCAAAGGGAAGGTTCCGCACTAACACCTGGTAGTGTGGTGCCAGTCAGTAACGCCATCTCAATATAAAGTTGCTGTCCGTCAACGGGTGAAAGTCCTGTCTCCTGACATCTTTGCTGCGCAGAGCTAAAACAGTAACCAGGTCGTGAGGAGGAGAGCCAGCAACAAACCGAACGCAACAAAGAGTAAAAACAAATTATTTTGGCGACTCTCGCACGGCCAAGCACTAGTGATAATTAATATTAGTACGTGAGCATACTACAAGTGGAATTGCACATATGTTGTTTCCTACCAGATTACATCATCAAGATAGAACACAAAAAACACACACATATTTGAGTCAGAATAATATGCTCCCGAAGAGAGTGTCTGGACATTCGCAGCAAAGCTCTCAGCAACAGCACTTAACAGCACCACCACCACCACCACACGGACCAGAGGAGGACCTGTCCCCTTCCTGTGGTGCTCTGTGTTGCGTTGTCCCAATGTCACGTTTCGAAAATAACGATTTAGATTTACTTGGTAAAGCGTACAAGGTACGTTTGCTGTCGTAGCTGTAGGTCACAACTTGCAGTGGTGACAGAATGCGGGTGACAACGCCGAACACTAAAATAAACCTACTGGAAAGCGCAAGCATAGTTGCAGACACTCCAGCACAGCAACAAACATGCCCCAGCCGCAGGCCGAGCAGAGCCGGACCTCTTCCTTTCCTGAAACATACAGCAGTATTATGGTGTTTTGCTCTGTCCTCGTGTCGTGTTTCAGAAAAAAAAAACTGAGCTTGCTGTAGTCATGAGGGAAGCTACATGCAGCAGCAGCAGTAGCACGTACGTACTGGTACTGGTAGGTTCGTTTGCTGTCACAGCTGTCAAGACACAGCACTTGTCGGTGGTGGCAGAATGCAAGCAAATCGTGGCATTGCTGACTCGGAAGTACCAGCAGCCAGAAGTGCGGTCTATTCTGCGCTCCTCGAAACTCGCTACGCAGACAACGCCGCTACAACCAGAATATCGCCCTTCTTCTTTCTTGTCCTCTTAGCACGAAAGGGGTTCGTAGCGGCGAAGATCAGGTGTGTGGCGGCAAGGCCGTACGCGCTTACAGCAAGAGCGGCAGCAGAGGCAGCAGCAGCATCCCCAAGCAGCATCAGTGTCTGGAACAACGCTTGCGGTGGCGCTTGCCAGAGGCGGTTATCTCCCTTGCAGCAGAACTTGCTTGTCGCAGTGCCTGCTTCCCGCAGCGCCTACATCAACAGCGTTGCAGCAAAGCAGACACTTACGTGCAGTACCAGCTCCTTCTGCCTACCCAAGAGATGATAGCTTCCTAGCTCGCGCCGCAAACTAAATAAGGAGGGTGGCGGCGGCACGCACGCGACAACGCAATCCGTTGCTCTCGTCTACTTTCGTCGCTGTTGGTCGGGCGGGCGTTGTGTCACGTGGTGCGTTATTCCTGGCTATTCCGATCTGTTTTTACCGAGGATTATCCGCCGTATCCGGATAGCATTCAAACTCACATTCTTCATGAAAATTAAGTTCAAATTCAATTTCCTTTTTTCAAAATGGATTTGATGTAGTCATCGTTAAGATGGACCCTGTTACCGTTGCTCATATGTTGTTGTCTAGAACGGGCACACGATACAGCAGTATATGTTTACGTATGTTTGTCAATTTTTCGTACTTTTGACAATTTTTCTCTTCGTACGACGGCTTTTCGGCAAAACAGCAAGTACTCGGACTCAGAGGCCCAGCCGGACACATTGGTCGAGGTCTCGGCACGTTCCGTGCACTCTGGAGCGCGTGACGGCGCTCACAGTTTTTTCCGGCGGGAGTGGGTAAGACGATTCCCCTGGGTTCGATACGAGAGGCCTTTTTTTGTACGTACGTACCTCTGAAATGTGGCCATTTTTTTTGTCCTTCATGTACTCGTAGTACCTTTTGGTTTTTTTTTTTGCGTCCGAACACAACACACAACACGGACAACAGAACACCAAAATTTTAATACAGCAGCAGACCAGAGAGCGTGGGTAACCTCAGCTTCATACAGCACTGCAACCCTGCCTTCTAGTAGCAGCAGGAGAGTGATGATCAGTCACGGGCACGTGTGCCAGGTCTACATGCTGCTGTATTGGGCTATCTGCTTTTTTCTGACCCGAGATCGATCATCCCGCAACAATACACCTCTCTCTCTGCTTCTTCTACGTATTATTGCTGTGTGTGATCTAACACTGCTGTCACTGCTCCGGCCGTGCTCGACACTGTGCGCCAACAGCAGCAGGGAGCGTACTATGTACATGTGGAAGATCCGCGCTGTACTCTCAGTACTACAGCAAGCAGTGGTGTTTGTTGTTGTATTCGGCATATTGGCCTATGCACGTACCTGCTGCATGCAGTGTGTGACCGGCAGTTTTTACTCTGCCCCAATCATCGCCGGATCGCAGCAAATCATTCCTACAAGCACCGCGTACAGCAAGCAGCATTCGTTCAAAAGTACTCTAAGTTACGGACTGCTGTGTGCCCGACACTGCTGACCGATCCTAGAGCGAGCCGAAAGAACACCAGTATACACGTTCCTTTGACGCAGTACGCGCATCGTACGCTGCCGTATCATATCACGTGGCATTTTGAAGCAGTACTGCTATACATACCATGCAGTTATATCCTGCGATGAGTGTGAAAACACACAACTTGTCAGTGTGTGAGTACTGCTGTATGTAGCGTATGATCGATGACAAACTGCGCTTGATAATTATATTTTTTCGTTACTTCGATACCGAGGTTCGGCTCGGACGATCCTTGCTCTCTTTTTTTCTTCAAACTTCCACCAGTACATCATAATACTCGTATTAATAGTATCATACAACAAATACACCGATTTGATGCACATGAAGCCTACAGTACCCCAACCAACATCCCTCGATCAGATCCACCACAAAAACAACCAATCTCCCCTGAGAAGCATCTACCAAAAACCCGCTGTCCACATCCACCTTGCTTTTCTAACCTGCTATTTACGCGTATGATACACTCAGCCTACACGTTGTTGTGTGTTTTCACGCAATGCCACGGAGTTTGGGCGCGCATACGCTCATACAATTCAACCTTTCACCAGTTTAGTTACTAGGGGGGACCATAGTTAATAGGACCAAATATTTTCAGTATAAATATATAAATATATACCAGGTACCAGGTACCAGGTATCAGGTAGGTTTTTATTTATACCATAGGCCCCTATTAACTATGGTCCCCCGCAAGAGTTGCTCCCAATACTTGGGACTAAATCAAAGTATGCTCGAGAAAATATTGTAGTAGGTACTACTTCGGGCACTCGCAGTATTCCGGGTTTTCACTGCAGCAGCAGATAGATACTGCGAGTACTCGCAGTATTACTGTGTTACAGTAGTATTTCGAGGTTATGTACTGCTACTCTACTAAGGATACTACTCTGCGGATACTCTCGGGCTGGCGCTAATTCGGGATTCGATTCGAGGTTCTGCACTTTAGATATTTTCTGTACTCCAAGTATTTCGTGTTTCAATACTACTGCGGGTACATATGTTTGCCTGTATTCTCGAGAATCCGTACTGCTCATGCTCTCAGTACATTCTCAGCAGCTGGGCCTTCTCCACAGTACTCACTATATACTGGCCCCCATACTGCTTATACTCTCAGTATATTCTCAGTAGTTGGACCTGCTCAGTACTCACTATATATTGGCCTCCAGTACTTCAATACTCTCAGTAATCGGACTACGAGTTATTCTCGAGCATCTTCTACTTTGTGTCCGTAAATACGTTTTTTTACCGAGAGCTCCACAAAACACATTTTTTTATGGAGGACAGTATTTTGTATGTACTCATTTTACTCAGCCGGTCACAAAGTAATGAAACGCAACCTCGACTGTACGCAACTTTTTGTAAGTACATTTACGCTGCATGCAAGCAACGAAATGATCGTCGCGAGTCACCTATTATTCAGGATCAATATACATTTACTGGTATAATAATACCCTCTTTATATCATTGTATGTAGTAGAAAATTAATATGATCGCACACTATTTCCACTAACAGCACTACGTAGTTTGTCTTCAACTATATATAATATGTGTGTATGTTCTTAATAACATGATGGGTGGATGCAGTTAGTTTGCAGCAGGCACTCAGTTCTCAACAGGTGTGCAGGTAATTCATACGAGCATTAGTTCGCTCTCGCGCCACTCCCCTAGGCACTTCCCGGAGGGGAACCTTGTAACTATATATATATTTTTAGGATCCAGGGTCGGTGTCACTTGCTGCCTCTTCGGTTCCAACCAGGCGGTCGGTAAGACAGGCCCAAGCAGGCTGGCTTCCAGAGGAAGAGGCTGACAGCGGGCGGCGATGCACAGCACGTCTAGCCTGCAGTTGGTGGAGTAGGTTTAGCAGCCTAGGAGAAGGGATATTTAGGGATGTTTTTTGCTTGAAAAATGTGTAGCGTGGTCTGCACTTCGGAATCATCGTCGTCCGCATCTGAGAAAATTCCTGGTTCGATGCAAACTCGGCGTAGCCGCGTTTATGGCGAGTTTTGGCCCGTTTCGGCTGCGGTTTGGGGTCAGGGTTAGGTTTAGGGTTAGGGTGAGGGTAAGGATCAGGGGTTGGGTTAGGTCTTCGCGCGTACCTTGATCCTAACAGCAACCAAAACATCCGGATAGCCTACCAACCTAAAGATCCCTTCTTCCATATTGTTAAAGGTCCCCAGCAGCTCTAATCACTAGAACCTGGGGTGACGTACGCACGGCACGACTAGCCGTTACGAGGCACGACTAGCCCTTACGAGGCACGACTAGCCCTTACGTGCTTCCTGCTGCTTTCTACTACAGCACTGCTGCTGCTGCAGTGTACTGCACGGCTTTTGTTTGCTCGTTTGGTGCTGCAAGTGCTGCCGCTGCTGCAAATGTTATTTCTTCAAAATTTACAACGCAATGCTCACCGTTTTTCCGTCACTGATGCGCATGCTGGAAGGTTTTCGACTATGATTATCGTTCCGACGAAAACCCTTGATACACAAACCTAGTATGCGCAGACGCTCAAATATCGAATGAGAACTTTAGGCATGGATAACAACAACAAAAATACAGTGGGGGCAGACGTGTTGAACTTCCTTCAGGACCAAAAGGTGGAGCCGTTGAACGGTAGAGTAAAATTGCCAGGAGGACCAGAATGCAGAATACAGTAGACAGTGAATGACACATACATCAGAGAAAACTCGATTCTTGATTGTATACTTAGTTGTAGAAAATGGAAGTCGTGAAGAATAGGAGGTAGGTTTATGCGCAGCGGGCGCAGAAAATACGCATCACAGCCTATTATGGACAGACAATCGGCGAGCGAGAGTCTATAAACGATAGGAAACCTCGGGAGTTGTACCGACCGATACTAGATTATGTACAACAGAAAGACAAAACAGTGAAGGTTTGAAGTAGAGATGGTCAAAAAATGAAAAGCAACCATCTGAGCCGTGGGAAAAATCGTAGGTGCAACAGCGACCGGATAGTGCCAGCGCAAAAATAATTAAAGAAATAATAATTTAGTCAAGGCCACGTCAATGTTGTTATAGCGAATATATTGCTATATCATACAACCGAGGAGTGGATAGGCTGCAAAAAAAAACATAAAGAAAACTGCAAGGTAGGGCAAAAATGCGCACGCAAGACGTGTATTCAGAACACCGCGAAGACACCAAGGAGTAAGCTGTATCTACTACATAGATAGGAGTACAGTAGTAAAATGTACCAGGTAATCCGGAGAAGGTCAGGAAAGAGGTTTGGAAACACGTGGTTAACAGAACGATTGGAGAGTTTGATGCCGGCATGAAAAGTATATGGGTAGAGATGAAAGGAATAGTTGGCAGACAAGAGGGGAGGCGGGCACGGGAGTAGTTACTGAATACCAGGAGCACATCACCGTCGGATGGTAGTAGTTCCAGGGGGGAAAGGCTCGTACGGCAGTAGAGCATTACCGCAAGCTTGGAACGCCCACAAGCAGCGGAAACAATCGACGCAGAATTTGAGATGGAAATAACCGTATCGTCAGAGGCAAGCATAGATGCATCATAAAGGGAAGGCAGTGATTTAGAAATGTTGCAGAAATGGTTTGTGTATTGAAACTTGAGGGCAAAACGGCAGCAAGTGCAGACCAAAACTCGAATGCATTCATAACGTACAGTGGTGCAAAATGCTTTTCACGATGGTTACGTAGTGTACATGGGTTTGGAATATCGAACACTTGGATGTGGTACGGTGGAATACTGTATGTTTGGACTTTATCCTAGGAGGTGTCGCTAACCCGGCCAACTACCGGGCGATAACGATGGTAAGCACCATAGCCGAAACGATATTCACAATGGAATGCTGAACGGTTTAACGGGGAAAACGCTGAAGAAGGAAGTAAACACATAGAAAGGGCAAACGAGGTTTAGGTCAAATCATACCTGAGTAGACCACGTGTACATATTAGGTAAGACACTTTGAGCTTTTTAGTTTTTGCTTTGTTTTTACTCATTTCTTTTACTTTCCAGCTGAGCACTACTTGGGTTATTTTTACCCTACGCGGTCTTCTCCTGGACAAGCCGTGGGCACAGGTTGCACCCCTTCTCCCCCCCCCGGTATGTGCCTTCACTTTTGTAAAGCATAGGGCTCAGCATTCCCACTGCTCGTCGATTTTCATCGAATATAGCAAACTCACGCTTTCGCGCTTTCCGCCAATCAATCAAGTTTTAAGCAAGAAAAGTCCGTACGAGTATGCACTCAGTGAGACTTGAACCCACGGAAATAAATGATCTTAGTAGGCACGCGGACCACCTACGAAGCCACCGGGAATGCCGGCATATTGGGGGGTCCGGGTGCCTATTAAGGTAGGGAATATGCAAGGCTAACATAGTTTGTTTCTTCATGTATAATGAGGCGCGCGAGCGAAGCGAGCCATTTTTCCTTGTTTTTTTTAACCGAGGAAAAAAACGCCTCTTCATAGCGGCTCAGATACTACTAGGGTAGGGTGCCTTGTTTTGAGTTTTTATGTTTGTGTGTGTGGGTTTGTGTGTGTTATTCAACTTGGTTTTGGCCCACGTTTCACCACCGCGCTCGACGCACACGTCACCAAACCCAGTCCCCGCGGGTTATGTGCACGAACACACACGAAAGACGTTTGCTCGTCCTGGGGGGGTGGGAAGTCGTTCACAATTTGTCGAGTCAGGTGCGGCAACGTGTGTTGGCACATTTCTGTGCTGGGCCGTGTCCAAAATACAAAGTCATAACGTTTTTTGTGCCTGTCGACAGCAGGCAGACTGTGCCTGTCCACAGCATGCACACTGTGCTTGACCACAGCAGGCAGACTGTGTCTATCCACAGCAGGCAGATTGAGCCTGTCCGCAGCACTCTACAGCAGGCAGACTGGGCCTGTCCACAGGAGGCAGAGACGGCTTTGTTGTTTTAGCTCATTCCTCTACCTACGTAATATCTAACGAAACCCAACTACGAGTAGTCAGAGGCAGACTTCGCCTATCTGTCCACAGCAACATTCGGGCTATGCCCCCAAGACATGCTGCAGGTGATATTGTTCGGACTACCTTCCTACTGATGACGGGACGGAGAAGTAGGAGAAGATCCGCTGTAGATGTTGTACAGTAGTCAGTAGTAGTGGTGGCACCTGCTACAAAAACCTCTGTTGTTGGATACATGTATGTCATGCCAGGTTGTAGATTTTTCGTCTCCAAATTATGTGTGTGGAATCAGGAAACACACTACAAACAACATCGAGTACGGTGTACAAAGGGCTCAAGGGTTAAACCGACACAAGCCGAGCGTACTGCGACGCTGACCCTGGCCTCGCGGTTCCTGCTGCTACTGCTACTGCTGCTGCTTTGCTGCTGGAGAAGTTCTGCTGTAGATGTTGTACAGCAGGAGTAGTTGTGGCACCTGCTACGAGAAGCTCTTGTTGCCTATGTTCGTGTTGTGGATGTTTCGTCTCGAAAATATTATGTCGATTTTCGAGGTGGGAAACAGGAAACATAAAAAAGGAGTACATGGTACGTACTACTACGTGTATGTATGTACGCGTACAAAGAGTGCAAGGGTTAGACCGACAAGCCGCGCGTACGGCGATGCTGACGCTGGCCTCGTGTGTCCTACTGCTACCGCTGCCGCTACTGTTATGCTGCGGGAGGCGCACTGCTGCTGCTGTAGATGTTGTACATCAATCACTAACCCTAAGTAGTGGTGCCATGTTGCGAGAAAGCTCTTTCTGTTGGACAAAACCTTTGACATTCAGAGTTTTCGTCCTCACATTTTTATTGTGCTGAATTCCAACCAGAAATCACTCCTGGACAAAACATGTCCGGGGTTGTGTGCTCTTGATTTTTATACCTTTCTACCCGTCGACATCCAGCATCAGTGTCCGTGCCGATTCCTCAATCCCTGAGATATACAAGTTATGTGGTCACAGCAGTGCAGATGTTTCGTCTTCAAATTATTTTGCCGGATTTCGAGGTGGAAACCAGGATACACACGACAAAATCCAGTACTTGTTACTGGTGTGTGCGTACTGCTGTGTTTGTCATACATATAATATCAAGAGCAGGAGAGGCCAAGAACATTTACGACATTGAGATGCACCCACGACGGCGTAGAGTAGTTGCACGTAGATGCTCGTTCGTGTTTGTTCTTTCAGCACAATACAAAATAATCCGTATTCGCCCAGTATGATGCATCGCAGATATGACTACAGTATACTGCAGGTATTACCGAGGTCGCGCCTCATTACCACCAATTACTTTTTCTTTCTTTTTTTATCCTCCGGCGGATTGGTAAACATTACTAGTAGGAAGGACTCGACACATAATGCACTAAATTGTTGTGGGCATATCGTGGGGATTAGGGAGCAAGAGAAAGCTGTAGACAGTTACAGAGAGTATCGAAATGTGCAAGAAATGCTGTATTTCCGGACGGAGACATACCGATTATGGCTGATGTTTTACAGGGATTTTCACAGGGGTGTACGCTATTATCTAAAAATTTTAATATATGTTTCGAAGTATGTCAATAACATGACTGTAGCTGTCAAAGCAGAAAAACAGAGGGTCGTGTCGGGGAGAGATACGGCGTTGTGCTTGATGTTGGCGATGATATTGTAGGGATATCAGAACACTCGAAGGACTGCAAAAGAAAATAGAGAAGGGGTTACAACATGAAAGACGTACTCAGGGTGTGTCTTAATCCCCCCCTGAGAGCATTGGAACGAGCCGAATGGAATATTATTTGTCATATATATTGGTGTTGATTGGTTGTGGGAAACGAATAGATTCAGTACAGCCCGAGAAAAACAGTATCTAGGAAGAGGAAGAAGAAGTGTTGCACCCCTTTTTCTTGTTTTGGAGAACCGAACGGCCCGACCGAACGGGAACAAATAAATAGCAGATTAGGGTGTAAATGGACACCACCGAAGATTAGGTGGGTACCAATTGGTCGTGGCATGTGCAAAAGATACCGTTCGTGCCCATTCGGCTGGCGAGGCCAGGATTCTGCGTGGACCCAAACACGTTTTTTTATATAGGAACGGAACGAATGACCACGAGCAGCCTTGTTCCGTTCCGCTCGTTCCCATGCTCTCTGGGAGGGTTGAGACACACCCTCATGACATCACTATCCTTGTGACAGCAGCAATAGTTCTTCGGAGATATAGTACGGAGATTTGGGTCTTGTACGGAGATCTGGCGGGACATCGCAGGGAATATTGGGAGATACGTGTGGGAATTTGGCTTCGAGTTCTGGTTTCACTTGACCAAGGTTCGTCCCTTTCCGTGTTAGTGTGGGCTCGCGCCGAGCCCACTTCTTCTTCTCCTCAACGTGCACGGTATTACACATGAACCAACAGGCCGATCTAGGCCTCCTGCCTTATTTACGAGAGCCCCGTCAACTGGACCGACCGAACCATTCATGATTTACTTATTACACTCGTGTTTCGTGGTCGTGGGTGAGTTTTGTGCGAAACCACAGCCTGTGGTTGGCAGTTGGCAGGATACATGTCTTCTACATACGACTTCTCGCGCCGAGTATGAGGGATGGGAGGGCATTCCCACCTCGGCACAGCAGAAGATCAGGGAGGCGCACTTCGCCAGGGAAGCAGCGGAGGCGAAGCTTCTCCATGCACAACGATAAAAGGAACAAGAGCAGCAGGAGGCAGCCGCGTCAGCGCGGTCCGACATTCCTGGGCTCGACTTACCACACGGGGCGGACATGCGAGGAGAGTCATCGGCAGCGCATGCACGAGATTACCCGGAGCTGACATCCGGTGGGCCCGATCTGTTACACCAGCTGGCCCGAGCAATGACGCTCGGCGCCCACGCAGGCACGTTAGCATATTGCTCTATGAAGCCATGGGACGGAAAGGTTGGGGCAGGAGATGACGAACAGTCAAAAGTTCAGGGTTTTTCGAGCATGATGATTGCTGTGTGTGGCCAAAACGGCACTTTGTCTGTATTGGAGCAGGGAAAGGCAGTGAAGGCAGGACTTGAAGTTGCTGACAGAGCTGCATTGGAAGCCGAACATTCGGAGGACATAATGAAAAAGTCGTATAAACTATGGGGCATGCTCAATTAGAAGATTCCGTACGCCCCTAAGTTGAGGATGATATTGTCTGCTGGTAGCCCTCACGAAGGGTGGGCGCGCTTCACGAAATACTACGAAACGCGTGCAGGGTCAGAGAAGGCAAAAATCCGTAGGGATTAGAGTAATGTAAAACAGGCAGGGGGTGAAATGCCGAGAGAGTACCTGGCAAGGGCATCTGTAATTCGGGCCAAGCTTGAGTCGTCCGAAACCCCGATGGACGATGTGGAAGCTAACCACCACATTGCTGCTGGTCTCTTCTCTCTCTCTGAGGTTGAGACCAGCATTTTACTTGCCACTTCTTCGTTGTCGTTTGCACAAATGCGCGAGGGGGTGCAGTCCGCTCACGACCGCCAGGAGATGAAGAGAGGGGATTAGGAGAACGAATACGGGGGCGTGGCATTCATGGCCACCGGGCCTGGGCGAGGGCGAGGTGCCAGGGGTGGCGGGGGATCGATATCGCGGCAGCGCCATCCCGCAGACACTGGTGGAGGAGGCAAATGGTGCCGTCAACACGGACATTGCGACCACGACCACAGCGAGTGCCACGAGCAGCAGCGCCAGCTAGAGTGGAACAACAACGAGGCCGAGCGCAGGCACCACGAGGCCTACCGACCACGTCAGCACAACGTTGGGTTCGGCGTCGGCCTACCGCGCGAAAAATAGCGGCCGCCGAACGCCGGAGCAGCCGATGCTGGAATATACGCGCCCGCACCCCAGCAGGGTCGCGGTCGTGGCTATTCAGGGCGCGGCGGCGGCCGTGGTGGTCCCGGTGGCCGTGGAAGCCCTGGTGGACGTGCATCTCGCGGAGGCCATGGAGACGGGGGCGGGGGAAGATGCGCGCGGCGGGGCTGGGGGGAGGTGGTCGGCTTTCGATGGTCACTACCCTCATCAATACCAGCCTCGCACGCAGGACGCCCGAGCATGCATCGCGCAACAAGTTTCCCCCCCCCTCCTGTTCGAGAAGTACGGCAGCTTCTTCTATGACGACACCTACTACCAGCAGCATCAGTACGAGTACGGCGGCACAGGCGGGTCCTGGCACAATGAAGGCGCAAGGCCCTACACTCCTGACCCAGCCATGGTGCGCAATGAAAATCTTGACACCACCGCCGTCGGACAGCAGCAGCAGCAGCAGCAGCAGCAGCAGCAGCAGCTGCCACCGCCCCAGATTCGACATCAGGCCGAACAGCGCCACCAGCAGCAAATGGTTCCCTACACCGGCAGCCCCGCGCCCCCTTCTGCAGCTTACTCTCCTTCGCGCCGTCTGGACTGCACGCCCTCGTCATGCACTTTGTGCCAGTAGGCGAGTTTGGTGTGCCTGGTATTGATAAAAGTTCGAATGACGGGGATGAGGGTGACGTAGAGAATGACAAAGTTGGAAATGCGCTTTTGGCACAGGGCAACAAATTTGGGTTATGCCAGCCGTCTGGTAGCGAGGAGGTACTTGCGGATTCCGGTGCCAGTGGTACCTACATCACTGGTGACGCTCATATGTTTAACACTCTCCGCGGCAACGACATCCCTACTAACCAGAGATATGTGCAGGTTGGTAGTGGCCAAATGCTTCGTGTTGCCGCGCGTGGAAGTTTGATTTTTGACTTTGACCAATGGAATGCTACCGGTGTTCGAGAAGATGTTAGAGTAGTTTTGCCGAACGTGTCAGCGGTTGGGATATTGCACTTTAATCTATTTCGCTCCATGAACTCTCCGCGCACATGCCTCTGATGATTGATGTGAAAGGTGTGCACCTGCCCCCCCTTGGTTTGACCTTCCCTCGCAACCAATCTGGGTCATCTCTGTTTGCGACGCGTGTGAGTGTGTCTGAGATTAAGACTGCTTTACAGATTTTTGTAGGACTTCTCCCTGTGTCAAATTTCCCCCCTAAACTCCCCCCTCCCTCCGTTGATGACCCCTGCGTCGACGATGGGTGCGGGGGGGCACCAATGCCTGGATTCTCGTCCACCGGCAAAGCCGGTGTTGTGTTTCCGAATCCGTCTGGTCTTGGGACTTCTCTTTCCACCGCCGGCCACGCCGGTGTAGTACCTGGCGACATATGCTTCACGCCCATCGATGACGACGATGTAGTGCCATGGCCTACCCCTCCCGATGAACCGTTTTGCGGGGCGTCCGAGAGTTGCGTTTCGTCCGCCCTTGCAGGCGTGGTACGTTCGACTGGTAGCTTCCCGCCCGCCGATTCAGGTGTCGTGACTTCGCCTTCAGGTTTGATTTTCCAGGGCCCCCGAACCCTTGACGGATTCGAGTTGGCGTCAAATGTGGTGGCCTTGCTTACGAACGAATCAGAGATGAACGGTCTACACGGAAATGATCTCCATGCTGTAGGCCCCCCTTTTATTTCCGATGTGGAGGCTGCGTTTTTGGTGCAAGCGTTTGACGATGACCTTTTCTGTGTGGAAGGCTGTGCTGTTTTGTATGGTATTTTGTGTGGTGCGCTTGCGGCCATTGCTCCCAAGAATCGCCCCTTCATTGTTGGTTTCCCGACCAAAACGTTAGACATAAACGTTTACCACCGCTGCACCGGCCACCTATGCGTTTTTTGTAGAGAGAAACCGCTAAGCAACAGGGGCACCAGCTCACCGGGACCGTGGAGACATGCGAGCCGTGCGTGCTGATCAAGGGGCGAATGTTCGTAGAGTCCAAACCGAGATGCCCTGACCACCACGTGGTCTGATGAGATTATTTATAGTCGTTGTATTTGAGGGCAGATGAGGAGAGAGAGAGTGGAGCCTAGCTCCCAGCTCGGAACGGAGAACGGAGAACGGAGAGCTCGATATCTCTTCATGAACACAAGGCAAAATTAACAATAACGCCTGCGAAGATATACGCAACCCTCTACAACTTGAAACCGTCGCTGCTGGAACGATCCAAACGAACACCCTCCCTGGCTCTTTACAGCAGTGACGAGACCGAAGAGACATTCAAGACTTGCTTAGACCTAAGAACAGCCAACGACAGTCCCGTAGGAGGAAACCCGGCCACCGGGTCAAAACCCCCTGTATAACACATATACTCCAAACCATTGCAATTGAACAACGGCCGCATTCCAAACGATGACCATGGCCAGAAAATAAAATGCCAAGCGGTGCCCTACTCTCCCATGCCCCTCAAAGTAGCGCAGGGTTGACGAATAATTACTGGCATCACCCAGACATGGAACTCATCGAACAATGCTCATACCCCCTTATTCACCGTCCAAAGGCAGATTCAACAAAACCTACGATGATACTTCAAAGGGGTCGCAGCAAGGGATTTCGTAAAAATATCAGGGTGCTGCTCTTCCGAAGCTACGAACTGAACGTCGATCTTCTTAGCACGAATTTGCTCTCTGACAAAATGAAAACGCACGTCAAAATGCTTACTCCGCGCAGAACCAAGAGGGTTCTCAGCCAACGCTATGGCCCCTTGGTTATCCTCGAAAACCCGAACACATGATCCGCCTAGCTCTGGATAAATATACGACAACACCGCGGCCGTAAACAAAGCTTCCTTCACCCCTTCACCCAGGGCAACATACTCTTCTCCTGCAGTCGACAACGTAACAAACCTCTGAGTGCTACTTGCCCAACTGACGGTGGCACCCCCTAGGGTAATTACCGTCCCCGATACCGAGCGCCTTTCGTTCGACTTACCAGCATAATCAGCTTCACTATACGCAGTAAAATCCAATTCCGAACCCCGCACAAAAGTCACTCCCATAAACCTGGTCCCATGGAGGTAAGCCATAATCTTCAAAACTGCCTTCCAGTGTCTCTCCGTTGGGTTGTGGGAGTGGTGCGCCACAGCACGCAGAGCGTTCAAGATGTCCGGCCTCGTCATGGTCGACAGCCACATCAAGCTGCCCACAGCCTCCTTGTACGGCCAGTCTCCTCCAATTTCGCCCTCCCCTCTTGGACCTAGTTCCACACCGGGGGTCGCGGGGCTTTGAGAGGATGTGTTGACACCAAAACGATTCAGCATGCTCTCAATAAACGCCTTCTGTGTAATATCCAATTTTCACATTTCCCAGACGCGTTTTAAAGCACAACCAGTATACCAAGTCCGTTCGCCGAGGTTATTTGTGAGGAATTTCGTAACTACCGCGGCATGGAAATATCTTCATGTCTCGTCCGATCCTGCGATCACGATGTCACCTACATGGATGGCCAGAATCAGTTCTACCTTTCCGTCCACAACCATGCGAAAATCACCCGGGTCAGACCTACACCGCTCGATACCGTACTCTACCACGGTTTCTACCAATAACCCGGCCAACTGCCGTCCGCTCTGCTTTAGACCATACAGTGATCTGTTCAAGCGGACGATCCTTCCTAGCATGTCACCAAACCCACCGGGTAGTTTAATGTATATCTCGGCGTCGAGTTTCGCGCGAACTAAAGCTTGTGCGACGTCTAGATGAAAAATCTTCAGGACGTATTCGTTGGCAACAGCCGCCAGAATTTTAACTGACGCTGACGAAGGGGTTGGTGCAAACGTTTGAAAGTAATCTACATCCTCCACCTGGCTAAAACCCTTAGCCACAAGTCTTGGCCTTTGTTTTTACTGTCATGTCATCCTTATCAGTCTTGTAGGTGAACACCCACTTCGCGCCTACAGGTTTCCGCCCTCGTGGTGGCGTCGCGGCTTCATAGGTACCGGTCGTTTCGTGACCATCCAACTCAATTTCCATGGCCTCGTGCCCCGCCGCTTTATACCGTGAACGCTCTACATCTGCTACGGACTGCGGGGGCGGTTCTACGTCTTCCGGGAAACCATTCGGCATGCACACGCTCAACTCCCCTTTATTGTCCACGGCAGGTCCTCCGGCCATCAATGCCACTGCGTCCTGTCGTCCATGACGTAAGATTCAGGATACACCCAGGCGTCGTCGACCGCTTATACGCTGCCGCAAGCAGCGCATCTGCGGTTCCTTGACCCATCCTTAGCTGGTTCACGGCAGGTTCGCCCTCCAGGCGTTGGCTCTGGCCCCGGGTCCGGCCCCGTACTGTCGGAGGGAGCCGTCCCCAGCTGCTGAGCTCGTGTGCTGGCCTGCCCGACGAGATCGCGGGGGGGCACTCACCGCCCCCTTGGCCAGTGTCGGAGGCTGATGCTGCACCCGGGTCACTTTCGGTCCTCTCTGCCGGGACCGAGGAGGTGTTTACGGCGCCCTCTGGAGACGAACCCATCATCTCGGGTGTTTCGTCGACGACCTCGCCGGCGGCAGGTACCTGATGTATGCGCTCCCGCATAAACGCGTCCAGGTCAAAACCCCAAGTCACATCGAGGTCGTTCAAGTGAACCAGACCGTCGTCCAGCTCCTCCACCACCCCCCCACCACCTCGATCCGACGTGCTCACGTCGTCCGCCTCGGACCCCTTCTTTTCCGTAGACAGGGAGTGATTCGCCTGGGCAGGTACAGGTGGTGCAGGCGACACGCGTTGCCAGGTGACATTTCGCGTGAGTAGCACAGTGCGTTGCCTCGTCAATACTCGTACTGAGTCTCGGGGGTAGTTGGGTGCAGGACCAAGGTAAACGAGCTTTTGTGCTTTCGCCTGCGACTTGTTTTCCCTCTTCACCTTGCAGTAGCCAGGCTTCAGGAAAGGTAGTAATGCTACCGGGGGGGAGCTACCATGCCACTCATGTGGCGACTTGCTCTCAGGGTTAGCTGTCGTTGCTGTGCGGTTCAAGGCGTCACACACCCTGTGGGACGCTTCCGCCCGCAATGACGCAGTGGCCGGGAGTTGCGCGCCGGGAAAAAGCGCTTTAGCCTGGATTCTGCCCGCCATTGCGGCCGTCTCGATCAAACCCAGCGCGCGCTCTGCTACTGCATTGAATTGGGGACTGTCGGCCGTCGTGAATTCCTGCCAGATCCCTCGTGATATACACAGGTCGCCAAAATTGCCCCCGCGGAATTCGCCACCTCCATCAGATCGGACGATTACCCCCGTAGAGGGGACACCGTCTGCGCGAGAATCCGCAAGGAACTGCTCGAACATTTCCGTGGCGTCCGACTTGTGGCGCATAAAGTACACCCACGTATACAGTGAAAAATCATCGCGCACTACGAAAGTATACCACTTCATTCCGAGAGACTCTACCACCCTAGGCCCACTCAAATCCACAAAAATCCTCCCAAGCTTCTTATCTGCTCGTGTGCGTGTCGGCTGCTTGATGCCTTTGAGGAGACCCTTCGCCATGGAGCACCCTCGACACTCCAGCAGCGCTCCCTCGAGGACAATTCCTTACTGCTCCGTGGTCTTGCGGAGTAGTACCTCGTGGGAGTGTCCAGCAGCGCAGTGGAAGTCATTGATGTTAGTCGCAGACTTGTGGGGCGGTTGCCCCGGGGCAAGTACAGCACAGGCAGTTTCCCCACAACTGCGGTCGACCCGGTAGCCGTACAGGCTGTAGAGGGTCCCACTCAGCGGGAACACGGTCGAACGCTCTGACTTGAGCCTGACGACAACCCTCGTGGGGCGCCTTTTGAACGTGTGGTCGTTTTTGACGAGAGTGGGCAGGGATAATAGGTGGTAGCGGAAACCCGGCACGTGCGCAACATTCGTAAGCAGCATCTGCACTAGACAGTTTCCGGACCGAAAGGCAACGCGTATGCCACCGTAACCTTCGATCGATCGATTGGATCCATCGGCGATTCGCAGTTTGAGGTTGCATTCTGTATAATTGATCATGCAATCCGCTGAGGGCGTCATGTGAGTAGACGCACCACTACCGCAAATCCATGCCTCGTCTCCTACATGGCTCCCCTTCCCCCGAACCATCATCGTTCTGGCCTGTCTCCTCGGCCTTGAAAGCTGCAGCCTCGACCGTACATTTTTCTTGGTCACTGTCCCTTGCTCCAACCTCGCTTGCCACCGCCATGACAGCTTTTTCTTTCGACGTGGGGCAGACATCAGCAGTGTGCCCCCGTCCGCTGCATCCACTTCACAGCTTCACCGTGCAGTTTGAAACCCTGTGGCCCTCCTTGCCACATTTGAAGCACCTCCCTGCGAAGGTACTACCTTCGGCGGTTTTGGCGCTGTAGCCATTGACACCGGCAGTCGCGGTCGAGTCACCACCGGACTCACCGCGGCTGAGGTATGGACCTCTCTCTCCAGCTCTCCCAGGCTGGTCTAGCTGACCCCTTCGTGGGCCAACCTCGACAGACAACGCAGTTTCGCCGCGTCCCGTCGCTACGAAATTACGCGAGCAGTATCACCCAAAATCGTATCCTCTCCTGCTGTAGTGCCTCGTACAGCAGTAGGTACTGACCCTTGTGGGCTCTCCCCTACAGCAGCGCTACCCTCTGCGCTGCCGGACTCCGATCGACCGATGCCTGCTTCAACAGCAGCAGTAGTCTCTCGTATTTCAGCAGTGGGTTCTGCCCCTCGTGGGCTTTCCCCTACAGCAGTGGTTCCTACCTCTACTGGGCTCTCTCTTCCAGCAACGCTGCCTTCAGCGCCGCCTGGCCCCGATTGACCGTTGTTCCTCATGAACTCAGTCATCATGCTCCTTATTGCATACATCATCGATGGCTCCCTGTGCTCCAACGCCAGCTTGGCCTCGCGTCGCAGCTGTTGAACTCCACTCGAAGAATCGTGCTCCACGTGAGCCGACCTCTCCGAAGGCATCTTGGCTTCTGGTACCAGACCTCAAACGTTCAATTACTAGTGTGTTCGTACAGTCCAAACCTGGATGCCCTGACCACCACGTGGTCTGGTGAGATTATGTATAGTCGTTGTATTAGAGGGCAGTTGAGGAGAGAGAGAGTGGAGCCTAGCTCGCAGCTCGGAACGGAGAACGGAGAACGGAGAACGGAGAGCTCGAACTCCCCTCATGAACACAAGGTAAAATTCATAATAACGCCTGCGAAGATTTACGCAACCCTCTACAACTTGTAGCCGTCGCTTCTGGAACGATCCAAACGAACAGCGAAAAGCTGGTATACCACGGACTGGTGGAAGGGCGCGAGAGCCGGGGGTCACGCTCCACCTGGACCTCTGCGGCAAGGTCGCCGTGCCCATCGGTGACAGCATGTACCTTCTGGTCGTCTTCGACAGTTATTCGCGGTTCGTGCTGGTCTATGGGCTTTGACGCAAGTCGGATGCCCTTGCTGGAGTGAAGGTAGCCATCACCGACCTCTCCAAGTACCGCCCTGCCAACATCGAGGGCGCTCGCGTCGACATGGGCACCGAGTGGACAAACGCGGAGTTTCGTTCCTTCAGCGACGACGCCGGCATTTGTCTCGAATTCATCACCCCCGACACGCCGCAGCAGAACGCTCCTGTCGAGAGCGCTATCTGGCGCTTGATGGAGGGCGGTACCGTGTGCCGCCGCAGCGCGGCGAAGCAGTTCGCCATCCCCGATTTTTCCGTGATCCCTGGTCTTGACCCTCGCGGGGACAGCTTGTGGATGGAGTCGGTGCGGTAAATCGCGGGGGGCTTCAACCGCTGCAGCACCAAGGCCAACCCCGGCAACATCTTCCCGTACAAGGCCATCTTGGGCATCAAGCCCGACGCCATCGTCCTCGCGTTTTTCCAGCCCGGGATGATGCACGTTATACGAAAGACCAAGTTGGACGACCAGTCCGCCAAGTGCTACTTCGTCGGCAACGGCTACCAACACGGGCGTTCCACGGTTCGGGTGCTCAAGGCCTCCACCCGCCAGGTGTGCCACACCAGGGACATCGTGTGGATTTCGAGGTCTGCCGCTTCACTGCCAACGCCGCTGGCCCCTGCCCCGACGCCGCTGCCGACTGTCCAGCCTCGGTTCCGGCCTCGGGCGTGCCGCCACCCTTTTTGGTTTGCTGGGCCTGCCGTGTCTGCTGGGGAGGGGGGATCTTTTGGGATCCCCGCCACACAGCAGGCCCTGCCGCCATCATCTTCGACATCTACCGCTGAACCGCCGCCGCTTCTCCCGCCCCCACAGCCTCGGCTGTCTGGGACGAGGCTGCCGCTTGCGACGCCGCCGCTCACATCGCCGCCGCCCGCGCCGCCGAAACCGCTCGCGCTGTTGCCTAGGCCGGCCGGGCCGTCCGCGAGTGGGCCGCCACCGGAGGAGACACCGCTACCGCGTCCTGCGTCGTCGATGCCGCCTCTTTCCCGTAGGGGGATCACCGAACTTCGGCCGGGTCGCACGGGAGGTATAGCCGACGTCCACATCACGAGCCGTACCAGATCAGGGGGGACGCGAGGCGGCGATGATGCCACCCACCACAACCACGGTCTTCTGTCCCTCTCGGGAAGCGATGTTCTGGTGTCGGCTCTTCCCACGCAAGACCTGGTCAACACGCCTCGCACGGAGCCCGGAGGAGGGATACCGGGTGCGGGGAAGTAGCAGGGTGGGGGGAGCGTGCCGGTCGGCCTTGTGACTCACTTTGCGCGTCGAGAGGACACCGACCTCACCATTATGGAGCAACGCCCCCCTCACGACCGTCCGGAATTGCCGCTGTGCCACGGCAGCGACCTGCACGTGCCGAAGACCTTCGCCGAGGCGACTTCCCCGCGCTACCAGTACCACAATCCCTTCGAGGACGCCATGTGCCGGGCGTTTCACGGACTGCTCAGCGCCGGGGCCTTTACCATATCCGACTAGCAATCGGTCGAGAAGGGAATTAATGCTCAGTGGGTGTATGACTGAAAGTGTGACCAGTATGGTTGGCCGACGAACGTCAAGGCAAGGTTGGTAGCTAGGGGTGATCAGCAGACGCAGTATATAGACTTTGGAGAGGTTTTCACTCCGACTGTTGTGGTGTCATGTGTGATTTTGTTTGCCGCTTTCGCTTGCGAGCAGGAACTCGAGATATATCATTTGGACATAGAGCAAGCTTTTGTGAACTCAAGGTTGGAAGACGGGATTGATGTTTACACGCGACTGCCGAAGGGTTGTGGTATGATGTTTGGCTTGGTAGTGAAGCTGGCTAAGAGTCTTCACGGCTTGAAGCAAGCTTCTCGGCAGTGGCATGCGCACCTGAAGAGGTGTTTGTTGCGTTTAGGATGTGAACAGTGTTTGGCGGATACTTGTGTCTTTAGACTGATTGGGGATGGTATTGTCGTTCTGAAGTTGGTAGTGCACGTAGACGATGTATTTTCTGTCGGGAAGAAGTAAGATATGAACAGTTTTGAAGGGATCTAGGGGAGATGGGGCCCGTCAAAGATTTGGGCCCGCTCAGCTGGGATTCGGGTTGTTTGATATGAGAGAGCTTGGGAGTCGGGGCGTTTGACTATTTCCGAAGAGAACTACGTGTTGGAGCTAGCGGGGGAGTATAAAATTGAGTGGGGAAAGAGTGTGCCGCTTGGTATTGGGATTGGAGTAAGACTTGGAGAGTTTGACGTTGATGAGGAGGAATTTTGGGTTGATTTGGGACGCCAGGATGATACAAACGGCAGTAGCACTTGATATTTGAAGTTAGTGAGAAAGGTATAGTGTGGAGAACTCAACAGCGGTAATAGAGGTTTTTATGGGGAGGGATTATATGTTTGATATTTGACTTGGATTCGTGAGGCGGAAAACTTGTGTCGAGGACACTGCAGTAGTTTGGGTTCGGTAGTGGACCTTATGGGGAATAGTTAAGAGAGCATAGAGAAGGAAAGATATATAGAGGAGTGTTGGACAGGACATTTTCTCTGTATGTTAACTTGGCGTTACTTTGTGGGTGTGTTTGATGATTGAACAATTTGTGTTCGAATTTGAGACTGATGGAGACGATAGTGGATTGATCATCCGTTATTTGGCGACATTATATATAATTCAAATTGAGTTGTTCGTGATTTGAGGATGATCAACATGATAGAGACAGGTTGTGTTGAGAAGTTTGAAATCGTATTAAAAGTGATCGGGGATCTAGGTGAGGCTATAGTTTGAGTTTACAATTATCTAGTCTACGGGCTATTGTACTTTGTGGTGTACTTAGCCTGTTGTCTATAGTTTGTTTTAGAAGGCATGATTTTATCAAGTCTTAGTATAGTACGGAGGACATATGATGGACTTTTTCCTGTTATTGCACTGAGATAGCGGAAAGTGATGGCACGAGCGAGGGGAGTGAAATGTACTCATGATATCACTATCCTTGTGACAGCAGTAATCGTTCTTCGGAGATTTGGTACGGAGATTTGGGTCTGGTATGGAAATCTGGCGGGACATTGCGGGAATGTTGGGAGATATATGTGGGAATTTGGATTTGATTTCTGGGTTCACTCGACCAGAGTGGGTCCCTTTCCGTGTTGGTGTGGGCTCACACGGAGCCCACTTCTTCTTCTCCTAAACGTGCACGATAGTAGACATGAAATAACCGGCCGATCTAGGCCTCCTGCCTTCTTTCCGAGAGCCCCGTTAACTGGGCCGACAGCACCATTCACGATTTACCTATTACAACACATTAGAAAAGGGAGAGGGGCATTCAACGCCAATCAGGGCGCAGTATTTCTACGTAAGAAATATATTATGACTAGGTATCTTTCAAATGGAAGTTAGAATAAGACGAATCACGCATCGTAGACTCGGATACGTCTGTTGGCGTAGATATATAAAAATGCTCTTCTTGCGATGCAAACACAGCTAAATGGAATGGGAAGAGTATTTTACAAGTAGCCAACAAGGAACAGTACGGTTCTAACACAGTCGCACCTTGACACTAGGTTGAAGAGGTATGTCCCGACAAAGACAGTGCGAACGGGCATTGGGTCTACCAACACACGTATCCTCCAATACACCAATGGGAGGGGGAGGGTGGGCGCCACTCGGCACATCTCCTTGAGCTGAAGGTATGGAACTGTCTATGCATGCACTCGTCGATTGAAGTTCATCACAGTTTCGAGATATATTTCTCGTAAATTTGATGGACCATATGTTGTGGTTTGCGACAGTTCTAGGGATTCGGGTGGCACCAAACTGCCCAACCGTTGAGTCCATCAACGTACGAGCACGTGCGTATCAACGAATTCTCTAGCCGTTTAAGGTATGAAAAAACCTTTGCTGCTGGTACTGCCTAAGGGCCGTTTCTGGGTTCCTTCAGAACACCTGGCATATAGACAGTGCAGTGCTACACAACTTGCACAGCACCCGCGAGAGAGTAACACTGCATTGCTGCTGCTGTTTGTTGTTGTTGCTGCCTTTATTGATATTGATGTTGCCAGTTGCGGTGGTATCCACTGCCACCGCTGCCTTCTAACAGGACACCTGTCACCTCTTGTTTGGGCTTTGGAGGTGTCGTTCGCATGGTAAAGCTCTGATCGTTGTTCATATTGTGGGTAGTGTTGTTTGGGCGAGCTAATGCTGTCGTGCACTCTTACAGTACTTATAATGGAGGCATACACACCAACAATGACAAGGAGAAACGTCACAAATGGTCCTAACAGGTCATGCTCAACACTTAGCTGCTGACTTGCTATGGGCAACAATGTAAAGAGCGTCAACGTAGTAGCTTAATATAAAAAGGTGCTTGATCGGTTGGCAGCATGTGTTAGGCTTCTCGTTTCTATCGATTTTCAGTGAGGATCACGTTGTAGCCGGTGTCAGCGGGTTAGAAGTGGCCAGATGCTCTGCACAGCAATATATAGCATGCACGGTGCTGTTGAACGCACACAGCGCCGACGGAGACCGTACAGGTATCGTGCCAGGTGTCTACAGTAAACACCAAATACGACAAACATTCAGAGGTTGGGCGGGAAACCGGTCATACGTCAGTACGAGAGCTGTGGCATACCATATCACGCTAGTTGATGGCCAGATGAGGGGGGGAAAGGTTCACTGTTTGAGAACGAGCTCCACCAGTCCAGCTTTTACCCAGAATATGCCAGCACCCGCCACTACAACACTCGTCGGTGCTCAGCCAAAAGCGCAATGCACTACAGCCCTACTGTACTCTAAACCATATCTAGAGCTTGAGAAGATTGTTGGCTCTGCTCCATCTCAATCTTTCACGCCGGCCGTTTGGTTGGAAGAGTGGGGCATATGGGCAGAACGGACGCCTTCTTCGAACGAATCAGCAGCCAACACGTTGTTCTTCGTCTCCTCCGCGAACCTACGCCCGACTGTATTGCGCCTACGTCCAGAGTCCACCTCATTACATGTGGTTTGGCAGCGGTATTTCACTTACTTATCCCAGGGCAGGCCTGTAGCGACCTCAGCTTCCAATAGCCACTGTTCTAAGTGGCTGTATCAGCTACAAAGACAGCTCTCGTATTTCGTCGATTCGTGCATCCTCTTGGCTGTTTCAAAGGTTTCAAAGCTAGCGTCGATGTGAACAACTGGAACCGTAGAAACAGGTCAACGATTTCTGATTTCAAATCCTATTTTCTTTTTTTTGGACGATATCGTATGATAATCGGTGGTCCGTAGTGCCCCGTTATGTGTATGTGTATGGTGTGACATCCTTCGCAATGAAGAAGAATTCCTAACTACGACTGTACCATAATGAATTGTTCTCTTACTTCCACGAAGCAACAGCCGAGCTTGTTGTTGTGTTGTTTGCAGGCATCGAACTCAGCCTGTTGATTCTGCTCTTGAACGCGATCCATAAGATCCATCGTAGGCTGAAGAGTTCCATGCTGAAAAGGGATAGTGGTAGTAGGATATTGGGGTATCGGGGTAATGTGTACACCACCAAAGCACTCGTTAGATGTAGCTCCATATGAGACGAGTCGGCTCGACAGCTCGGATATATAGTATAAGATGAATTCGGTGTTATTGTCTGGAGCCAGCCACGCGTTTCCGTGCCAGCTGCGTCGATACCGTTAGAGATCAATCCAAACACGAGTTAATACCGGTAATCTTTTAGTGGCAAGCGAAGCCCAGGCCAACCTAAAGAGGTTGTAACGTGATCCCAGCATGTCTGGGTTTTAGATGATGTGCTTATTGATAGTCGGGGAACCAGCGTGTATACAGAGAAGAAACGATCGAGGTCCTGATGGAAAGGACGCCAGAGGAGAGACAGCAGATGCCACACCAGAAGCGACCGCGACCCCAACAGGGCCACGTTTGAGCCAGACCTGGTAAATGCGCTTGGTACTGGTGGCGAAGACGCTGGGAAGCAGCAGGCGCAGGGGCAACAGCACCTCCAGCAGCACCGTCAGCAACAGCAGTAGTCAGAGGATTGTTGCGCTTGTTGCGACGATGAAGCGTATACAGTAACCACCGTCATCGCCGCCGCCGTTACCACCGCCGCTGCAACCACCGTCGTCGCTACCGCCGCGTAACCGTCGATGCTGCAACACCCCAGGAGAGCCAAGTATCTGCCTGAATCTATCTGTAGGTTCGTTTCACGCTGACGAAGTAGAAGTAGAAAGTAAGAAATAAGAGAGGGTGAAGGACAAGTATGTGTATGGCCGGGAGGAGCCGGGTGGAAGGTGGAGACCGCGGGAGCGAAGCTGAAAGTGTTTTTGGCTAAACCGTTTGCCTGGACTGCTGAAACACAGCGCCCGCAGGTGGTTGATGGAGGGGAACGTTGCCCCCGAGGGAGGAGATGAAGGAGAGTGAGGATGGGCGCAGGGGGGGAATCTTCATCTGCAGTTCCGGATCAGAGCACGGGCGCGACAGGATGCACTGCCCCAAGCGAGAGAAGGTGAAAGAGAAGAAACCGAGGCGCCACCAGAAAGGACTTACGTCCGCAACAGGCACGTTTAACTTTGTTGATTGTTTGTTTTTTGGATTGAATTTATATCGATTTAAGAGTGGGAGATAATATCCGGACATTGCGATTGAGAATTGAAAATGTTGGAAATTTGAATGAGATGCACAGACGTATCTCATGGTATTCGTATATAGCTTCCCTCACTGAAGTTATTCTGTAGACGATTAAAGGACAATGGCGTCTGTCTGTTTTATAGTTGGCTGGCGGAGGGTTCTGGTTGGGCATCGATGCGAGTGTGAGTACGAGATGAAAGTAAAGGATATGCGAAAGCGTAAAATTCGAGTTGTGGCTGAGGATTCGGGGGAGAATGAGGTATATCGAAGACAAGTGCACAAAGTTGGCGCCGAGTTGAGTTGCGTTGATATTGTACTGGGTACGGAAACCGATACGCGCTGATGCTGGATGCTTTTCTATTGAGTTGTTTGCCCAGCACAGCACCATCATGCCCATGGCGTTGCTCGGCCTGTGGAGCCCCACAAAGCCAAGATGTATCTGGTACAAGCATCTGGATTTTATGCAAGTATTGAAGAATGAACAATGAACTTTTCGTTATGATATTCATACTGCTGTATGCCTGCGACCGATAAATGGCGTTCATCTTATGTGGCGTAAAAACGTATGTCTCTCAGCTTTTCCCTATCCAACCCTTTTCCCCCCCATCGAGCAGTGACCGCGTAGCTCAGTGGTTCATTCCTTCTAAGTTACGACGAATGAGTGGTCTTGCACGTAGTGCGCTATAATTCCCAAGGGTGGGTCGGGGGTTCGAATCTCGCCGAACCTTCGTAATTTGTGCTTTTCGAGCGTGCGCGCTAGTGACAACACGAATGATTATGATAGTGTGCCTCTGGACACCAGTAGCGTTTGCCGAGGGGAGGACCCCGGAGATCACTGTTACCTAGTTGGGCAAGTATGGGCATGGGATGCAGGTTACAGTATTGTCTGAGCATCACGCTTACAGACAGGAAGGAAGGGATGGTGTGTACTAAAATACTCCGTGCTTGATGGTATAAGAGAGGTACGCTAAACCAGATATGATGTGAGCTCGATGACTGCACAAAGACACGTCGCCCATATGCATCCTTTTGAAGTCATTGCGTATCATATGGAGTAAGAAGATTGATGAGCCCACCCCACTGCTGAGTGTGGCATTGCGTTGATCTCGTGCTGGCTTGATAACAGCACAGAGCAAGTACAGCAGAAATAAATGATGTGTGTGTTGAACCCTTCAGCCCAACTACGTACAGCAACACGTACGTTTGCGGCATTCCACACACACATATATATATATATATATATATATATATATATATATATATATATATATATATGTTTAAATCTTCATATGCGGATAACTCGTTTTCGAGTTTTTGAGTTGACGTATAGGACCCCCCATGCTATTTGATACGTGCCAACAGGCGAGATGTTCGTATGCGAACGGGGTATTATTTCATTAGAGTACAGCAACAGAAGTACTGTAGAATGCAGAGCCAAACATCAGAATATACAATGCATGGATTTAAAGTGGGACCAGATATTCTCGTTGACAAGTATCTGTTTATTTGCGGTGGCATTTTGAACTTTTGTGGTAAAGAGGAGTTGGCATCTGTGAACACATTGATAAAGAATAATACCCAATGCAGACCTAATCGCTCGAGTGCACGCCCGATCCCTTGTGTGTGTAGGATCAATACTGCGGAGGCGACGTTTGATTCACCCAGGAGGATAGACTGGATGACCCGAGCTGCGGCGACGCCACGAGACCGGACGGAAAGGCAGCCGCGGCGGAGGCAACAGCAGTAGAGTCTGGGGCATCGGGGTGGTTTTCAATGAAGTGTGATTGCCTGTGAATCTGGATGAATGATTTCATTGTTTTTGTTTTTGAATTGTGGTTCTGGTCGATTTCGATTCCACGAGAGTTTTTTGTATTCTCCGAGTGGTCTAAACGTCAAATAATTTAGAGTGGGGAAACCTATGTGCTATCTCGCATTACCGTCGCGATCTGTGTAACTATGGCGGGAATAGGGGATAAGGGGAGACTCTTGTCTGGAGGAACGGGGTTCCTCACGATCTCTAAGACTAGGTTTCTTGACTTGATTTTATTTTGATTAGCATGACCACTCCTGTGGTATTTGTCTTATGGATTTTGTGATTTAGGTTTTTGATGAGACTGGAGAGAGACTAGGAAGCGCCTGGGGGCGTGTGCGGTCCATATATGAAAAAGTGTTCTAACGAGGGAAGGTTTGGATAGTAATTCGGAAATTGAGAGGGAGGTCGGTAGGACTGAAGAGACACTGATATATTTGAATCAATTCCGCGGAAAAAGCCGTTTTACCTGGCTGAATCCCGAGAAGAATGCCGTTTTACCTAGCATTGGATTTCGAGAGTTCTACGTGTTTGGAACAGAGAGACTGTGAATTTGATCGTTTGAATACCGATATGAGGATTTGAGTTGCAGATTGGGTTTTTGAGATTCTGAGTTTAATATGAGGTGATTAGGATATTGCGATCTGTCAACCCTTCAATTTCATGCCTTGTTACCGGAGCAGGGGGGACATTATTAGTAGGGTCGTGTATAGTGAGCAGGGGGGATGTTGATTGTGCTCAAGAACACGATCCATAAGATCCATCGTAGATTGAGGAGTTCCATGCTGAACAGGGATTCTGGTAGTAGGGTATTGGGACGTCGGGGTAATGTGTACCCCACCAATGCCACTCGTTAAATGTAGCTCCATATGAGGCGAGTCGACTCGACAGCACGGATGTATTATATATACAAGAGGAGTTCCGTGTTAATGTCTGGAGTCAACCACGCGTTCCCGTGCCAGCGGCCTCTATACCTTTAGAGATCAATCAACAGGTTGCCTCTCGCGTTCCGGGGCGCAAAAACAAAAAACAGGACCGATCAAGCACAGCAGATATAAATGAAGTATATGTATGTGTTGAGCCCTTGAGCCCAACTACGTACAGCAACACGTTCGTTTACGGCATTCCACGTATTTCGACCTTCAGATGCGGACAACTCCTTTTCGAGTTGTTGAGTTGAGATGCGTAGGACCAGCCATCCACCCATGCTAATTGGCACGTACCTAAAGGCGAGATGTTCGTATACGGACGGGTAATATTTAATATAAGTACAGCAGCAGAAGTAACATGGAGGGCGAAACATCAGAATACACATTGCACGGGTTTCAATACAATACCTACTGCTGTGACTGGACTGGAGAGTAACACCCCGTCGTCCAGCGTCGGTTGCCCCGGTATTGCTGCTAAAGCCGGTAGAGATATGGATATGAACTGAGACGAAAACAGTTTGCATTTTTACTGCCGTATATGTTCGCCAAGTACGTACCGCAGTTTATATAGTGGTCGAAGAATGCATGGGTTTGGTGTGGGACCAGGTATTCTCGTTGACAAGTGACTGTATATTTGCAGTGGCATTTGGAACTTTTTCGGTAAATAGGAGTTGGCAAGCTGTGAACACATGGAAAGAGCAAAACACCCAACGCAGACCTAATCCTTCGATTGCGCGCCCCATCCCTTGTGTATGTTGGGTCAATGCTACGGAGGCGAAGTTTGATTTCACTCAGGAGGATAAGGTGGATGGCCCGAGCTGCGGCGACGACATGATAACGGACAGAGAGGGTGGCTGGAGTATCGGGGTGGTTTTGAATTAAATGTGATTCCCTGTGAATCTAGATGAATGGTTTCATTGTTTGTGTCTTTGAATTCTGTTCTTGGTCGATTTAGATTCCACGAGAGGTTTTGTTGTTTTCTGAGTGGTCTCAAGGTCGAACAAATTTCCAGTGGGGCACTCTATGATGTCTCGCATTACCGTCGCGATCTGTGTACATTTAGCGGGAGTAGGGGATAAGGTTAGACTCTTGTCCGGAGGAACGGGGTTCCTCGAGATTTTCTAGCATTATATTTCTTGACTTGTTTGGTAATTTGATTACCATGACTATTTCTGTGGTATTTGTCTGGTGAATGTTGTGATTTAGGTTTATGATGAGGCTGGAGAGAGACTAGGAAGCGCCTGGGAGCGTGTGCGGTCCATATGAAAATGTTTATTGACGAGGGGAGGTTTGGGTAGTACTTCGGAAGATGAGAGAGAGGTTGATGGGACTGAAGAGACACGGAAATGCCAGGGGGCGGATACGGTTCGAATTGAATGGTTTTCGCTTTTGGTTTTCGATAACTAACCCGCTGGTTATATGTCGACAGGATTGGAGTTTCTACAATTACGTTCGAGTAGATTTGTGTTTTAGTTCTTGAGAGTGGACGAATATATTTAAATCAATTCCGCGGAAAATGCGGTTTTATGGGCTGGATCCGAGAAAAATGCCGTTTTGTCTGGCATTGGATTTCGAAATGTTTATGTTTGCAACAGAGAGGCTGTGGATATGAGTATTCAAGTGTTAATTCGAGGATTTGATTTTTTCTGTTACGGATTGGATTTTTGAGTTTCTGAGTTTGACATGAGGTGACTAGGATATTGCGATCTATCAACCCTGCAATGTCGTTCCTTGCCATGCACCGGAGCAGGAGGGACATGAGTATGGTCGTGTATAGTGAGCAGGGGGAATGTTGATTGTACTCAAGAACACGACTCATAAGATCCATCGTAGGTTGAGGAGTTTCATGCTGAAAAGGGTACGGGTAGTAGGGTATTGGGATATTGGGGTAATGTGTACCCCACCAATGTCACTCGTTTGATGTAGCTCCTTATGAGGCGAGCCGGCTCGACCGCTCGGATCTATAATATAGTTTGAGTTCCGTGTTATTGTCTGTGGAGCCAACCACGCGTTCCTGTGCCAGCTTCGTCGATACCTTTAGAGATCAATAAACACAGTTTGTTTAGAGATCAATCAACCACGCACGTAATCCTCCGCATTTACACACCTTTGACGTATAAATCGTAAGTAGCAGAGGGCTTATGTGGTATGACTTGGCGAGGGAAGCGAGTGAAGTTACCAATTTCAACATCACCAGCGCTCATCATGAGCTGGCCGATAGCCCGGTCGGCTGAAATTCAGAAATTCAATCGAGTACGACCAGAAGAAAACGTGCACGCTTAAAAGATTAATCGCCTTCACAAGTCTACGTCTCGTCCCTTTCAAGTTTCCTGGAACATTAATAGAAACTTCGAGTGCATTTGGAAACAAAACGTAGTCCTCGTGATGCTGGCACCATGACAGCATCACGTCTGGACGGTACAAGGTAGCGAGAATGAAACAATATTGGATCTGTGGCGCCGAAGCCTCCGTCGTTTCCCACTGTGACAGGACCTCGAAACTTCAAAGCTGTTTGCGCATCCACTGCGACAGAACCTCGAAACTTCAAAACTGTTTGCGCATATGTTTTGCTTAGAGGCAGACGAGAGGTAAGGTGGGGAGCGTATCTCCCTTTTCAGTAACGAATACAAGCCACTTGAACGACTGGCTCTGCCTCTCCCAATCGCTCGCATCACACACATGTGTTGGAGCACCGTAGTGCACAATTTCAAGGCGATTCACACCGCGGAGAAATATGATAGCCGCCTGCGTGAGTGACTCTGAACCGTCGAAACTATATTAGGACTTTATGTTCTCTAGAGGAATTACGGGACTATGCCCGGTACTTTCCCGGGTATTACCCTATGAAGATCTTCTGTGCGTCGTGTACGGAATCCATACCCATACCCGGAACGTTTGTAAGTTACGTACACTCACACCCATAACCGGAAATTTAATAGGTTCTGTACGCCATTGAAATACTACCCGGGGTGCGGCTATAATCGTCGTCACAATACCGGGGGCCCGGTATGTATTATTAGCGTTGAACCCTCTGAGTGCCCAACCAACACATAATTCGATGATACGGACGGATCCGTTGCATAAACTCAATGTAGATGGTATGTTTTTTTTTACGTCTTCCTTGTTGAGGTGTTCAATGGGGAGGGGTGCGACAGTGGGAGTATTGACACTTGATTCAACGTTTGACAAAGCTAGGAAAGAGACTGCGAGGGGTGTGGCTAGGCTTCTTAATCGATCATCTAGAAGAAAATGGCACCCATGTTATTATCACTGTGCCTAGAGAGTACGCTTTTAAGTTTTCTCTATTCATTCTCCATGATTTCAGCTTTGCATCTCTCTTTGTTTCCATTCCCTCCCTGCTGTCCTTGTGCCGGTAGCTTCCTCTCCTTCGTGTTGCTTCGTCCGAAGTTGTTCGCGTATAGTCAGAGTTCTCGTCTGTGTTCGTGTTGTAAGTGTATAGCGGTAGGACAGAGGTGTCGGTTTATTCAAACGTTTTTAGCGATGATGGTCTTCCTAATACGGCTGGTTGATATTTTCATATTTGCCTCGTACGTACCTGTACAGGTTATGGTGGGAGTCCACATAGTTTTAAAAATGACAACCTTAGTACTAAAATATACCTGGTAGCAAATTAGCTATTCTACTCATCACTGCTGTACATTAGAAGCGCATTGATATGCGCGGTCATGCTATCTTCTGCGGGCCAGCGGTTGAGAGTATTCACAATATTGGCTATTGACGATACCGCGTTAGTGCACGCCAACGAACGGATAGATCCGAGATATTCGTGTTTGGGTGTGGCGCTTGGTATTTTATGCGCTATTTATCATTTGCACCCCTATAATATATATATGCGGAACTAAGTAAATGTGACGTATTGTCCAACAACTTGGTATCGTTGATTCGACACGGTGCCATTCATGCTTATCGTCTTGTTGGGTGTGCATCTGCCATCGTCCGTCCCGGCGTATTCTCGATGACCTTCTGCGCACGTCACGCCCCGTAGGTGATGCTAGATATTTTGTTTGGCTACATTGCTGAAACACCTATTATTTTCGATAATACACAGCAGCTGTACACCCATTCTTCGTGAGCAGAAATGTATGTTTTCGTCATGGCACGCCGCTCCAAGTCCGAGCCCAGGCTACACAACTCGCCCCATGGCTGATTTCCTAATATTTGTATACCATACCAGGTAGATAACATCATAAGCTATGAGTATGTTCTTGTCATATCATTTTCTCTCATTATATGTGTATTTATATAAAACAAAACTATAAACTCGTTTGCTCTGGACGGTCGCTGTCAGGGCGTTTCGGTAGCATTTCGCAAGATTTTCAACCCTGATTCGCGAGAGCTTTATACTATTCGCGAGTGGAGGGACTTTTCGGAAACATATTGAACAGGACTGCCGTTGATCTCAGTTGCTTTCGCCTGAAGAGACCGGCTATAAGGCTAGATCTTGGGCATTTTTTTTCGAGGTGATTATATGACTCTTTACGGAGGCTTCGGGGTATCTGGTCCCATATCTGATCTGATTTTACCAAAAAAAGCACATCTTATGGGGCCTGTTTGGTAGAAAAAAAGTTCCTCCGAGCTTTTATCACTCCTGAAATTCCATGAAATGTTTTTTTTGGCAGCCTTTTCTGATTAACTCTGACAGTGATAAAATTTGGCTTTGCACAAGATCTCGGTGGCATTATACAATTTTGTTTTGGGTTATAGACTGGCTTCATGACGGGTCACGACGCTACTTGCTTGGTTACGCTTGTACACAGCTGGGCTCCAACACTTGTGCATCGGCCACCACGGAGAGGGAGGGCATCAGTGCCTTGGCCACCATCGTGTCCCTTGCGGCCGCCCAACTGCAGCTGCTCTAGGCAAAACAACTTTGGAAACGGATAGGACGAGACTACAGCAGCAGTATCAAAACAACCAAACGGTATTTTTCTGACTACGACCGCCGCAAGCAGCTCATGCTCCGCGAAGGCGAGAGCTCCTTGGTGGTCCAGCAACTAGCAAACCCCTTACGCAGCTCCCCAGGGGTTTCCAAATTGCGCTGCTTCCTTCGAGGAGCTGGTGGTGAAGGTTGATCGCCCAACCCGGCGTGAGCGACTCTCGTTCGTGTCGTGGTCCACGTGGAGTTCAAAATGTCGGTTCTGTTCTGTGTTTTTGGTTCTCCCATGACCTAAAACCAAAATCACGATAAGACGGCACATGGCGCACCGACCTGGTGTGGCGTTTTGTCGTAGGAAAATCCGACTTCCTGCCTTTTTCAATAACTCAAATAGTTTTGCATAAGACCCAGCCTAAGACGGCATACGATAGTAGACCGATGTTGTTTATTTTGCTCCGGAATAGTTTCAACAGGACAATCAGTTTTCTGGACAATTGAACCTAGATCTCAGTTGCTTTGGCGTGAAGAGACCGGCTATGAGACGGCATACGACCCGGGTCATTGGATTATTTTCGTGCGTGGACACATGTAGACAGCATACGACGCGCGTCACGCTGGTGCTGCCTCTTCACATACCGCTTGGCCTCCTGCTGGCGTTGCTCCTGCTCGTGCCGCTCCTGCTCGTGCCGCTCCTGCTTGTGCCGCTCGTGCTCGTGCGGCTCCTTCTGGTGCCGCTCCTGCTGGTGTTGGTTTTGCTTGCGCTGCTTCTGCTGGTACCGGGTGCTCCTCCCGTTGGTGCTGCTCCTGCCTGGTAGATAGCATCGCCTGCTCCTGGTGGTGCTGCTTCTACCGAGTGGACTGCACATTTTCCTGCTGCCGATAATAAAGGTGCTGCCTTCAATACACCTCTGCCTCGCCCTCTTCTGGCGGATCCTGGAAGCCCGTTTCGAACAGGATCCCCCTGTCCAAGTCACTGCTCAATCCCGCTGTAAGGTGCAACCGCTGCATCTCCCAGCTATATGATGGAGACAGAACTCTGGAGGCAAGGTCGATAGTGCGACCTGCGACCGCGGCACCTGCCCCGGCAGCGGGATAATCTTGAAGTGGGCCTAAGATGGTGAATTATGCGCCAGGTATATCGACGTCCGCACCGTTTGTCCTTCACGCTCGAGACAGGAGGTGGCGGTGAGTTGTGTTCTGTGCTTCGCTGTTGCTGGTGTTGTTGTTTGCTCCCTATTTCTACCGCCGCGGCTGCTGTAGTTGTTGTTGTTGTTGTTGTTGTTGCTGTTTGTCGCCTATGTCTACCGCCGCGGCTGCTGTTGTTGAGGTTGTCCCACACTGCTTGCAATTTATGTGTGTTTTAAACCGAGAACACGACTCGGTGGCGCAGCCCATTGGTGCTGCTACTGCTGCCGCTGCTGCACATTTTCCTGATGTTGTTACCCTGCGCGCCTGCCGCCCCGGAAGCTGCTTTTCTCGTTTCAGTTTGGTTTATGTAGTCGTCGTTCGCGTTGTTGCTATTGTAGGGACCTTTGAGTCAGTGTCTACTGCCGCTGCTGCTGCTGTTAACGCTGTTGTGGTTGACGTTGCTGTTCCCGCATGTTGTCGACCTCCAGGACTGAATCTACAACCAAGATGTGTTTGCCTTTGTGTTTGCTATAGTACGCGTATGCGCTACTGCTGCTGCCGCTGCTGCTGCCGTTGTTCTGTACAGCCTGCGTTCCTTTCCACACCGAGGCAGGTGTCTACCTTCGCTGTTGCTGCTGTTGTTTACCTGGTATGCTGTTGGTGGTGGCGTTGTTGCTGTTCCCGTACGTAGTCGACCTTTAGCACTAAATCCAACACAAAAAACGTTCGAATAATGCCATTTGTTTATGCGCTACTGTGCCTACTGTCATTTGCTTTTTTGCTGCTGCTGCCGCTGCTGCAACGGTTGTTGTTTTCAGCCTGCGTTCGTTTCCCCGACAGTTTCTACCGCCGCTGCTGCTTTTGTTGTTGTTGTTGTTTATGCTGGTGTTGTTGTTGTCGTTGCTGTGTTCCCGCACGCGAGAACACGACTTGGTGGCGCAGCCCATTGCTGCTGCTGCTGCTGCTGCTCCTTTTCCTGCAGTTGTAACCCGGCGCGCCTATCGTCCCTGATGCTGATTTTGTTGTGGTGTACGCATGCCTCGTTTGCGTTGTTGCTGTTGTAGGCAGCTTTGAGTCAGTGTCTGCCGCCGCTGCTGCTGCAGCGGTTGTCTATGTTGTTGTTGTTGTCGTTATTGTTGCTGTTCCCGCATGTTGCCGACTTTCAGCACTAAATACAAGACACAAATACATACCAGGTACTACAGTAATTTCGAAATTTGTTTTGCACTCTACAGCAGTAGTACGTATAACAAATAACAATTGGCCATTTTCTTTTCTTGATACGACCTCACACCGAGACAGGCGTATAGTACGCGTACTGCCATTTGTATATGCGCTGCCGCCGCTGCCGTTGTTGTTTTGTTGCACACTAGAACCAACTTTTGTTTCCCGAACAGTTGCCGTTGTTGTTTACAGCCTGCGTTTCTTTCCACATCGAGACAGTTGTCTACCGCCGCTGCTGCTATCGTGGTTCCGACACGATAACAGACAGGCGTTGAGTACAGTAATAACACGTTTCCATGATATAGGCTGCTGCCGATTCTGCCGTCGTCGCCGTCTCTGCCGCGAAAAGACGTATAAGGGTTTGCCAACATCATTCATCGCATCCCATTCCTGTTTACCTTCCGTGCTTCCTGCCTCTACAGCCCACGCCAACGCGTATTTTCTGAAATGTTTTCGAAGGGGGCTTTGCCAAAATCAGGTATACCTGGCCACTGTTCGGCCAAAATCAGTTACATCCAAAATCAAGTACAAAACACATCCCAGGAGCCCTGCTATTGGCCAGGCTAACATCGTAACTGATTTTTGCCCGAAAAGACCAAGTTATACCTGTTTTTTTCTACTCTCTCTAGCTTTCAACTGAGTTCGGCCGACTTTGAACGAAGCAGAGAGGCCATACGTACACTGTTGTTTCTCTCCGTATGCGTCTGCCCTCCCCCGGTTGAAATTATTCTTCATTATTACGTAACGTATAAACTATGTGCTCGTACGTACGTTCTGCGTCAAAGTACGTATTTACATACCAGGTATGTATATATGCATACATGAGTACGCTGGTTTCACTTTTTTTCGTCTTCGGGGTGTGCGACGTGCTTCAGTTATTGAATAGTTGTTGTGTCCTACTGCCGCTGCTGTGTTGTTTTCTATGGTCACAGCGGTCCATACATCACCATGGTCTTTAGCTGCACCACCCCGCGTCGAGTTTGTCTCAGGTTTGGTACGGCAAGATAATTTCGTGCCGAACTGGCAGTTCCGCGAGGACGGTCAAGAAGACTTGAAGCTGTCAATGGGGGGAGGGCGCCTGAGTTAATACTCCTCTTGGCGCCCCCGCCGTCGCAAAACAAGCAAAGCCTATTGACAGTGACTCTCTACAGGTCCAAGTGAAGCTCGTGGTATCTACACCCTAACGAAAACTAAACGGCCTAGATTTTGGAGGCCATGTGGCACGCTTCTTTTTTTACCCGACGTTCAGGGACAGAACACCGCTCGTGGCGCGCGTTTTTGACTTGGTTTTAGTATACACCTAATTTTGGCTCAAACGGATCAGGTATTATAATTATAGCTGATTTTGGCCTTTGCCCTTTTTAAAGTCTTCGTCAAATAAACTCATACCAACTAAATTATTTGTATATTCTACACGTCTTACACGTCTCCTTTGTGCTGTGGGTTTGTTGTCTATAATCTATGTTTGCAGGTCCGGAAGGATATTGTCTACTACAAAGGAGCTATCACGGAAAACATCGTATTGATCGGCCTTTGCAAGCCCCCCCTGCACTTCTCGTGGTCCAAGCGCTCCGGGAAGCTCTTCATCGCCCACGACGAGCAAGTTCAGGGCAAACGCCACGCGAAGTTCGGCGAATAGGCTCGGGTGGAACTGAAGAAAAGCGCCGCCAAGCGGGAAGGCTGTGTCAGTCTAACTCGGCGGGTCGGACTCGGAATAGATCTTCGTACTTTAAGAGTCTGTTCTCGTGTCTATCATGATCTTCCGGTAGAGCACCATACACAGTTGATCTGCCTTTGGTCTGCGCCTGGGGTCTAATTATAGAGGTGTTCGCGGGCGTTTCGTTGCAGCGTGCGCCTGCGTCTATAATATTTGCGTCGATAATATTTGAATACTTTCAGCAAACATCCGTTGTGCGTGTACTTGCAAGTCTGCCAGGGGGTTATTTGAGTTCAAGCGTGGGGAGGACTGATTCATTTTTTTTCGGTGGGAGTTTCTTCACCTATGAAACGTGTCAGGTCTCGCATCGCCTTCATCATGCTAGTGCTTTGGCGAGTGCCAAGGTCTAACTGGCATCCTCTTTTGGTGCTGTGGACAACGAAATATCCTGTTTTTTTCAGTCTACCTTGGGTGTTTGCTAGGGTGCTCATTCTGTTGTTATTATTAGTGACATTCGCGTTTGCGAGGGAATTTTTGCTACTACTCCCGTCGCTTCGAGTTTTATGCGTTTCACGCCGGCCCTGGGCCCACTGCTACGCTTCGTTAAAGACGTTGTTCCTTGAGGAATTTCAGTCGTAGTTGGTTTGGGCGTCCGGCAAAGGTTTCGTTCGTTGTCGAACCGTTAGGTGTCGCAGGACATGCACCTACTGGCTCTGCGATTCGTCGAGCAAGTGCTTACTGTCGTAGTTGCATATCACGCTCATCATGTCGCCTTCATATATCATAACAGCTGTAATACATAATTGCTACCTGCTTTTTCGGTAGTTTGAACTGCTCTCTTGCGTCACCCTCATCCGCATGTTCCACTACTATTCTCCTTTTACTACTAATAATACATATTTGTTTGGTTGTTAACAGGCACATTAGAGCTATTTATTGCCCCAACTGCAGCACATGTAACTGCAATTAATTGGTGGAATAGTTCAAACCTACCCAATAAATAAATACGTATTTCGGCAAGAGTATTCTTACACGCTACGCTCAATGATCATGCCACTCTGAAGGGAGAACTTGTATATAATATATACCCGTATCGCGTTCTTTTTCGCGATATGTAATAGATATATATATGCAAAACCATTCACGACGGCTGAGAGGGAAGCATTCGCTGGAAGAGTCGAAAAAACAATCTTGAATTTAGGCTGGGCTCGGGAGACCTGCGCAGGAAGATGGTTAAAGCGCGCGTTTTCGGCCGCTCTCTGCGAGGGACGTACGTGCTCGTCCGCTTCCAGCGGGTCTTCTCCCGTGCGCGCAATCTCGACATCTCGCTCCACTGCTAATGGCAGCGTCACCGAAGTTGCGGGATCCTGCTGAGAATTTCAAGACACAGCCGACTTACTTTTAAAAAATCAGTGGCTCAGGCGGAGACGGAGAGATATACCGAGCTCAGCGACTCGGCCCGGTTGAAATATTTTCGACTCGGTCCAATTCGAACGTGGTATGAGCACTATTCTAGATTCGACTCGTTCACTGTATTGTATAGTATGAGTACTGTTTACGTACGACTGCTGCATGATCGTAGTATGAGTACTGTTTCAGATTCGACTCGTTCAATAGATCGTAGTATGGGTACTACTGTTGTAATACTCCTGCATGCAGTTCGTCGTAAGATACAATGGATACCTCAACTACTAGGCGCTAAGATTTTACTCGTGTTTGTACGTATTTTGTTTTGGAGCTGCATCTAGACACGTGAGGAAGCGAGAAGGGTAATGAGCATTTAGAAAGATCTGGAGCCGAACCGGGTATATGGCTATATGACTACGTAGACAATTCCCCCATACGATTCGAGATCCAGAATACCCAAGACCCTATTTTTATTCGGATTTTTTGGCACGCGTAGACAGTCGTGTATTCAAGATCAAGCGACCGCAAAAAACAAAATCAGATTTAGCGGTCGGTTTGTTCGGGGGGTATTTTGTTTGGAGCTTCCTGTGCACACATACGTGAGTGAGCAAGAAGCAAGAAGAGTTAAGAAGATTATCGTCATAGATCTGGAACCAAGCAGGGTGTTTAATATTATCAGTCCGCGTACGTAGACAAGTCACCTATCCCGACATCGATACTATACTCGAGATCTAAAAGATCCAAGAGTTCATATACATATAATATCATCATTCTTTTTTTCCAGTCTAACTCGTAGGAGGTTTTACCCTCAACGTTCTTCTGGACTAGCCGTGGTCACAGGTCACAGGGTGCGAGCCTTTATTAGTCGCGCATAGGGTTCATCATGCTCACAGCTCGTCGCTGTTCAAAGAATGTAGCTAGCTCACGCGCTCGTCCTTCCGCTATTCGACTATTTGTGCAAGAAACATATTTTTGTGAGCATGCACTCGATGAGACTCAAACCCACGGAATTGATCTTGATAGGCACGCGGACCATCTACCAAGCCACCGGGTACATTTGTTCGAGTTGTTTTATAACGCGTGGACTGTTGTGTATTGAGGATCCCAACGATCCAAGGGTTAAATTGTCCGTAGTCCAAAAATATTCCAGGGTCAAATTGTTTTTTGCTGCTCACGCGTTCAGTCAACCGTCTCGTGTTCGTGATCACGATCTAGGATCCAGTGTTCGATTTGTTGTTTGTTTCGTAGGTTGACAGTCGAGTGTCTCATTTTAGTATTCAAAGGAGCAATTTGTTAGGAAGATTTTGATTGGTACACAGTTCGTACGCGTTGGCAGTCCCGTATCTTAAGGTGTTTGGAACAACGCTCCCATGTCATGTCACTCTCACAAATTCACTTCCTCACCAGACCGCATCAGCAGTTAACATCGGTCATGTCAGCCCTGTCCCAGGACTCGTCTGGCAAAGCGTAAGTTCTCCTCTCCGCGTTCAGAGTGGCGCACCGTCAGACGACAGGGTATGTCAAGGACATGTACGATTGGCTACCCTTACTGGCCCTGCCCTGTGCTTAACTGCCCGAGCTTCATTTCCGTGAAAATGTCAAGGATCTCTCTCTAACCCTCAACTCGCCAACTTCCCACTCAGTCCCAAACCCCTGCTCGCACACACCCACGAGCTCGTAGTGTGCCGTACTAGATGACCTGCTTCCTTTCTCTGTCAAACCCTTCCTAGTCTCTGTTTTCCTTATTTAACCAACTACACTCTCATAGGCTTCGTATACCACTTCCCCGCCGCTTCTTCAATACAGCCTACGATGTAGTACCTCTTCAAAATTCCCGGATGCCCTTCGTTCAATCTTCCACGTTTTTACGGGGGGTGCTGGTGATGAACCATCCTCGAATAACCAAAGTCTGTGTTCACTATTATATTGTTTCACGACGTATTTTGGGCCAAAATCTGGTATTTTTATCATGCCGTGTTCTTTCGGTCTCCACCACCAATCAATGACGCCGACGCTGCAGTTAACCAAACACTACTTCTAAAATATGTTTAATTTATATATTTTTTGTCTCCACGACCAATGACGTCTTAACGCTGTAGGCGCTAATGCTAACACTACACTGTTCTCGCGGGCGGGGCGGTGTTGACAAACCATCTCCGCATGAAACCGACTAATGACTACTGTACGTTCATTTATTGCGGTTTCCATCACCAACAACGCCTAATACCACTGAAGGCACTAAAGTTAAGTTGCTGCCTTGTTCTTGCACCACTTGGTATTGCCATGATCCTGTTAGTCGTTGAGAATGGCACTTTCATATTAACTTCCTGACATAATCACAAATCAGCACTTAGATATATTGCCCTATCCGGAGCTTGGGGGCCGACAGGCACCCATGCGGAGCCCTTGCATTTATACAATCATACATCACATGATCTAGGTGTAAGTGCGATACTGTTGGCCCTGTGCCCTCAGCGCTCCTCAGTGTGTTTTAGACGTAATTATGTGTTGTTCGTGCTAGCGCGAGATGAGGTTCACATCACGAGACAAACCTGCCTGATCGTCATCTCCGATCCCGACTGTGTCAGGAGCGGCCTCGGACGTGCTTGCGCCGTGCCTTGACTGCCGGCTGCCCGGGTGTGAGTACGTCCGCGGTGAGTTGGACCAGTCGAGTGGTAGATACTTGATTTATAACAGTCTTGTGGTTGAAGAAATTGTTTCACGGCCTACCTTAGCCCCGCCAGGCCTACGTTTGGCCCGTTAAACCCTCTCCGGGAATATGAGAACTCTCACCATTAGGTTGCTCTTGACAGCTGTGGTCGGATGTGGTGTGCTCGTTTGTCACAGAACCTGTCTTCATGAGAATGTCAGCTGTGAGTTGCACAAGTTGAAAGGGCCATACTTGACATATCACTGTTTCGTGGCCAAAGATTGTCGTTGACGGCCTCGACCTTTTCCCCGATAGGCCTGCCTTTGGCCCGCCAAGCCTTCTTCTGAAAAAAAATAGTTTGAGCATTGGGATGTCCTTGACGGCTGCCCGTCAAGGGACAAAGGTGCCGTCAAACAACATATCTGCTCGCTCGTGGGGTTCGAAATACTCTGTTTTCGATGCCAGCACCCAGATGCGACATCCTCCGTGGTTATTTAGACAACTCATGGTGGCAAGAGTGAGGGGCATAAGGGCCGGGGTAGCGGGTGTCATGTCCCGCCGTTGCTTGTGCGTTGAGAGGAGGGCGTCCCAGAAACAATTGTTGAAATTCCGATTTGGGCTATTTTACGTGCGAAAGCACGAGTTTTGCGCACAAATGATGAAATTGTAGGCTATAGCATATGGTATGGAAACGATCGTCGCGAGCCTCTTCGACTGCTGTACGCGCCGGGCGACCAGGCTACGTAAGTCAGAGACGACGGGGTCGTTGATGCCGACCGAATCGGTTGAGCATACGCCACGACAGGAGCAGTACGGGGGTGGAGGTCGAAACGGTGTCTACCTGAACAACTTTGTACACACAGCACTCGCAGACAGTGTCACATGCATCGTGAGAGTTTTGTGGTGGTGTGAGGAAGTTTTGTATTCTTAAGTAACTGTTAAGAAAAAAACAAGAAGTTCTCTGCCTCGACTGTTGTGTCGAGAGTGGCCTCGGGCGTGCGCGATGTGCTTGGCTGCTGCTGCTACTGCAGCTGCCCTGCTGCTGTTTCTGCTGCTGCTGCTGCTGCTGCTGCTGTGTTGTTCTGCTGCTGCTACTGCTGCTGCTGCTGCTTCTGCAGTCCGCCTTTCGGAGTAGGTCGGCCTGGGATATAGCACTGTGCCGTTTCCTTCACGTGCGCCACCGGGCTACCCTTCCTCGACTTATGTGCCAGGGGCAGCCTCGGGCGTGCATGATGTGCTACTGCGGTAACTCCGGCCGCTGTTCTACGGTTGCTCTGGTGCTGCTTCTATACACGTACTACAACTTTGTTGTTCTGTTGCTGTTCTTGCCATGTCTGCGACATGTTTTTGCTCCTATCCGCGGTGAGAATGGATGTTATGTAGGACACCCCCTCTAGGGGGATGTGTTCTCCGCATCTTGAAGTTGCAATACGGATCCATCCGCTTCAGAAGGTGAACAAGTACCGTCTCGAAATTGACATTCGTTTGGCGTATCGGCGGAGGTCTCGTGCCAGGGTAGATATCGTACGATACGTACCTGTACGCTGTGCTGCTTCTGCTGCTGCTGCTTGCTGCTGCTGAGATAGCTGCACCAACGTAGTCACCGGCGCTTGGCACTCTCGATAAGATCCATCGACTGCTGCTCGACTAGCTGTACTTAGGCGATCTGCACCCAACGTATACAGTACGGAAACCAAGTGCCTCGCACGTGGCACTTGAAAAACAAAATGCCTATTGCTGCTGTACGAACGAGTTATATGTTGTTGGCTCTGATAGCGGATGGCCCTGATCGTTTTTCCTGTGTTTCCATCGTCCCCTGTCATTTCACTCAAATCTGATTTTTATAGTGCAGCCCTTGGCGATACTACCGCACTAACAGTCTCGAGTTCAATCCCGGTACGTGTTCAGCTATTGCGGACATGCACGAAACGGCCAGCGGACGTCAGCCCGTTGCGGCGAAACCCCCCTTGTATTATACTACATTACCTGACACCGACCTCTACTTCCGATGCATCGCTTGATTTTTCCACAATACATCTGATGTGGCCTCTCCCTGCTGTGTGATTTGCTTTTCTATTTTCTTAGTCGCGAATTTGTCTGTTACATGTTTTATACCTCCAATACTGGAATGTAGGTCAAACATCGTTCCATACGGGGACTAGTAGACTTGGCCAATGTCAACCCCACCAGAATGAACTTCAATTGAGCAGCTTTTCCGGCCTGCGAGATCAACACATCGAATCGTGTACACGCAGGAGGTGAAGAATGTGCATGGTGGACACCATGATAATCCTAACCGATGTGTGCGTCCTACTTGATCTCATACCTGAGACTTAAGGAAAACATGTGAAACTTCCAGCGCAAACCGTACAGGCACTCTCCATGATATGGGCATAAAGAAGGATCCACGTTATTAAAGTGGACGCCATTAATGATTCTTGAGAACGTCCGCAAAAGCAGCCTTCGTCTCCGCCGGCTGCTACAACTCCCCAAAACGAACACAGAGTTTAACCCCTCCATGTGGAACTCAAGTAGATCAAGGCTACGATAGAGTTCCCCCTCCCATTTCCACAAACGAATTTAGGCTACTTACACTAATGTTTCTGTACCTCACTCGCACGCTTTCTCGAACATGTTTCGTTGACACGCGGCAAAGCATATTCACATTAGGGTGCATATCGCAAAAATAAAATACGCAACATCTTCAGATCGCACAGAAATAGAATAGCCACTCGCACGAGTAGCTTTAGTGTGCGCAACAAGTAGGCCTTAAACGCCAACTCCCTAACGCAAGCTTGATCAGCGAAAGCCGTTTGCAGAAGAAGCTGTGAAGATGCCGACCGTATGTTCGGGGTGTTTATTACAAGAAGACTTGCCACACATGCTTTATCCTTGAAAATCGTAGACAACATGAGAAACCGCTGAATGAACGTGTGTTGTGCGACACAAAAAGTACACCATCATCATCGTAGTCACAACCCGGTAAAAACGTCCCCAACGGAAAGCAGACGGCACGCCCATCCTCGCACAGCTAGTAGTAGCTAATGTTGGCAGTAAAATTATACCGGCGCTAACGCGCCATGACAAGGGCCGTTTGTAACGACCGAATGAAATAGTAAAAACCTTGGCTATTTTGGCAAGCCAAAAATAAATAAAGTTGCAATATATCTTTCTGTCGCGAAACGATGTACATGAGGCAAAAATTGCAAATGTTCGCATTAAATACGCCTTCAGATTTTATGTAAATCCCTAACAGCGGCAGCATCAGGTAGCCCACGGCACGCTGACTCTCGCTATTGAGTAAATGCTGCCGCCGCAAAAAGGACTTCAGGTACAGCCCACGTAGCTCAGAGGTCGGCAGTCCACCCAGCCTAGCCCGGTAAAATTCCCTGGGAAAAAATGGGACGGCTGCTGTTTGTGATTCTGTTTGATTTAGCCCCCGTACAAAACGACACAATGTCACATCCACACGGGGCTCACTATCAGTGTCACCAGCCCTATCATCGCCGTGACCAATTTCACCAGGTATCCTTCGGATCTCCCTCTACTACACAAAGTTAGAGCGAGTCTATAGCGTAGGGCGTCGTGGGTGAAATGATAACAGTTATAAAACTGTCACGCTCTTAGACTGGAAGGGCAGCTTCCAGAGTGTAGATGATGGTTCGAACAGGCAGAGACGCAGTGGTCCAGATCAACGAGAAATAAGATGACCAAGAAGTTGTGTGTATTAATCCCGGCACGATGAGAGGCAAGAAGCGGACTAAACAGCAAGGGGCATCCTCAGGTGGCCCCTCCTGTCCATATTTCTACCCGACTGCTTCAATGTTCACTCGTCTACAAGAGTCATTACCCTTTGCTAATACCCTGATCTATATTACTCGCATCTGTTTCTGCTATCGGATAATGATCGACAAGTCTAACGATCAACATTGTCTCTAGACTGTCCCCCTCTCAGGGAACACTCTCAGCTATTGGTTACGTACTCGACTAGTCTACAAGTAATCAGTCTTCGTGCCATTTGTACGATTCTCTACAGCAACAGTCTTCGCTACCACAGGATGGACAGACGAACAGCAGTTTTACCCATTGTATTCGTTCACTCGTCAGTTCTCTTCCCACAGCAGCCGAGAGTCAGTCTCCATGTCAGGTACATCCTGGCATGAGAGGCTGACCTGTCTTGTCTACAGCCCCTTGTTATGTACCACCTCCGAATACTACTGAAACCCAGTCTCGCATTTCTATACTGAAACCCAGTATCACCTCATTAGTCCATCCTGGTCCACTGTCGCCAAATTGAGGGCGTGCAGTGGAGCAGACATTGATAGTGATATTGCTCGCATGAAAAAAACAAACCTCCCAAGTCAATAGTATTAGTCAGATTCTCAAAGAAAAATCATACCAAGTCAACAGTAGTCTCAGACCCCGAAAACAAACATCATATATATCAACTCAACAACAGTTTCAGACCCCAAAACAAATCAAAACCTACGACTACTACAATCCTCGTATCACAAAAATAGAATACCATTATTTTGTACGTAATTCTAATTGTTATAGGCTGGTTTTCAACTGTATACTCCTCTTATTAGTAGTATGTTTACCCTTCTTCACACTCCCGGCTGTACGTTCCGTACTGAAGTTGCCCTCCCCACTTTCTACTGCAACCATCTGGCTGCACATATCGTACTGGAGTAGCCAGCCCCCCCTCTTTTCTACTGGAACCGCCTGACTGTACGTCTCGTACTGGAGTAGCCACCCCCCCCTTTTTCTACTGCAACCGCCTGGCTGTACGTCTCGTACTGGAGTAGCCATCTCCCCCTGGCCTACTACATTGCTTCACTCGCGTCCCATCTATTCCATTGATGGTGTATAGTTCTTGACACTCCGAGTCCGTCGGTGTATATGCCAGCACCATGCTCCTCGTTCCTCGCTCAAAGTTGTTTAAGTCGCCTGGGATAGGCGCACGTTGTATTCATTTCCTAGATCCAGCATGTTTATGGTATGCGGGAACATCTTGTTCTCTGCGTCCTCCGCCACCCCCACCACTCTCGCCAGTTGCCAACCTGTTTGTGCGATGTTGAAATATACGTACGATCCAATGATGTCAGGTGTCTATAATTTCGGCCTTACTCTTGTATCACAGCAAACCAAATATCCTGTCGGCACGTGTGTTTCACATTTTTCACGCGCAATAGGTCGTCTAGCTACCTCCACTCCGTATTGACGATATTTTGTGCTTTTCCCCTTGACTTGAACGGGTTCTCCCGTCCAATATTTTACCACGCAATAATTAATATCCATATTGCTTTAGTTCTTCCTCGTGCTCCCACGTGGGTCGCTCCAGTCCATTCCAGAACGTATATTATTATTGCGCTGCTATTTTACCACCTAGCCCTCTCGGCAGTCGATTTCTTGTTAACGTGCGGGGCGTTACGCGATGGGTATCTAGTTCAACAGTCACATCATCCGTTGTTAGATGGAACGGGGGTGAAATTTCAAAGTATTGTTCTTCAGCACGTAATTACTCATGGACCATGGTGAACGTCTCGGCGCTGTTGCCCCTTCGTGTGGATTATAACGTTTCCTGCACCGGTGTACTAACACCCTTCCTTGCATTTATCCCCCGACCTGGTTCATCCGTTCGAATTTAGAGTAATATAAGTTTGGGTCCGACTTCTCTCCCGTCATTCATGTTCCCTGGGCCTAAACATAACACCATACAAGGCCCCACCCAACAGTGTGCCAGTTTGCTTGTTACCGCAAACGGTTTTCTGGCTGAAATCCCCTCAGCTGGATTGTGCACATGTTTTCCACCTCCCGTTATAGTGCCGGGATCATCGTAAACCCACGCCCAATCTCCGACTACAAATTTCGTTCGATTGTTCATGGCTGCATCAGTTTGCCCGCTGTTGGCTTGGTACTTCGCTTTTATTCACCAATCCTCCTCTCGGGTTAATCTATACGCTCTCACTTGCATGTCGTTCGTCAACTCAAGATAATCAAGCTGATCTCTCTTAGCACTCTGGTGTCCCTTCAACCCCACTACCTTTTAATATTGTCATCGGCAACCTCGGGTACCGACCTATGTGTACTTCATTGGGTGCCAACTGTGTTCCTCTGCTCACGTCCGCTATCGCATGCAACAGCATTTCGTCCCAATTATTTTGGTCGTCAGCAATAGATAAGACCGCATCTGACACAAAGTATGGTTAAGCCTTTCTACCATTCGGTTCGTTTGTGGGTGGTAGGAACTCGAATACTTTTTTATTGAGCCTAACATCTTGAATACCCCTCTACAAACTACAGACACGAATTCCGCACCACGATCGGACAAAAGGTGTGCGGGCATCCCCACCTGGGGATGGAATCGCGAACCAACCTAGCTGCACAACCTTCTGTGTTAGTTCGTCCCTTAGTTACGGCGTACGATTCGGTGTGTCTACCAGATAAATCTACTACCAGAAAGACGTACTCGTTTCCCTTACCTGTTACCGGCAGGGGTCCTAGTAGATCGAGCGACACCATCTGTCCTGGCTTACTGGGTAATGGCAATGATGTCAGAGGCCAACGTACAGTTTGCCTAGTGCTCTTCCGGGCTTGACATGTATAGCATCTTCTTATCCTCCACTTTACGCTCTCTACCATTCCGATCCACCAATAACATCGCTGTTATAACCCAAGCGTCACCTTCTCTCCCAAGTACACTACCTGCTCATACCCACAATCCATCACCCAAGGTCTTAGCAGCAGCGGTACGTAGGTCCTCACCGGCTCATCTCCCAGCATCCTCTCATCATGCGGTCCTGGGTTTGGTTAGGGCGATCATCAGGGGCATGCGACGGACGTCGAACCAGTTACGTTTCTGAGGTCGGAAGCTCCATCAATTCCCCTTGCGATAAAATCCGTTTCAACTCTTCTGCGTCTATCCCCGCACTTAATCCTTCCTCGGTTATCTCACTCTCTGGTGTTCCATTCCCTATGCACGTCATTGCTACGATAGCAGTATCATCCTTTTGTTGGGCAACCGCCCAGTCTTTCGCAGTTTCCTGGCACAAATTTTCCCCAAAAGCGCACGCTGCTTCGCTGTCTAGTTCATCACCAAGTTCCGATGGGTCAGCTGCACTATCATCCTGTCCTGTGCCTACTGTTGCACCATCGCTGCTACCTCACCCATCTGTTTCTATTACTGCCACGTCCTGTATCGAACCTGGGTCCAACAATTGCCTCCCCTCGTTGGTCATTGGACGTGCATGTAACACTAAACCGGGTTCTAGCTGACCGCTGACTACCTTACTCGTGTTAGGTTCGCTTAACGGGCCGTCACCACGTATAACATACTCTCGCGGACTTTCATTTTGTCTCAACTGGCACGATGATCGTTTTCTGACTCGCTGCACCCACTGCCAGGATAACAGAGCTTGCTCATCAGTTGTTCGCGGCGATCTATTGTGCTCAATCTCTGTCTCATTCTCTCCCACCTCAAAACTGTTGTCGGTACGACACTCCAGCCCACCCAAGCTGATGCCCCTCCTTCCAGTTGTTTGACACTCCAGCCCATCCAAGCTGATGCCCCTCCTTCCCAAACTCGGCTGTATTCCGCTGGCACCTATACAATAAACGCCCACATCCGTGGGATCAGTCAGACGTAAGTTATCACAGGTTTCTTACTCGGTTGCAGGCAATGGCAAACGGAACATGAGGTCGACGTTTCCATTAATTGTTCCCGGTATATATACTAGTTTATAGTGGTACGCACTTAGAAAATCAAACCATCTCTGTACGAGGTTAACTTTCGTGGCCAGGCTTTCGACGTTCTGGCTGATCATCATCTATCGCTATGAATGGTATACCGTAAAATAGCTGTCGATGTTTTCGACTGCCCACACGATAGATGCACATTCCAGCTCGGTGGCGCTCCTGTGTTTCTCGTTTGGGATCGTCGATTTGCTCAGAAACACGAATCGGGCGAGTCGTACAATCGCTCTGGTCTTGCTCTATCACTGCGCCTAACCGTCTGCAGACGCATCTAGATTCTGTAATCATCTGAAACGGCCGATCGCCGGAACTTGCTGCTGCAAAATCGGAAAAAGCCAGTAGTACCTTGGGACTCGGTAGCTGCGCTAATAAGTCCTGCACTATTTGCGTATGTTCCAGAGTGAACTCAAACGTTACGCCCTTCTTTAGCAATGAGTTCAGTGTCTTTGTTTCCGCGGCCATTTTTGGTAGAAACTTCCTGTAATACCCTACCCCTCCCATGAGTGAAGGTAGCTGGCTAACATTAGTGGGCATCGACATCTTCAACAATGCTTCTACTCTTCCAGGATCCGGTGCTATTCCCTCATCCGTTACTCTGTGGCCCATAGATCTCACTACCTTCACCCCTAAGTGTGTTTTCTTTGGCGCTAATTGCAAATTGAAAAAGGTAAGTCGTTCGAAAAAAATCCGTAAATCTTTGACATGCTGTTCACCGTTTTTCGAAAAACAGACTATATCGTCAATAAATAAACGAACTCGCTCCTACCCCTCGCCTACACGGAGCATGACTGACTGGAACCATCCTGGGCTCGATGCAAGGCCCATCGGCATGACCGTCCGTTCCCAATTTCCCGATTGTGTGCACACTGCTGTCAAGGGAATAGAGTCTTCATGTATTGAACACTGGAAACATCCGCTCACCAGATCCATCGTACTAAAAACATGTGCTCCTCCTAAGTCAGCTAATAATAATAAGTAATCAACCGTTGGCAACGGCGAAACGGGTATGACTGACTGCGCGTTTGCCCTGTTTTGTAGTTACACGTGATCCTGATTCTGCCGTCCGATTTCGCAATCACGACCTATGGGCTGAACCAGTAACTAGTTACTGTACTGTTGATCCAATCAGAATACCTTCGTGCGTTCTCCGCAGTCTCATTCCTACTTACTGTAGACGTCACTAATGATTATTTCTCGTTGATGTCAACGTATTTACTAGTTGGAATTTCCACTCAACTGTCTCGTCCTAATAGTACTACATGAGTCATGGCCCCATCTGGTACAACGTGTGCATATACTACTAGACAAACTGACTATGCTCTCCCATTCTCTGACGTTATACCCCTTTCCCCTCCCATCTGAATGTTCAATAGCACTCTGCTGTTTGTGGTTAAAGGTATACCGTGAAATCCTCCCCATTTTCTTTCTGGTATTTATTTCTGTTAACCCATTTCTAGAAGCTGCCCCACATCTCAACATATGCTGCCATACCTTGCGTTGGATGAAAGAAGATGGGCTCCCAGTGTCCAGCAGTACGGTGCAGTTCTGTGTACGCGTAGCGTTGGTTCCCCGAAAATCTGATATCGTGCAGCATGACATCGCTTATCCAGCGTCACTTCACCTTCCACGGCGCGTGTATATTCTGGCAGGTATTCTGCTCGTTCTCCGCTCTCGATCCCCTCCTGACACAGTGGGACAATGTTGGGTAACGTTTCACTACTCAGGTTTTGCTTGGATTCGAGTGCATACATGCTGTCTGGCATTCCCGGCTTTCTCGAAAATTCCCCCCCCTGAACGCTGCTACTTCTATCAATGCTTGGTGTATTTGAGGTCATGCTGGATGCATCAACATTTTGTTCCGGTCACTTTACCGTCTGTCGCTCAAATATGGTTGGCATTATATCTTATTCCGTACTATTGTTCGCTCGCAAGCGTCGTCACTCCTTTCTGTATTTCCACTTACCACGTTACCAGTCCACGCGTTTATATCATCTACGGCGGGGAAAACTCGCGGGCTTTGCTGGGTAGACAAGGCTTTGCTCCCCTATTTCCACCTCCCCGGGCTCTAAAACTATTACCGGTGGGGACTATCTCTTTCTTCAACTGTACATTTGAAGCAGGCGTGCCCTTCGCCCTGTTGACAGCAGGCATTGGCTCATGTTTGGTTTGACTCTCAACCAACACACTCAACGAGTTTTCGTTGCTTCGAGCTTGCGCTTTTCTCGGTAGCTTACACCGCATCCTTACACCGTCCCGACGGTCAAGTCCGCCCGCCACCCTACTTGTAACAGTGACGGAGCTTGTACAATGCGGTGGTACTAGGGTAGAAGTGCACGGTCGGACGTCGGGGTAATTACTTCCGCTCTTTCCGGAAAGACGACAACCAACTACGCCTCCACTCTTACGGTTAATCGGTAGAGTGTATCCTAGCCCTTGGCTTGGATTCACGTTGTGCACCGTGGCTCCTGTCGTACCCTCCCTTGCATTCGATGATGCTGAGAGGGCCCCACCCGATTTTTCGGACTCCCTCATACCAGACGTTCCTTGATCTATGTGTGGAAAATAAACAAGAAACGGGGGCCTCGATGCTACGGGCAACTCGGCCTCCATACCGTTGCAGCTTCAGAGTTCTCCTCTTTCGCGGGCCACTCTGCGGTTGGCGTGCCATTGACACAGCCGCTGTTGCCCCCTTCGCCAACGTCTCCTTACCTCTTCCGGTGTACCTTCTCTTATTTCAGGGTTTATAATTCGCGAACGATTAAAAAAGGCAGCAGGAGAGTCTCTTGCAAAGTGTGTATCTTCCGCACAATTTAGACATTTCGGATCAAAGGCTCGGCGTGCAGCATCTTTGGCTTCACGAGAATCATATCTGATATAGAATGCAGGTTCTTTATTACTTTTTCCGAAGCCCCCTCGGCTCTGTAATACCATAGAAACCTTCTCAAATTCCATGTCCTCATCCTGATGAGCATCCTCTCCCTGATCTATAGCCACAACTCCCCCAAACCTCTGACCATAGAAGGCTTTCGCATACGTGTTTGACCTCGTCATCATTGGGGTACCTCCTCCATTTCTCCTAGATGTCTGACTAGCCACCGAATGGTTTGACGAAAGGTCATCCAAAGCTCTCATCATTTCATCCACACGTTATCAAACGGTACCGTACTCATGTTTCTACCCGCGAAGATCTGTGCACTCAGGTCACCCTCTCCATAAGAGAGTTCAGTGTCTCAACCAGGCTCTCACGTACCTCCTTCGTGTCCGCCGCCTGCTTCTCGCGAAATGACTGGACGGTTGGAGCTTAGGGCTCTGGGCCCTTGCCTCCTCCGCACTGGTCCTTACCCTTTCCCGTGGGCTTGCGTGCGATTTCAGAGTAGGAAGGGCTGGGCGGGGTTGCAGGAATACAATCGTCACCCCCGTCTGTGTCACTCGCAATGGGGCTCATGTCAATCCCGGGCGATAGGATATTTGCGCCGCGGCGCACTACGTCGCCTTGCGCCTCATCATTGGTGACGTCCTCCTCTTTGCGTTGAATCTGTCTGGTCATTTCCAGGGTTCATACCTTCCTTCTTGGGCAGTTTTGCACTCCTTCCACTCGGGGACAGTGCGGGTACATTGCCAGTGAGGTGGCTTGCAAGCCTCGCCACCTGAGGTTCATGCTTGACCGATAAGGTCGGGTCAGCTGCCATGGTAGCAGTGAGGGAACCCCGCTTTTCCGGTGCTTGGCCCTTGCCAGCACTATCGGATACATATTTCGGTGCATAGCCTTTGCCAGCGCTATCGGAAACTACTGCTGGGCCCTTGTCTGCACTGACCCTGGCGGAGCGCCTAGGCGTGGCCGCGGGCTTGAGTCCAACTTTCTTGCTCCCTCGAGAGCTCGATTTCGTTTGGTACGACATGCGTTTTCGTGTTTTCTTACTTCTCCTCTCGAACGCTAGCTCTGTCAAGTCCTAAAGCCGGACGACGCCACTGAAAGGATAACAGTAATAAAACTGTCACGCTCTTAGACTGGCAGGGCAGCTTCCAGTGTGTAGATGACGGTTCGAACAGGCAGAGACGCAGTGGTCCAGATCAACGAGAAAAAAGATGACCAAGAAGTTGTGTGTATTAATCCCAGCACGATGAGAGGCAAGAAGCTGACTAATCAGCAAGGGGCATCCTCAGATGGCCCCTCCTGTCGGCAGGTGTACCCAACTGCTTCAATGTTCACTCGTCTACAAGAGTCACTACCCTTTGCTAATACTCTGATCTATATTACTCGCATCTGTTTCTGCTATCGGCCAATGATCGACAAGTCTAACGACCAACATTCTCTCTAGACTGTCACTCGCTCGGGGAACACTCCCTGCTGTTGCCTACGTACTCGACTAGTCTACAAGTAATCAGTCTTCCTGTCATTTGTACTATTCTCTACTGCAACAGTCTTCGCTACCAAAGGATCGACAGTCAAACAGCAGTCTTACTCATAGTACTCGTTCACTCGTCAGTTCTCCTACCACAGCAGCCCAGAGCCAGTCGCCATGTCAGGTACATCCTGGCATGAGAGGCTGACCTGTCTTGTCTACAGCCCCTTGTTATATACCGCCTCCGAATACTACTGAAACCCAGTCTCGCATTTCTATACTGAAACCCAGTATCACCCCGTGGGTTGGTCTGGTTGTTACAACCTTGCGTTAGCGTTATTGGGCTAAAAAGTAAATGAAATAGCAAATATCACCTTCCATAAACTTGCCAACGACGCAGACCGGAAATATCCTAAAAAACCTTTGGCATGTTTTTTGCTGTTTTGTCAAGTAAAACGAAACATTTATGGAATCTAGCAAGTTTTTGCTAAATAAATGTGCGTCGTTACAAACGGCCCTATGGCCCGAATAGGCGTGTTTACTTGCCTACAACACAGTTGCTGGGTCTATGTAGACTTGATCACAGCATTGACTCTTGTCTTGTTTCTAGGGAATACAAGGCACTTCGCTCCGCGGACGGCCTACGCGGCCCGCTACGCTCGCTGAGGAAGGAAACAAGTACATCAGAATATGCGAAGCAAACACTCTGTCCATGATTGAATTTGTTTTTTTATTGATCGTAATTGCAAATTGGCGACTTGATAATGACAAGAGCCCCGCCGCCATGCTTCAGGAAAAAACAGCTCGGACGCCACATACGCTTCGCGTCGCGGATGTCGTACGAACGTAAATACCCCAGGTAGGGTGTATTTTTTTATTTTGAAATGCTCTATGTCTGTACTCGTATGTACGGAGAAAGAGAAAGCACAGCACGGCACAGAAGCACAGCAAAAACAATGAAAATGAACCCGAAATGTTTGGAAATAACAAAAAACCCGTCCCCTCTCGTGTAATAATTTTCTTCCTTAGTAGGCTCATTCTTATCCGAGAGCGTTTTTTTCAAAATTCTCAAAGTTTGTAATAATTGGAGATATGTATCAATATACGGAGGCGTTCTGTCACTATTCGTGAAATTCCCGAGAAGCAAAAATATCAAGTTCGTTAACATTCCAATATTTGGGGAAAAAAACTGGAAAATATGGAAGATTGAAAAATTGCGCTAAAACAATGTCGAAATTTTGGAATAAAAAGCTCTCCGAGACGAATGACCCTGAGAATACCGTACACCCGATCAAAAAGAAGAAAAAAAACGGACAGAAGAGCTTCTCTCTCAGCCTCGTAGCCCCTTTTGGAACCAAGTCGCCACCACTTCGGTCCGGGTAAAGCTTTTCTCACTCTCTGCTACAAATCAGCCCCGTCACCCGCCTCACGTGAAGCCCGGTGCTCACCGTGGCCCACAACGTTGGTACTCAAACTGCACAGCTCCCTCTTTCAACTTCAGCGTGGTCGCTAAAATAAGCCCCGCTTGAATATTTTCTTGCCATCCCGAACGACCTACACAACTTGCACATACTATATATATCCAAACTCACCTATGGAGGCCAGACAGAGCCCGTTCATGCATCCCTCGTGTCTTGAGGCACACGCGACGCCTAGGCACTAAAACGACGACCGTGCTCCTTGCAACTCCCCCTCTGCCCGCCGGCACACGCTGACACCCGCGACGGCGCCGGGCTCGCCTGCGGTGCTGTACTCGGAGTACACGCACGCGCACGAAACGAAAGAAGATAAAAGGAAGAAAGGACCGAGGGTGCCAAGAGGAATGGAGAAAACAAAGACCCGCTGGAAAGGCCCGCCAAGCAATGAAGGGAGGCGGTTTCGAAGTGGAAGCTCCGAGAGGTCAGGGATGTACCAACCGAGCACGCTCAGTAATTGATATCTAAGTAAGTGGTTCTATATGCCCGAACTCGCGTTTATTTCTTCTTGATATGTCAATAAAACATACGATGTTTGGGTACGAAGATCAGTGGAGGTTGGTGACTATAACGACACCAGTACTCACCGTGAGTGCGCGGCTTACCCGTCCGGGATAGGTAGGTATTTTGAATCGAGTACGCAAAGATCGACGATGTGCGCGGTGGAACCATTCCTCGGATTCACCAATTTTCGCATCGGATGTTCTAAAAACACCGGGAATATACGATACTACTAAAAACTTTTAGCGAATTCCTGAAATCAACCACACAGTTTACATGATAAATATATATATTTTTAGCTCTTCACCTCCCGACCGTGCAAGCAGGTATCAGTAACCATCTTCAGCGACATTTGCTGAAACAATCTTCGTCGCTAATAATTGCTGCTATCCATGCAGCCCCCGATACGTATATATCAAAGACATCATGTATTCATCGCTGAAGCTCACTTCGCCCTCGGAATCCGTGTGTAAACCGCCCGTTCGGGTGTATTTTGTAAAGACAGCATGCCTTAACGTACGAATTGCAAACCCATCGAGCCGCGTGAATACATTGTTTAATGGAGTTCGCATTGCAATTAGTCCATCATAGGCATCGTATTCAAAACCGTGGGGTAATTTAGATTCCTGTAGGTATATTTCAAACACTCGTCGTGAACAATGTGAGCTCTCTGGCGGGTACTCTTCGTATTGCTCACATTCAACATGCACCACTAGACTCCGAGTCGTGTGGCTTATGTTCGACGGAACAAATGTTCATCGCTTCGGGTTTGTTTCATCTCGGACGGCAGACAATTCGCAATCCACCCTGAACTTCCAATGTGTATTCATCTCCTTCTTCTAGAATCTGCAATAACTCACGGCAACGCTTGTTTGGTACGCCGCAGTTCTAATTCCATCCCTCCTCTTGATGGTAAAACTGAGTACTAGAGTCGACATATGCTGCCACTATCATATCATTCCTAAGGATTATGACTCGCAAGTAAATGCGCCAATGCCGTGATGCCCTTGATGACTGCACAGACTCTCGCAACGACCTCCTTGTATCGGGAGGCTTGCTTTTGAAGTGAATAACACACACACTCTTCCTAGAATCGCCATGCTTGGGGTTAATATGTACCATATACTTCGCGGCGTATTGTTCACAGTGCACACACGCACGCACGGGCTACACAAGCACGCTCAGCATGTATGTTCTCTGATCGGTAAACCAACACGTTACCGTTTCTACCCTACATCTCGTATCGGTAAAAAGGGGAAATGTCCCCGGTAAAGACAGTGGGGGGTAGGTGTCCATACGTTTTGGCCGCCCGGAAACGCCGCCACAAAGTTGTCACTCTTCACTCTCCATAAGGCCCAAACAGCACCTCACTTCATTTAGAAAGCATCACCCTCTATCAAGCGCAGGTCCGATCGAGCCCAGCGGACTTTCCTGCATTTCTCGGCAACACTACCTGTACGTCGTCCCCACTACGATCCGGGTTGAACCCTCTCCGCGCAGACAACGGTTTCTGAGGTAGGTCTGCGGAAAACGTTCACCTCGTATCGTACTGCGACTACTGTTGACTCCGCACAGAAACAAAACGACGTAGTGCGTGGCATATGAGCATTTCATCGTTCCTGTTCAGGAAATACAGTGTACCTGGTAGATTAAACGACTACGTGGGACACGTATTAAAATAAATGGACCACTCGCCTCTCGGCAACTTGCAAAAACAAACTGCATGGCCCCCTTGTGACATGTCCCAGAACACTGTTGCAGACAAGGACACGTACATATGTTCTAGGAGCAACGCACGATGTGTGTGCGTTACTTACTCCTGGAAACCCTGCCCCGAGTAACCTACCTAACATACTGTCCATCCGGGCGCCACGTCGACCATTCTTTGTTGTATTTACGATGTTTATTGAGGTAAACGTTTCTATGTATGTCATCATTTCAGGTACAAGCTGAACAATTTGAAATCTTTTGATTCTAGCGGTACCACGGAACACGCCATACCTCCCGAACCGAATCTCGGATGGTATTACCATCAATCATAGAAGAAACCCTTGTATGTATGCCAATGACTTTGTTGCGACTGTCAGATCACTTCAATGCACTGTTCAACCCGATCAACGCCTCGTAAAAGAATGTTGGAATTACGGATGCCCATGGTTTTCACATCACGACCTCTGCAGCGTAGCTATGTGGGTAAGGGGCTGCAGAAAAACCGAAATCGAGGATTATTTGGCGGGATTCAAACACAACAGGACATACTTTGTATTGATCGACTGGTAGTATCAAACCGATCAGTGTAAATACAAGAGCCAGCCTATGTGAACACGATTGCCAAGGCTTGACACGTTTTGCACGGGAGGTACGCTGTTTCCCGGAAGGCTGTTTCTAAGGCCACCATTCCACTAAAAATGGTGCATAGGTCATGCAGAAAAAACACTTTATTCGGAACACCTGATGAATAAACAAGGGCTGGTAGAGGTATAGTATGGTCGGGTAGGCAGTTCGATTCCGGTAGTTGTCACTGAGAGCGGCGCAAGACAGCACGCGGAGCGATCAGACGGTTCCGATGGATCGAGTACGGGGGAGAGGGGGTCATACGGAATTGGTATGATGCGGAAAGGAACCTGACGCACATCATCCGCGATTCCCATATCAGTTCCATATCAGCACCGCTATGAGTCATCGTGTCACTGCCGAGGGCCTTCGTTACGCTGCCGCTTGCCATGGCACAGCCACGTAGGCCCAGACGGGTGCTACAATACGGGGATATATATATATACACTACAGCAGTATTTGCCAGCAGTTTTGTGTTTGGAGGCTTCCCACCATGTTCGGAAGTTTGTTTTGGTTATGTAGCATGAATCGTATCGTAGGCCATCCGCGTGTTCATCGGGCTGTAAGTTGACATTGAACTGCTTAAAAAAATAGTGTTCTCGGTAGGGTATGGCGATCTCCACCCTACGACCCTGTGTAATACTGTCGTACACCCCTACCGTCGGCTGATCTTCGAAGCAACGCCATAGCACATGCCCCGGCATAGGCCACGGTCTACCACCAGGGTCCCCGTTGATGGGCTGTCGTGGCAGTACTACCATCGCACTTTCTTCATCCAGTCCCATGCCATTCGATGGCATTGAGCACCATACCAAATCCACGACACCGCAGGCCGTGGAATTCGCCTTACGGTGCCAAACCAACCTGATCGCAGTACCGAGTCACCACCATTGAGTGAATTTATAGCGATGTCATATGTATTTTCTCAACATGCAGTGGAAGCCGCTGCCACGAAACCACATCACAACGCCATCAATGTCCATCACACCGCCATGATATTACCAGGAAAGCCCCATGACCGTGCAGGAAGCTCATGAGCGCGCTTAACATGTCATATACGGCCTAAAATGTCCGAACCTATATTTCTCCACCACGGTCCCATGGAACCGGTATGTCTTTCACTTCCTCGCCTTGGTGTATGCCCATACCGATGCCCTTTTCTGCTAGCTTGTCTATTTGTAGCTCGTGTTGGGTCTTGGGTCTCCCGCATTCACTCCAGTATTTTCAATAGATTCATAGTTCGATTTTTTGTACGTGTGGGTGCCTTTGTGTATAGGTGTGTTATTTACGCTGAACCGTTCTCTCGTTCGTGTGTCGCTTTAATCGCACACTTGCTTTCACGAATCCTCGAGGCAATGTCAACTCGTCGTCCCCCGACAAGCCAATTCAATGTCCATGCTCGTTCGTTGATCGACTAAGGGTTAGGATTGTTTGGTCACGACCTTCGAGGCAGAGACAACACCTCGCGAATCGATGCAGAACGTCTCGCGTCGATGCTGGCAATGCGAAGCCATGCTAAAATACTCGGTACTGTGAAGGTGTTACCTACTAACCTATACGGGTAAACGACCGATCGATTATCCAGCCCAGGGTAATCCTTCTAACACTCTCCCCCCCCCTGAACGACGGGATCGTTGGGGTGATAGCACCGTTTTACGTCTGTAGGCTGACCTGCCCGCTTGGTTTCATTACCTGGGAAACCAGGGAGATGTGTTTTATAAGTACGCGTGCTCAAGCGTTTCTGTCAAAGAAACGTTCGAATTGGGGTTCGAACCCGTCACCTGGATGACGTCAAATGTGAAGGTGTTACTTACTGAGCTATACGGGTAAACGACCAATGGATTTTCCCAGCCAAGGGTAATAATGCTAAGAATAACCACAACACACCAAGCCTAGACTGGAGATTCAAAAAAAGATTCAATGCCAACCAAAGCAGTAGCTTTAGCTGGCTGTCTATTTGTTTCCTGTTTTTCATGGCGCGTTACCTCCGTATTGCTGGCAAGTCTGCGTGTCGAACTCGTCACTTACTTGCGTACAATTTTTGAAACCGTATAACACTCACCACTATTAATTATTATTATTATGTTTGCCATCCGACATGTGTAATGGTGTTTTAATAAACGAGTAACAGAAAGTGAAGAACTATCCAGAACAAATCTTTGAAACCGTGTAAGACTCACCATAATTAATCCATAGACTTCGAAGTATACCTTCGAGTTTATCCACATATAAATTTCGACACTACTATGTGAGGAGAGACATAATATATATATATATATCGATATTTAGTGTCGGTTAATGCAAACCGTCGAACGTGTGTACTGATATATATACATTGTCGGCAACAAAAAAACAGCCATACCGGCAGCCTTAGGTTACTGGCGTGACAACAGACTCAGGATACTGACAATCATCAAACATTGTCCACTGGCGTAGGTTGTGCAAGCTACAAGAATCCTGGGACAGACTCTGTCGGTGACAATGGTTTTCACCGAGGGACTACTGCAGATAGCTGCCCTATCCAGCACGCTGTGGAATAGATCTATCGATAGATGTTACGCGCCACAGTATATATATCAAGAAACACGAAAAATGATACTCTCTACCGGCGACAATAGGGTCGTTGAGAAGACCTTAATATATATCCTATTATTGATATTGCAGTGGTCACTCTCTAGGGTGAGTTGATTCTTCACTTTTTCTATATTCGGTTTGCAAGGTTGGCTGTACTTCTCTTTAAATTACCTCCCGGTTTGCGTCGCGCTTCGTATAAGATACGAGGTTGCACTGCATCAGTACCTCTAATATATATTATGGCATACTATCATGCACGTGCGTTTTATTCGCATACCTGGTACATTTTTCAATAAGATGTAGACAAGTTGGGTCCAGGTGTTCATGCAAGTGTGGGCATTCTCCAGATTAAAGCGTTCTTCTTTCACACCAACACCCTGCGAATCCAGTGGTCGTGTTGGCTCTTCATACTTGGGGTGTGTTGTCTTCACATCAGACAGTCCTTTCTACTCAGCTTTATCACTACTACAGTCAATATCCGCCCTGATTCACTACGCTAGAGAGATACCAGGTACCAGGTACCAGGTACCAGGTACAAATTATGTGCTCCCTAACTGTAAGACATGGAAACCCCACAAGACAAGATAAAAAGCAAAAAACCCCAAAATTATGGGTGAAGCAAGTAAAATGCCATCTAGCGTAACGGATACGAAAAAAATACAGCACAGTCAACATCAGGAGACTATTAAAAAAGACAATCAAACGATTCTCTATTGAAACAGAAAAACAATGACGCAAGGATATCAGAGAGGGTACAGATACTATTAATAATATTAAAGTCCATCCGGTCGACAAATTTCCATAGTGTGACCCCCGCTTTGTCTCGCTCAATTTTCAGAGTTGTAAGACGAAACAAAGGTGGCAAGAATCGAAGGGTTGAGAGGAACTCAAATCCGATGTCAACTTCTGTTTTCGAAAAAAATGGCCACTTTCGAGAAAAAATGGCCTGCAGTTGGGGGAGAAAGAGAAATCGACTTTTTGTTTGTGTTTTCTTCATTGTATGTGATACAAATAGAGTACGTATCAAAGTGCAATATTTAATGTCATCCTCTCCATCCAGCATGACAAGGTTGCTGCGCACCTCCAGGGGCAGACTGTGGTTCTTGTGGCTCCGAATCGATTTCTTCTGCAGGTGGCACGCGTTCCGGGAACGGCCCACTAGCTAGTCGTCCGCGATTAGCCTTGGCACCCCGAGGACACCTAGCCCTCTCCAATGGCTTGTGTTTGTGCGTGGGCGTGTCGCCGAGCGCATTTATGCGCGCTTATGTGTGTGCAGCAGTGGTGTGGCTTTCTCTGTGTGTGTCGCTCTGGAACTTTTAGCGGCCATATCTCGCTCAAAAACGTTTTTTTATGCACAAAATAAACAAAATTCCAAGGGTGGGTGCAGTTCAATTCGCCCGACTCCGTCGAGGTTCCAGTGTTGTATGGTCAATTGTTTGCACACAAACCGAAACAAGCATGTCCCCCGTATAAGGTTGTTAGTCATTTTCTCCATTAAAACTCGGCAAAAAAAAACATTTCACTTGACATTAAGCTGGTCGACGAGATCTGTGCAAACCCGACTTCAAACAAAAAAGGAGCCCACGTTCGCTCTCATGACATGTCAAAAACAAAATCACCCAAGAAATCCAATGATATGCGAGTATCTCGCCAACAAAGTCAAAAACAGCAACACAACCAACAAGAACTGAACCAAAGGAAAGATCCGCCGGGAACGGAGCTCTTCCACGATGTATTCCATAACGCCAACGGGTAATTGGTAACTATGTCGTCCAGGATACATTAATTACTGTACTGTAGGGTTAAATTATAGCAAAATTGATCCGGATGGACCTGGTCCATTGAATTGGAGGAAAGCAGACGTACACTCACGAACGACATATTGCTGCACAGACGAAGCAATACACAGAAGAAGAATCCGTGAAACAAAACACATATCGTGCATGTTTTAACGCGATAGTCGTAGAAACTGGAACATGAAGTATTGAAATAAAAAAAAACACATGCCACGTACCTGGTATAAATTTCATCGACGAAACATTTTAGCGTTCACTTTAACCCATACAGAACCCGCTAAATCACAACAAAAATATCAAACTAAAAATAAACGAAAACACGAACGAACCTCATTGGGTAGAATTCAGGCCGCGTGCAACCAAAGGACCGTGGAGGGACACGCGCAAGGAAAACAAAACAAGTGAGCCCAAGCCTGACCTCAGGTAACTCCGTCCCACATTAGTGTGACGGGGGTATGTGGGTTATGAAAAGGAGGAGGAGGTTGGGTGCCTCGGGGGGGTCCAAAACCTGGAAACCTCGCTGCTCGGTTTTGGTGACACGAGCAAACAACGACAAGTCTTGTCCCTGTGGCACCACGTAGCAGACACCACCAGCACACACAAAAACCACCATTGCGCAGCCGGCATACCCGGACGTCGTGGCCCTCGAAGCGTTCAAGAACGGCGAGGAACTTGCCATTTACCACCAGCTGGGGCTGGTTGCCGAGCAATATTCTCCCAGGACGCGGGAGTTTGCGGCTACAGCAGTGGCCCATACATTATGTGAGCATCAAGACCACCCTCTTGAATTGCCCCGAGGTTGTCTTCGAAGGAGCGGAAGGCGACTGGCTGCCAGTGCGCATCCTGGTCTGTGCGGGGTTCGCCTGGCGGCGGTGGTCGCGGGCGTCCCCTTTGGCGACGTATCGGCGACCGCCGAACGCAGAGGGGTTCCTGCCACCTACCGTGTGTTTCGTGATCAGGTATGTGTGTTTTTGTTCTCCTGGCCTTTTTGTTGTACCCTGTGTTGCTGCCACATGCTTGCTAGGATACTTCAATGCACCATGTTAGAACCGTGTGCGAGAAACGAGCGCTGCCGGTGGAGGTAGCGGCAGTGCGATGTGTTGTTATCCTGCTCTTAGCGCTGGTAGAGTGTGGTACGAAGGCCCAGTGAAGGTTCCGCCCGCGCGAGTATCACACCTCCAATCTTCAACAGTCAATCAAACCATCACTAAATACAGCTGGTACTTTATATCTCGGTATGTATCTAAACTCTATTTCCAAGTAGTTTATCCTTGATACAAGATCGTTCAGTTCACCAGGTATTATAGGAGACCTGTACGAGTTCGTACCAGTTCGAATATAAATGCTCGTGAAAGGGGACATTTTTTAGAACGGGGATCTTCTTGCGCGTTGTGTTGGTAGCTCGTATGTAGTGTTCTACAGCAACAGTGCAGCAGCAGCAGTACTCGTAGTGTAGCAACATGTTACAGCAGCATTGCTGCAGTACTCGTAGTATATACCTGGTATTCTTCCATCCGTAAATATGTCAAAGATTACTCGCACGTATAATAGTAGACTGCAGTAAGCAGTAAGTAGTAGACTCACATCATAGTCCTCACAACATGACTGTATACCTGGTATATCAACTGTCGTCGTCCTTGCGTGATGCACCTGGCGGTTGTACCTGAAACCACTACAAAAAGAGTACCTGTACGACACGGGTTGGGATGTTGCCGTCGAGAATTTTGTTGTGTGTCACAATGTATGGTATAAACGGCGTGATGCACCTGGCGGTTGTACCTGAAACCATTACAAAAATAGTACCTGTACGACACGGGTTGGGATGTTGCCGTCTAGGCTTTTGTTGTTTGTCACAATGTATGGTATAAACGCAGTATACACGGCGTAAACAGATCGGGCTGGCCGAGTGGAGCTGCTGCTGCCTGTGGTTGTCGTAGCTTCGACACGACGGCAGGCCGCAGGCATATAGTACCGGTGCATGAGTATTATTATGCATCAGTGCTGCGAACCAGTATATTTGGTGATACCTTGTATCGTTGTATGTAGATGCGGGCAAACCTGGGCTCTTGCACTGCCGACAACCTCTATCGCCGGAAAAGCAACGGCCTTTTAGTATTCATATTCATACTCTGACGGTCCTTATATTCTCGCTTACAGTTTTACACAATAGGTGCATGCTACTATTCGTTCTACAGTTCTCGTGGAATAGCCGCCTGACCTTGGTCGATCAAAGTTTAGCCAGGTCCTGCAACCTGGTGTGGTGGCGTATTTGACAGCTCGAAGTTACCACTACACCCCATACTGGTGCCTGGATTTCATATTCAGAGTAGTACTCGTTGTGTATCCTAGGGCTAGTAGCGGTCTTACGCGTAGTCTAGCACGTGTAGTATGCGTCACATTAATTGATCAAGGTTGTCACCTGCAAGGTAGATACTGGTAGATCATGAGTACAACAGAGCTAGGCGTGCAGCTGTATGTTGTAAGCAACGACACGCCGGCATGTCACTCCGAAGACATGTCAAAGTGGCAGCTGACAATGCTGTTGTACCACTCTCTTTCTTGCTTGGTGCCCAGGGGTGCTTCGATGCGTCTGAGGAGCAAAACGCCCTTTGGAGCGGGCGTTCAACTCAAGCGCAAAGAGTGCTTCGCGCAAGCCTGCCGAGCTCTTTTTCCGGGATTTGGAGTAGTAGTGGAGGAATGGGCGGGGACTTCCTTCAACTCGTGACTTCTTAGCTGACCCGCCGCAGACGTCTTCTGCTACGGAGTGGGTTCGATGTGTATTCGCATACTTGAATTTTCGCCGGCCGCACGTAAAAGTAGAGAGGCAAGGAGGTTTTGACAGTTGGCACGTACGTGTGATTTTCGCCGGCCGCACGTAAAAGTAATAAGGCAAGGAGGTTTCGATAGTTGATACGACGTTCTCCCGGCCGCACGTAAAAGTAGTGAGGCAAGGAGGTTTCGATAGTTGAGGCCGGATCTTATGAAAAAAAAAATGAGGTGATTATATGACTGTTTACGGAGGCTTCGGGGTATCTGGTCCCAAATCTGATCATATTTTATCAAAATCACGTCTTATGGGGCCTGTTTGGTGGAAAAAAAGTTCCTCCGAGGTTTTATCACTCCTGAAATTCCATGAAATGTTTTTTTTTGGCAGCCTTTTCGGATCAACTCTGAAAGTGATGAAATTTGGCTTTGCACACGACCTCGGTGGCATTATACAATTTTGTTTAGGTTATAGACTGAGTTCATGACGGGTCACGACGCTACATGCTTGGCTACGCTTGTACACAGCTAGCTGGGCTCCAACACTTGTGCATCGGCCACCACGGAGAGGGAGGGCATCAGTACCTTGGCCACCATCGTGTCCCTTGCGGTCGCCCAACTGCAGCTGCTCTAGGCAAAACAACTTTGGAAACGAATAGGACGAGACGACAGCAGCAGTACCAAAACAATCTAACGTTTTCTTTCTGACTACGACCGCCGCAAGCAGCTCATCATTCTCCGCAAGGGCGAGAGCTCCTTGCTGGTCCAGCGACTAGTCACTAGCAAACCCCTTACGCAGCTCCCCAGGGGGTTCCACATTCCGCTGCTTGCTTCGAGGAGCTGGTGGTGAAGGTTGATCGCCCAACTCGGCGTGAGCGACTCTCGTTCGTGTCGTGGTCCACGTGGAGTTCAAAATGTCGGTTCTGTTCTGTGTTTTTGGTTCTCCCATGAAATAAAACCAAAATCACGATAAGACGACACATACATGGCGCACCGACCTGGTGTGGCTTTTTGCCGTAATAAAGTCCGACTTCCTGCCTTTTTCAATCACTCAAAAACTATTGCATCAAGACTGACACGTGTGATTTTCGCCGGCCGCACGTAAAAGTAGTGAGGCGAGGAGGTTTTGATAGTTGACACGTGTGGTGTGCCGACGAGAGTTTTTTTGTTTCACTTCAGGGATGTTAGGGTTAGCGTTGGCTTCCTCTTCGTGTGCTTTTTGCGCGGCATGAAATTATTTTGTAAAAACTGTTTGCTGGAAATTATCTACTGTGTGCGTTCCGCCAGTGTTTGGACCCAGGACGTTATATGGCGAGCGCGGTTTGTTGATGATGAGCAACGCCGTGGTGGGGGAGGCGAAATTTATCTCCCAACCTGTAATTTGAATTCGGCGAAGGTTGATTTGCACTTGGTCGCTATCTGCAGGATACGAGGTGGTTTTCCCAAGTGGCAGCGGTACTTCCTGCAGTATTGCCGAGAGAGTCGCAAGGCGGACTGTGCTGTTACCCTAGTGACTCGGGAGGGGGGCAAGAGGGATTGCGGTGCTCTTTTCAAGATCATTCGGAGAAGCAAGATATCAAACAGATTGTGTGCGTGCATTTTTCGTGCTTTCGCCCTATCTATCTATGCGGGTGATGCACGAGCATGCCGACCAGGCTGTTTTGTTCGCTGATCTCTATACTTTCGACTTAAGAATTATACCTGGTATTATTTTTTGTCCGTATGATGCATGCCTTAGGGAGGTCATCTGACACAACCTTAACGTCGCGTCTCTTCGTGACATTGAATTTGTGATGTCATGTGACCGCTATACATACCCTTCATGAGGTATCCACACGATACCGGTATGAAAATTCTGGTGGTATTCTTCTTGGACCGACCAAACATCAAGTTTCGTTGGGTTGTTCGACATATTTTTTCTCGGAACGTGGGACGTGTATATATCCGGGAGCCGCGCCCCTATATTAGTAGTAACATTATCTCTCCACCTAGGCACTGATCAAGTAGAGGGTGGTAACTTCTGTGCCCTTCAATCAAGTTACACGAAGGTTGCCAACGTTCTTGACGTGAAACTAGGGCGCTCAGATCTTCAACTAAAGGAAAATTTTGTGTTTGATCGGAAGCGGCCGTTTCGAAACCATTGACAAACCCCTCTATTATCCGGCCGCGTTTGAAGAAAGAGGGAAGCTTCAATGCACGCGGCTTGGCCGTGTTAGGGGTTGTAGCCGGGTTCAGATTACCGATCGGAGCAAACTTTAGCGCGCACAGGCGTTTCAATAAAACCCACAGAATGCCAAGTGACTTATCAATATTGAAGTTTCCCGTATCTGGCTGCTTGCTGGACTGTCTATTCGAGGTTGATATGTACTGTCGGAAATGCGACGATGGATTAAATATCCCCGCTCCCGGATTAGTCTAACTCTGGACATTCAGTGCCACCGAGTATTTTTCCCCGGCATCTCCGTTTCCATGCTCTTTTGCTGGACTGTTACTCGAGGTTGATGACTAATATCGAAAAATCGACGACGAATTAATTATGCCCGCCCCCGAAAAAGTATGCCCTGTAACGTTCAGCGCCATTGAAGAATTTTGCAAACCCGGCGATTTTTCATCTGCCTTCCCGCTTCTGGGCGTTATCTTATTTTTTCATTTTTGCAGCCGGTAAAACTTCGTTGGAACCCTACAAGATATGTGTTTTGTTTTATTTTGTTTGGTCTTACTACCGGTACCATGATTAAATCTACCGTCGATTATTTGGGGGATAGCAGGGGATTTTTTATCAACTTCTCCCCCAAAAACAAACCAGGGTATCTTCAACCTGGGATGTCGCCCTAGGCCTTCGGTTCTATACTAGAAACGAAACATTTTTCACGCAGGCGTATGTATGTGTAACACATTGGAAACAGAACATAATGGATATTATGGGTGTTGGTATCATGCACACATTGCCATAACTAAAAGCGGACATCGGATCGTTAGAATAAAAGTTGATATCGCCGTCCTACAGCCCTCACACACGAAAACTCATCTCGTGTGATCGTTCAACCGCTTTACATGCTTAGCGTTATTCGGTATTTAGAGAAAAGACTGCCAGCCTCGCGAGAAAGGAGGCGGCCGATACGCGAGGGACAAAACAAAAGTGCCGCTCCCTGTCTGTGTACTGATCCCGCGATTGAAAGGAAGCCGACATCCAGCCCCTCCCACCACCCTTCTAGTCTCCTTGAGTGTCCCCGCCCTCGCCCCCGTTCTCGCCCCCCATATTGTCGCCCCCCTAGTCCCCCTTCTTGTTTCCCATTTTGTCTCCCCCCCTGTCCACCCCCTCCGCTCTCTCCGCGACCACCTGGTCAGTATCTTCACTTGCCTCGGGTTTTATCTGTGGTTCATATCGCAACGCGGTGAGGAGCGGGAGATAAAATAGTTAGCATATTCTCGATGTCTGTGTAGAGCAAACAATCTGCGTAGCGACTAAAGGCAACCTCTTGATCAACGGGACAGGAGGACTGGTCTGCGCTCCGTGAAGGTCTAAACTACGTCCCTCTTTCTGCGCAAATAATGAACTTCCTGAGTGTGCGTGTCACGAGGCAGGCGAATACTTCTGATTGTTGCGGTATGTTCTCGTCTCGAAACCTCGTCATTGTTTTTTTCGACTCTGTGCTGCAAGCTAATTTCAGTCCATTGGGTTAATTAAGTACTACCTACTCGTACGCGTACTAAAACAGCAGGAGGGTATACAACTCACATCACACTGCATATTTCTTCGGCAACAACAGCTTTTAACCCTAAGTTACAGCAACACGCGTACGTGGCGCTTGACAGCACCGTCATCAAATCTACGCGTACAACCGCACCAGTAGTAGATGCTCCACACATGATTTTGGCTTCAAACACAGCTGTAGGACACACAGGACTGGACGGAAATATCATGTTCGTAAATATTCATTCAAATATACCATTGGTCCTTATATTTCCGTCCCCAGCCGTACCGCAATACGGGGGTATCCGTCTGAAAGATCGGTACCAGGTACCTCGTACAAGTTTCTACATCAACATAACTCGCACCACAGCAAGAGTACGTGCCGCCGACAGCGGCGTAATCGCATGTACACGCACAATCACACCAGTAGTACATACAGCAGTACGCACCACATAAGTATGCCTACAAACACAGCTGCAAGACATACAGAACCAGTTTAGGTTTCATTCAAATATACAAGTGCTCCGTATAGTTCCGTTCCCAGCAGTGCCGCACTACGAGGGTGTCCGTCGGAAGTACCTCTACACGTTTCTACTATAGCATAATCGCATAACAGCTGAACGTGCTGCTGACAGCAGCGTCATCGCTTGTACGCGAACCACACCGTGATAGTAGTACGTGCAGCAGTACACACCACACAGGTTATACGCGACCCACACCATGATCGTAGTACGTACAGCAGTACACACCACACAGCCTTGCCTGCAAACACAGCAGTAGCTGCAAGACATACATAACTGAACGGAAATACAAGGAGCGTTTAGTATGCTTTGAAATATACCAATGACCCTTTTAATGAGGCGAGCGAGCGAAGCGAGCCTTTTTTTACTTGGTTTTTAACCAAGGAAAAAAAAACCTCTTCATAACGGCTCGGGTACGAGGGTAGGGTGCCTGTTTTGATTTTTTCTGTGTGTGTGTGCCAGTTGGTGTGTGGATTCAACATTTTTTTGGTCCACCTTTCACCACCGCGCTCGACGCACACGCCACCAAATCCAGTCCCGGCGAGCTCTGTGCACGCACACACACGCAAGACACTTTCTCGTCCTGGTGGGGTGGAAAATCATTCACAGTTCGTCGAGCTAGGTGCGGCAACGTGTGTAGGCACGTCTGTGCTGGGCCGTGTTCAAAATACAAAATCATAACGGCTTTTTGTGCCTGTGCCAACAGCAGCAGACAGCAGGCAGACTGTGCCTGTCCACGGCGTGCACACTGTGCCTGCCCACAGCAGACAGACTATGCTTGTCCACAGCAGGCAGACTGGGCCTGTCCACAGCAGGCAGACTGGGCCTATCCACAGCAGGAAGATTGAGCCTGTCCGCAGCACTCAACAGCAGGCAGACTGGGCCTGTCCACAGCAGGCAGACAGACGGCTTTGTTTTTTTAGCTTTCTTCTACCTACGTACCAGGTAATAGCTACCGAAACCCAACTACGAGTAGTCATAGATAGGCAGACCGCGCCTGTCTGTCCACAGCAACGTTCGGGCCATGTGCTGCAGGTGATATTGTCAGGCCTACCCTCCTACTGACGAGGGGACCGAGAAAGAGGAGAAGATCTGCTGTAGTTGTACAGTAGTCAGTAGTAGTGGTGGCACCTGCTACGAGAACCTCTGTTGGATACATGTATGTCATATCAGAGGTTTTAGATATTTCGTCTCCAAACTATGAGGGTGGAATCAGGAACCACACACACAACATCGAGTATGGTGTACAAAGGGCACAAGCCGAGCGTACTGCGACGCTGACCCTGGCCTCGTGGATCCTACTGCTACCTCTGCTGCTGCTTTGCTGCTGGAGAAGCTCTGATGTAGATGTTGCACAGCTGCAGTAGTTGTGGCACCTGCTACGAGAAGCTCTTTTGGGCATGCCATGTTCATGTTGTCGTCTCGAAAATATTATGCCGACTCTCGAGGTGGGAAGCAGGAAACATATAAAATACCGAGTGCAGGGTACGTACTACAGTACGTATGTGTATATGCACGCGCACAAAGGGTGCAAGGGTTAGACCGACAAGCCGAGCGTACGGCGACGCTGACCCTGGCCTCGTGTGTCCTACTGCTACTGCTGCTGCTGCTGCTGTTATGGTGCGGGAGGCGCACTGCTGCTGTAGATGTCGTACATCAGTCCAAGTAAAGTTGTGGTGACACCCGTTGCGAAAAAGCTCTTTCCGTTGGACAAAACATGTGAGAGGCAGATTTTTATTGTGCTGAACTTCAACCAGAAAACACTCTGCTGGACAAAATATGTCGAGTGTTGTGTGTTCTTGACTCTTTCTACCTGTCGACATCCAGCACCACAGCAGTGTCCGTGCCGATTCCTCAGATAGATACAAGTTCTGTGGTACAGCAGTGCAGATTTCGTCTTCAAATTATTATGCCGGATTTCGAGGTGGAAACCAGGATACACAGGACCAAATCCAGTACTTCTTCATATCAAGAGCCAGGAGAGGCCAAGAACATTTACGAAACTTTTTGAGATGCACCCACGACGGCGTACAGTAGTAGTACAGTAGTCCGTACGTGGTAGATATTCCTTCGTGTTCGTTCGTTCAGCACAATACCTGGTACAAAATAATTCGTATGCGCCGAGCATGATGCATCGCAGATATGACTACTGCAGGTATTACCGAGGTCGCGCCTCATTACCACCAATTACTAGTATTTCCGTCCCCTGTAGTACCGCACTACGAGGGTATCTGTCTGCAAGAACCATACACGTTCCTTCTTTAGCATAATCGCACCACATTAGAAGAACGGGCCCATGAAAGCAGCTTCAACGCATGTATGCGTACAACCACACCAGTAGTACGTACAACTACACGCGCCACCGAATCAATGGAGAGCCGGGGGGGGCATGCCTGATGTCAAAGCCACCTTGCAACAACGCGGCCTCGCCAATCGCAGCCAGACCCCATATCTTCTAAAGTAGCAGCTTCCTGCCCCGTACGACAGCTTCGTGTTCCCACGGGCAGGTGTTTGCGGTGACGGTCTCTAGGTCCTTCACGTCGTCCATCGTGTCTCCCTGGTGCTTACGCTTTGCGCTTACGGACTCAGTCGGTGCTTGTTGTGCCTTGGCAAAGAGGTGGATCGAGCCGCACTCCATCAAGGCCGCACATCACGCGTCGTGGCTCATAGGTCATTGGTCAACGCACTCCGAGACTGTCAGATTATGTTGAGGATAGCTATTCTCTGAGCGATTCCTGTATCCCTGATCGCATTCGAAATGGATACATTTTATCTCCCCTCACAAACTCCAAGTGCTAAAACTAAAGGGGGACAAAAAATATCCCCAAATGGTCGTCTAGTTCTGTATGGGTTAAGTCTCATGAGGGCCCCCCACCGCAACCGTGCAGGGGTCTGATGGGTGACGATGGCGCGTGTTGCGGTCTCCATGTGCGATTATCTTCTAAGAGTTTTTTATGTAGTTAAGAACGCTCTGGTTGTTTGGACGACACCAGGCCGGCAGCATCATAATGCTCATGGATGGGCCGTCTTTTGTCTACTACCCTGCTATTAGTTATTGAGATACAGTCAGGGGAAAATCAAACAGCCAGCGCCTGCTCCCCTGTAGCAGTCCAGGTGACGCGATGTGAAAAGCGGCATACAGCAGTAAAAATCTTGAACAGGTACATTCGACGACCCAGTCGGTGGGCCAGATCCTCGCCTGTTTCCGTTTGAACGATACAAATCCGATCCGTTCGGCTTGATGACTTCGCTAGTGGCCAAACCCGTTAAATTCGACCTGCAGGATTCATCGCAGGGCATCATCAGCTTTTGGCAAATTCATGATGAGCTCCATTCTTAGCAGAGTCGGCCTAGGCCTCCTGGTGGTTTCTTCTTGCGCTCAAGCAGCGGTAAGTGTCCTGTAAGCAACATAGGATTTCAAGTTTATCGTGTCAGAAAGCGGTTCGAGTGCACTAGAAGCTACCCCTTTCGTGATATAACGATACGCAGCCCACCGCTTGTGGTGTGCCGTACCAAGTGTAAACTTGTACCGGTGTATAGATTCCGTTAACACATTCCCGTATACCTGATCGGTAGGAACGCCCGTCGCTTGTCGTGTGACGACGTTACACGGCTGTCATAGGGAGTAACATCATGGTTCGAACTGCAAGAGGTTTCGGCCTGGCGTGCGAATGCCGTTACTCCCGGCAATAGTATCATTTCTACTGAATCATGTGCAGGGTGGTCATACTGATAACCTGCTGGAGTTCATTGACTGTTAGGAGTACATAGCCCGACAATAGGTCTACTGTACCCCGCTATGTTATGACTACCAAGCCCTGAATGGGGCATTCCGCGAACACGAAAGGAAACGAAACATAACACTTTGTTTACCTCATTATTAGGTATCGCTTCGACAACTTGCACGCACTGGCGAGCCCACCACGTACAATGCCGACAAATCACGCAATACTCTTGTTCGTTTCAATTCTCTACATCCCGAACGTCAGGGTAACAATGTCAAACTGGGTTCCCCCTACGGAGGCACTCCCGTGGAGATTCCCGGCGTAATCGAGGTGGAAGAGTACGACGAGGGAGGAGAAGGCGTCGGTTACCACGACATCACGCCTGGAAATAAACGCGGGGTAGGTGAAAGTGTGGGTTTTGTATGGAACGTCGCTGACGGTAAACACCGCGTCGGTCGTCTTCAAACCACAAAACATTAATTTGAGAGAGTGGTGCATAATCAAGAGCTACCGACGCCCTGCTCGGAGGGGCGTCCTCGCCGGGGAGTACTGGCCAGAAACTTACCCACGTAGTGCTCCCGATTTTGGCACCATCCACTGGATTTTTGACTGTTGTAACGCTAGGAAGCTAGTTGCGTGCTCGGCATTTGGGTAAGGTTTACACACGCTCTCTAGCAACAAAATCCTGTCGGGGGCCGCCCTCTCAACACGCCCGCAGTTGTGTCGCTCTCGCGCACCAGATCAATGTAGCGGTCAGCGAAAACACAAACAATAAGCGTCCGGAAAATCGTTTTGGATGCAACCGATACCGTGAAGCCACGCCTACGCCTATATCTTGCTCAATCTTCATATACGAGGACTGGTACATTATCTACACATTGACAGGCATTCCGGCCAGACGACGACGTGGACATATTCGCCTTGAGCGCCGGGTACGCAGTCGGCCACGTCCACCCCGGCGAATACCTGCGATTCACCGTGAATCTGGCCAAACCAGGTATGCACTAGTCTCGATAAAGAGGCAGTACCCTCCAGTACAGTTACTGGCGGCAAAATTGTATCCTACGCGAGTGATGCATATGTCGAACCGTCGACCACGTGAGTCGTGCAGGACATAAGGTTCGATCGAAGTAACAAGCCTCATTCGTTCAACGAAACGCCGAGGTCTGGCATCCAACCCTCATCATTGCAACATAAGCTTTAGCTGGTATGAAGTATATCCGTACTCCGTACTACTCAATAAGGAATGCCCACAAAAAGCGTTTGTCGTGTTGTTGTTCCTCCCGAACACAACTTTTGGAATTCGCTATATGCGGCGTGAACTGCTCGAGCATAGTGCATCAGAGATGAACTCGAATACCGATATGACCACGCGGCCAGCCGCTATCCCAAATCGCGTGCACCTAGTAAAACACCCCCAAATCCTCCCTTACAGTCGAGGCGTTCAACTTCACCTTCATGATGGCTTCCACGACGAACGTTGGGACGTTCCGCATCGTCGGTGGCGGCACTGGATGTGACGACTATGATACCGATCTCAGCGGTCTCGTTCTGGTGCCCGCTCAACTCAACTACTACGGCTATGAAGTGTGAGTCCTCCATGATACAAACGACCGCCCATGCAATCATGTGCCGTTGTGCTGGTACAACAATAGATCGTATATTCGATTGCTGCTGCCGTTGCTGCTGCCGGCAAGTATGCCGCCTGTCGCTAAACGGCACCCTAGGCGTTCGAGCTCTGGTCCATTCAGTAGCGAAAAATCAAAAATTGCTGAAGTAAGTGTGGAACAACCAATGAGTTCCGCACCAATCCTATGCGGCGGAAGACGGGGGTAGTAATAGGCTATTAAGGACCCAGTCTAAGGCCTAGCTCCTTTAAAAACAAATATTCAAACTCTCGAATACCCTTTGGGGTGCTTTTACATTATATCGTTGCATATCTACCTCATGATACATGGTGCCAGGTACAGCTTTCCGGGTAGGGTATACGCTCTCCTCGACAGCAGTGTTTGTGGGTGGGGTGTATAACTCCTTTCGTTTGGACCCCCTGATATTGTACGTCGAATCCCCCTACTGCAGCGTAACTGAACGGTCGATGAGCTTCAACAATTGACGTCGTAACCTAACCGTTTGCCAGAGATGCCGTCGGAGTGGCGATGACGAGATCAACCAATCTGGTCTCGAGAAACAAATATACCTTATACGTCACTTGCGGCTGTTTCTCTCATGTTTGGTCCACGCATAAAATTTCTCAGACATGCGAGTTGAAGATTTATGCTTTCCCGGATTGCATCATTGCAGTCTGCCCAGACGTGCAAGCCAACAGATTCAAGCAGCACCAGAACCAAAATCCGAAGCATGAAGATGACGGTCAATTATGGTGCCGCTCGACCCCCGCCTGTGTCCAGGCGATCTCCGTACTGACCGACGAGTCACTCCCGTATTCTCTCGATGTTGGGATATTCTCATCATTTTGCCCTCCGTATCGTCCCAGATCCGGCCAAGGAACAGGAGGCCTCGGCAAAGGTGTAACGTTTATCTGGATGTGCGTGATTTCTAGTTTCTTCGATATCGACTCCTTCAAGATGACAGATGCCTCCGCACCACCACTGCTGCCACCGACGCCGGCGCCAACCGCAGCCCCAGTTTCAACCCAACACACTCAACGTGATGGCCAGGCCTACAGTAGTGTTCCTATTGTTGTTCCCGGCCTTATTCAGGCGGAAGAGTTCGACCTCGGTGGAGAAGGCTTGGCTTACCATGATACCACTCCTGGGAACAAGAAAGGGGTAAGTTTGAAGTGAGGTGGAGGACGCCCCAGCCCTCACGGACTTCCAGGCGTACCAAGGAACACCTACCGGCTGTATCAAAATAATCGCCCCAAGTTTTGTCCGCCAGAAACGAAACACGATCAAAAGACGAAGTCGCATGTCGCTTAACATGATTTAGACCGTAATGAACGGCGACAAAAGGGGACATCTCCCGTTGGTTTGTTGTAGGCCTGGGGCGGGCGCGTTCGGCCAAATCGTGTCTCGACTAAACGCCTGCGTTCGAAACAGTTACAAATAGGGAGGTGTTCCTTTGGGAGGAAATATTTTCTTTTCTATTTTTTTTCTGAACGAATCGGTTCCATTTACTCCAAAGCATGTCTGTCAAATTTATAGCGCATAAAATAAAATAATCAATTTCTGCGCAGACCCAAACACCATGTTTTTGTGTATAACGCTTATCCTATACGCACTGAAACAAAGTCAATACGAGGCAACGCCGTATTTCTATACATTTTACCGCACAAAGGCCCAAACATCAACACCAGTTGTTTTTTAGAGTCTCCTGAAACTTGCCCTTGGTGTCCCATGATCCACTCCCGACCGGTTACAAAGTGGAGTTTTACGTTGCACGTATTGCCCAACGACACTACACTCCTCAGACCCGAACATCCAAAATACATACCTGGTATGTTTTTAACTATTTACCGGGCAGCACAATAGTTGTACACGATTCTGTAACAGGTCGACAAGTGTTCATAGACCACGTGTGGAAAACGCCCCGATCAATCTCCAAATTACGCCGTGGACATTGAACACAAAATATATATGTGTGGCGGTATCCTTGAACCAGCTCGTTGGAAATATCCGTTCGCATCTACAAAAAAACTTTTATTTGCAGTCGTGGAGTGAGTGCCCGCGGTCTGCTCGTGGGGTGGAATAGTATGGCTAGACCAGCATGGCCCCTGACAGTACCCAGATCTTGTTATTGTTCAACACAACCCAGTTCACATGTTTAAGAAAGCGTCGACATGTTGGTAGTATGGTTGGTCGCTCTACGAAGCAGTCGGAAACACAAACGCGTTTATCACCGGTCTGGGTAGGTTCCGACTTATCATATTTACGCAGCTCCTTGCCTGGTCTTGTAGGGCTTTACAACCGTTTCCAATACCAGGGGCATTTGGACACTCACATTGAAGAGAATCGAACACGTCGAACCCATGCCAAGACCATTTTCCCCATACCCGCACGCACGGGATTTCAACGTTTTGTTGGATCTGACTTGCGATGGCAGGAGTTCCGCCCTGACGAGGACGTGGACATCGCTGCCTTGCCTGACGGTGGATTCAACGTCGGCTACATTGAGGCTGGCGAATATATGAGATACACGATTAACTGTACAAAAAAAAGTGAGATACGGAACTAACAACAAGTTATTTGTTAGTGGAGTTGATCCCACGCACATGTTGCTCCTGTACCATGGATGGTGCGTACGTATGGCAATAACATATAAGACCACCAGACACCAGCTCGATTGCTACTCTAGAGACGATTTCCTGCTTGTTTCTCCCTCTCTCGCCTTCTCTTGAGTTTGTCCAACAACCACTGCGATACAGACTTGAAATCTTACCTGCGCACACCCTCCTTACATATATATAATCACGTCTGGTGCTTCGTTGAAGATTGCGAGTCCTGTTGGGAGTCGAACGCCTACATAACATCAGGTGCTCAGTCACATACACACACGTAATCGTCGACTTACCCCCTACCCCAATCTCCCGCAGTCGATCTGGTGTACTTCAGCTTCAGGGTGGCTTCGGAAAGCGGTTTTGGCTCCTTCCGTATGGTCGCCGGTGGCAATGGGTGCAACGACTACAAGACCGATCTTAGTGGCCTAGTTTCGGTGCCGTCGACAGGGGGAAATCCTCGCTACACGGACTACGCAGTGTGAGTCAAGCATAGGACTCAACCAACCATGTTGTAGTCGAATCCCGTTGTGACTGTGGTTCGCGGAAAACTCTGGTCGTTCAGTGTTTTGAGGCCAAAGCCGTTGTAAATACATACAATTTGTGATAACACCCACCAGCTGATGCAGACTGACACCTTCGATCCATGTGTCGTCCTTCGATACTGAGTCCTCCCGTCAAGACATGGCCGAGGGCATTTTAAGACGATGTCTTGCCGAGGGTGTACACGCGGGCATACTCACGGGTGGCCAAACACGCGGTAATACACTGTGTTGATCGCGCAGAAAGCATTGGTCAACGCGAAGTTCGTTTTTCTGTGCCTTTCCATTTCAGCCCCAACTGATATCGGTGGAACCCTATGCACTCCGACCGAATGTTTTTCCATTGGATGCACGGTCCGGTGTTCCTATGTTGTGCTGCATTGCTATTACCGTCACAGGGCCGGTCATGGTACGGGTGGCCTCCGCGCTCACGTGTCCCACATTTATCTGTGCGCGGAATCCGAAGGCTTCAACATAGACTCCTTCTCTATGTCGAAAGACCACACCTGGAATCCCCCTACGTACCGATTCCCTTCAGAGGTTTCGGTAGTCGATGCCTTCGACAATGTCCCTGCGATTATCCCCGGCACGATTCAGGCTGAAGAATTCGACACGGGTGGTGAAGGCGTGGGCTACTCAGACTCCACGAAGGGAAATGAAAAAGGGGTAAGTGGGCGTGGCTGATAGGTGTGGTAACATCAGATACCGCCTGCCGTATCTCATCGCCAATCTGGATTTGACCTAACCCTAAGTGCCACGAGTAGTCCTCCACCCACTGGGTAGGGTGTATTCGGTTTGGCCCGTCCGCGTACAGGGTACCCACGTGTGCTTCATTGTCAACAATTCGAATCACACAAAGTTTGGAAACGATATCCCCACGAAGGGTTCAGTCTGTTGCCCTCCACTATATTTACGATACACCAATGAATACCAGCCCTGACCGCTTAGGTGACGCTCTAGTTGTGAATTGTCCCTCTGTCGGGTCGTTGATGAAACGTTTCACTAAAGGATGTTTCAGCATCATATGGCGCGCAAACCCCAATGTCAATCCACACAGGGGCGACGCCCAATATTCATATTTCCGCACACACATGGAATAACGATGGTGTTTGGATTATTATACACGAAAAACAGGTGTTTCGCCCCAATGAGGATGTCGACATCAACGTCATGAGCAACGGTGGTTACATCGTCGGCTACGTCGCGCCTGGCGAATACCTTCGGTACACTGTGCAAGTCACCAAAAAGGGTGCGTGGCTCTAAATTTGAGACTCGCTAGAACGTTCAGTAGGCTAGAGTAAGAATAGCAACACAACATTGCTTCTGTTAAACAATGTCACCCCACGGGACATATTTAGTGAGTACTTAAATCACAGCCTTAACTCACAGTTCTGATAATCACATCTACACTAGAGGACAGATGTATCAACCGTAGCTACTGTTGAAGTTTACCGATATTTCACGCTCACTCCATACCCCATCTTGCTCAAAAAGTGTAGACGCGCGTGGTCTTCGACAGATCTGAACACATATGCTGTTTTGGCTGATCTAAGCACTGAGTCCTGCATTTGAGAGTTGTGGTGTCCCCCGGCTATGGTGTTGATATATTTACAATCAGGCTCACAGCAACAAAAACAAACACTTGGACCGAGAATTCTCCCCATCTTAGCCTACCCTGCCGTACTCGTCCCTACCTCACCCGACCATACCCTACCATACCAAACTCCGCCGTCTCTTGCAGTTGATAACGTTCTGTTCAGCTTCAGGGTGGCTTCGTCGGATGGCCTCGGATCGTTCCGGGTAGTATCTGGTGGCAACGGGTGCGATGACTATGCCACCGATCTCAGTGGTATAGTTTCGGTACCGCCCACTGGAGGAAATATGCGCTTCATCAATTTGGAAGTGTGAGTGCTCGATGCTATCAACAGTTGATCGTGGTTCGTTCGCCGTCGATACGGCGTTTTCAGTTCGTTCGCGATGTTTCCGTTGGTTCACCGGCGAGTACGTCACGTGCTGATTAGGATATACTGTCGCGTGAGTTATGGTCTACTGTATCGTGTTTACAGGCTCACATCACACAGTAGGTTGGGGGGAACGTGTCCCGGGCGGATGTTCTACCACGGACGGGTCCCATATTTACGTCCTGAGCATCTTCCATACTAGTAATACAAGGGTGCGAGCCACGATATCCGGTTTGAGGCCTGCGAGGAAAAATATATGGTGTACTGATACGCGCTTCTGTGTGGGGGCATGAATATCTACAGGCTCGATTTCGAATGAATAATATATTTAAATATATATGATGTGATTACCAACGTGCTGCGGGGTTATGTGAAAAAGTAATAAATACGCTCCTCGACCGTATCGTTTTGGCAGGCGACGCGTAAAGCCCTGATCTGCGCCCATGATATCACGGCCCTTCACATTCCCCATACGTGTGGCTTTCAAACTGCTGGTTGTACTTGCGCTACCTCTGCAGGTCTGGCAACGGTACCGGTGGCGTTCGTGCTCGCCCATCTCACGTTAGGTTGTGCGTGTTGTCCAAATCATTTAATATCGACTACTTCTCGATGTCCAAGGCCTCCACCAAAACGTAACAAAGTTGTTGGCGAGGCTGGCCGGGCGAAAAACAAAGGTGGGTGGGCGTGCATATCTTCGGGACCGGTACAAGTGCCAAATATCAAAGCTACCAAACGATATTCCTGTAGGGCCTTTACAGAAATGGAAGATCGTTTTATACATTTTGTCTGTTGAACCACACGTTTTCGTTCCTTGCAGAATTGGCGCCAAGATTACATACGTGCTAGTCTTGGCGTCGATGAAAAGCAATCCGCGACATAGTTCCGTGTTTGGTGACATTCCTTTGGGTTCATGGCGTTGCGCTTTGTGGTTTTACCAAAACATTTCCTAACCCCACAGTAATACATATTGTTCAGGTATTGCCCATGTCGACCAAGTGACATATACCCACGTAGGACGGTGGAGACGACGACGACCAATATGTGACGTATAGACTCGATAGAGATGACCAACACGACAAATGCTAAGGTCATTTAGTCAAATACATTTGGCCTAGTGGGAACCTAAACGTTTATGTGGGCTTTGGTACGAGGGCCGGCAAGGTTAAACCAACGACGATGTGAACGTAAATGTCAGGGGTGATATTACCAACGTCAGGTGTTCAATGCTCAGGGAATACCAGGGAAATGACTCAGAACATACGATCATTGATACTAAACAAACCTGAGAAAGCCGCGAGCTGGGCAATGGAAATAGGTGAATACCCCAGCCCGTCTTACGAGCATTGCACGAATACCTATATTTTAGGATGTCTACGTGTTGGATGCGTAGATTGTCGCTAGATTCCTACCCGTTTGTCTTTCGAAATTCCCCGTGATACCAAGGAAGACCTGTAGAGCGTCTAGATCCCAATATTTACGAAACACGGAGTTTTTCCCGTTACATTTTCGTTCTTGAGCCGTTACGCCGGGGTTTCCTTGATGGACGATTCGATCAGACCAGGAACGTGAAGTGTGCGATCTATAAATACCGTATTGGTATGTCTTGCATCCAATGACAGTCATGAGATCTTGATGACAACTTGTTTCAGGGACGCCGGCAAGTCCATTTTCGTTGAAGCAAGCCTCTTTTAAAAACGTGCAGCCCGTATTCAATCACCGTGCCCGCTTGTAGTGAGCTGTTCCACAGGATACAAGGGCAAGGTGCTTGTTGGAGCCTGTGCAAACGCGGTCCATGATATTCGTCAAGGCTTCAACCACGTTCTGACAGAAGGTGATCGAGAAGAGGACGCGGGTATCCCGAACGACTACCCGCCGATGGAGGCTTCAAAATCGTAAAAACTTCGATGGCACGAAGCGCACGGCTGGGGAGGACTAGCCGCCATCATTTATTCATCGAAGTAGAGAGGTGAAAGGGGGACGCACACGTATTCGTTGCAGGCCTCAAGGGACAGGTCCACACAGACCATCCTGGGTCAAGTTTTATCTATATATCTGGTCGCAGAGGCCTGAGGAGGTTTCGCTAAATGTCGCACGAGCAATTACGAAACGGACATATTTATACCTACGTATCTTTACCCTAGACACAGAATGTATGTCAAACGTACGAGGAGGTACGAAAAGCGAAAGGGACTTCCCGATCTTGACCAACTCGTCGAAACCGCTAGGGAGGGGGGTAGGGAAAGCCGCCAGTGCGTATACCACGTGCAAAATGATATATGTTGCTTGCGGAGATCATTCTCAATGGCGTGCACAATTACATATGTGGTATGCTGAGCGCCGAACGTGTTGTGCGTGAATGAGAGTGGTATGAAGGTGGTAGATGCGTATCCACCAGATGTATTTCACTGTATTGTGTTGAATTGGGAGAAGACGCTAAGCATGCTTCCCCCCACATTGAAATTCCTACCTTGGATATTAGTCGTACTCCGGTTAGGCTTCGTACCAAAATCGATTTAAACGTGGGTGACAATTTCCTGAAGCCTAAGAGGGGGAAGGGAGGGGGATCTGACGTGCCAAACGGTCCTGGTACCATATCTGCAACTTAAAGAGGTATTGAGAGACAATGTTAAGGAGGGGAAAGGCACAGGAATCGGTTGAGTTGGGTCTAGTCGAAGGTCCTTCGTTTTTCCTTCTGAAAAATTTATTTTCATTTCACCAAGAAGGGGTGTGTTGCAGCGATGTCATCTACTGCTGCAGTGTGTCGCTGAGGGGGTAAGGCGATGCTTAACCATATTGCACTCGCCTTTTTGTTTCCAGCCATAGGGATGATTTACTATCATAGCGGCTTGAGACTAGGCCTCAGCATCAGGTTTATACCTGCGCAACAGTATGTAAGAGTCAAGAATGGATGGGGACTCGGGGAATTGAGCCTAGCCAGGTGTCAGTTTTGTTGTTGTTGCGGTTTTTGTTAGCGCTTCCTTTGATGTGTCAACCCCCATGAATGTATGTGACCGTTGACATCGACTGCTTCAAATGGCAACCGAGGTTGGTAGAGAACGTACAGAAGAGGGCAGAGCACGCGGAAAGGTTCAAGTGTTACATATCGATACAATATATTGAGCGATACATCAATGCATACACTGCTTCAATGGGTTCTTTCAAAATCAACACGAGTAGCCAGAACCCAACAGGACGAAGGAAAAAGACCGACTACCACGGGTTCTGATCCAGCTTTACCTGGCATGCTTTGCATCATGGCATTGTACTGTCACCTATACGCTGCACGCAAATTGTCTAATTTGAGATGCGTGTAGCACGTACCGCGCAGTCATATTTCTCACGGTGGCATCAATAAACAAATTGCTCACCAGCGTCTTGGAAAGCATGTACACCTGTTGATTGATATATCAAGGCATAGACGTAGCTAGCACGAAACCGCGTGGTTGACTGCACACAACAACACGGAACTACCCTTATATTGTATCCGAGCTGTCGAGTCGACTCGTATTGGTGGGCACACATTACCCCTATATCCCAGTACCCGGCTCCAAGAATCCCTTTCCCGCATGGCACTCCTCAATCTTCGATGGATCGTATGGGTCTTGTTCGTGCGTACAATCAACATCCCCCCTGCTGATTGTACTCGCCCATACTGCGTTGCCCCTCCTTCTCCTGTGCATGGGAAGGCATGGCATTGCAGGGGTGATATATCGCAATAACATAATCACCGCATATAACGCTCACAAACTGGAAAATACAATCTGTAACCCTAACCCAAAGTACTCGAATCAACACTCAAACCCTCTAATAGGTATTCGAGATTTCGAATCCACAGCCACTCTGTAGCCAATACAAAACTTTCGAAGGTAACGCCGCGAAAACAACGGCATTCTTCTCGGTTTCAGCCAGGTAAAACAGCATTATCTGCGAGATTACCCCAAATATTCGTCCACTCTGAAGATCAGAAGCACAATATTTCGCGAGCCAAAAAAATCAAAATCGCAATTCCGAAGTACTACCCATACCTTCCAAACCAGAAAACATTTGATATGGACCGCACACGCCCCCATGCGCTTCATAGTGTCTCTCTCCAGCCCTATCAAAAACCGTTCCCTGTATTTCGCAAAATATTCCTGCAATCATGGAAAATATCACAGTAGAGATATAAATCAAGCCACAAAAGGCAAAAGAATGAAAAGCTAGAGGTCGCAAGGAACCCAGTTCCTCCGGACAAGAGTATCACCTTATCCCCTACTCCCGCCATAGACACACAGATCGCGACGGCAATGCGAAATGGCAAACATCCCCTCCCTGAAAAATATGTTTTAGGGTTGAAAATACTCGAAAACACCATAAACTCTCGGCGCAATCCAAAAATCATCCAGAAACACATTTCGAAAACACTAACAATGAAAGCATTCACCCAGATTCACAGGCAACCACATCCATTAAAACCACCCAAATGCCCCAAACACTACTGCTGTTGCCTCCACCGCGGCTGCCTCTCCGTCCAGTCTCATGGCGTCGCTGCAGCTCCGGTAATCCAGATTATCCTCCTGGGTAAAATGAAACGTCGCCTCCGCTGCATTGACCCGACACACACAAGGGATGGGCCGTGTAATCGAGCAATTTGGTCTGCATTGGGTGTTTTGCTCTTTTGATGCGTTCACAGCTTGCAAACACGTCTTTACCGTTATGGTGTAACTTCTCAAATGTCACTGCAAAAAAACAGTTGCTTGTCGACGATAATACCTGGTCCCACATCAAACCCATACATACCTCGACCTCTATATATATTCTGCTGTAATTACTTGACCAACGTATACAGCAGTCCATGCAAACTGTTTTCGCCTCTGCTCATACGCATAACTCTACAAGCATCAGCAGTAGTATCGGGGCAACAGACGCTGGACGAGGCTGTGTTCTACTCTGCAGTCCAGTAGCAGTATTGTACTCGAATCCGTGCAATGCATAATACGAAGTTTCGCTCTCAGTAATATTCTACCTCTGCCGCTGTTTTCCTGTCCAATAATAATCCGTTCACAAATTTCTCGCCTTCTATTACGTATCAGGTAACAAGAAGTTTGGGGGGTTTTACACATCAAGCCAACAACTCGAAAACGAGTTGCCCGCATACTTGAATAGGACAAATGCCGCAAACAAACGTGTTTCTGTAGTTGTTCTCTAGGGTTAGGGTTATACACGTATATCCGCTGTACTTGCTGAGTGCCGCCAGCACCAGATCAACGCAATTCCAATCTCAGCAAGAGGGTGGGCTTATCAATCCTCTTACTGCATCTGATTGCCCTCCCATGACACGAACGCATCTCAACTAGATTCTAAGAGTACCTGAGCCTTTGTTCCATTCCAAACGGTTATTCACGGAATACTGTTGTACTGGTGGGATATACAGCAATGATACAGAAGTAGATTACATGCGGAACCACGACTGAGGGTGAGGGTTACGGTGAGGGTTAAGGTTGGGGTTAGATATCCAGCTTTTTCTAGCCCTCTACTTTTTCGCCCTTCGCACAGTGCCGTATTATGGGTGTTTCCAGAAAATGTTACGCCTACAGTATACCCCAAATCCACCTCTTTGGGCCTTGTAAGGAAAAACAAAACGGGGTTTTACGCCTTGGGGAGGAAACGAACTGCGGTGTTAGACATCCGGCTTTGTCGAGCACCCGAATTTTTCGCCCTTGGGAGATTGCCTTTATCGCTTTATTCTCAAGCGAACAACCCATACACCAAGTCTCGGGAAGATTACTCGGTGTTTAAAGAAATTAGTGCGCCTACAGTATACACCAAATCAGCCTCCTTTTTCCTTGTGAGGAAAAGAAGACAGGTATTTTACGCCTTCCGGAGGGGAAGACTGCGGTGTTCGACATCCGTGTTTTAGATCACTCAAATGTTTCGCCCTTGGGAGGTTGGCTTTATCGCTTCATTCCATCTCGAGCAACACATACAACATGTCGGCGCTTTCAGAGTTTATTACCCCTACGTTATTCCTTCATATGCACCTCCTTGGGCTTCCTGAGAAAAAGAAAACAGGAATGTTACGCCTTCGGGAGGGATCAGACTCCGGTGTTCGACAACCGTCTGTGGAGCACTTCAATTTTTCACCCTTGGAAGATGACCAGGTAGTATACTAGGATGCCCGTCAGCCGATAATATAAACAGCATGATGAGAGGGGGATATAATGTGTTTCCGGGGATACAGCACAAAGTTGAGTCAAATTATTGTCGTGCAGGGCATGTCGTAGAGGGACATCCAGGTCCAGAGTGGCTGTAAATACATATGAGTTCCGCACAAGTCTAAGCGCACCAACGCGCGTTTTCTACTGCGCATATATCCCAGTGTTCCGGTGGGTCTGGGGTGTCAGTGTGGTGTGTGTTGTCGTAGATGCCTCTATGTACTGGTCAAGCGATATGATCCAGCGATATAGCGCTGGTTGGCTTCCTTTGAATCAAGTGTTGTGGATGGACCTTGCTCAAAAGAAACAGTTTTTTCATGACAGAGATGCCACGCTGCCTCAAGTCGATCGAGAACACTACTTCGAAAAGGTTCGAAGGCATCAACGGCTAAAAAGCGAAATGATGGATGATATACCTCTCGTCAATACGTTAGCCATATATATAGGGTTTTGGTCCTGGCGTCGAGCCTTCAGTGTTCACGCTCATCTACGTCGAGCTCTGGTTATGAAAAGTTCCCGAGTCTTACACTATTAGCGCTGTGGGTTGACCATGCACATTCTTTATACCTGTTGCAATCGAATTCTTCCGCCGCCTCTACATAAACAGAAATCGACGGCGCTTTGGGTCAGTTCCTAGGGCGTCAACAGCTGAGCTCATCGGTGTACTGGCTGATAATAGGCACGCACGCAGTACCCGACACGATCGACATACTGTTGCACCTGCACGCGTACGAACTGCCAGGCGTTAAGTTGGTGTTTCCTAATATTGGAAGGTGGCCTTACTATGCAGGTCGGATGCAAGCATACTTCTGGATGTACTTTCGTGTAGGGCATCGACTAACCTATACGCAACCCACGAATGGAATACAGCGTCATCGAGATTGGCACAACCCCAAGTGCAGCAACAATAGGCACGAAAATACGAACACTTCGTGTTCGTTGGGAGTTTTCGACGATCGTGCCACGCATTCATAGAGGGACTGGCCAGCCAACGATTTCTGTCGCAATCACCAGAGCTTGGCAGACTGTAGAAAGGTTGAACCCCGCACCTAAAAACTACCTGTATGATGGTGGGAGAAGGAGGGTCGGCGAACTAAAATGCGATCGTCGAGACGTCCAATGCTCGAGATGTACGCGATGCACTACACTACGTGAATCTTTGCGTGCCAGGTGAAATTCGCTGAACCATCGCTTCATTTTCCCGGGGGTGCCTTCAAGTCATTTGACGCCATGGTATACTGAAGTAAACGCATGAGTTCCACCACGACGGAGTTAAAAGGCTCTGTTCATGAGTTCCCTGGGATAATGCACTTCAGGTACATGCAACATATCCCACCCTAAAACGTGCTGGGAGCAAACGTGCAGCCACCGAGAGACCGGTAGGTAATAGGTTTGTCGAAATAGGCTCGCGGCAGACTATTTTACAACATGTACATACAAAATAATTGAAAACGGGTCGAGGACTTTAGAAACAGCATTCGTAATTCAAACGTTCAGAAACGCCTTCAGTGCTGCATCAAATAAATAGCTCAGAGTATTTACTTGTGCATTGCCCGTTGTTCGGGCCCGATTCCGTAGGATAGTATCGCGATAGAATGAGTATCATTCGCGTTGCTTGTCTCGAGGCTCGAACACCATGGTAAGCGAAGTACGCAAAATCGATGTAGACGGAGAGGAAAAGGCCGAAGCCGGCCTGCAGTAGTAGACAAATCATGCTTGTTCCGCCCTTTGTGACAGATGTCAGGCCATGGACGAAACCATCACATTAGGCTATCCTGGCCCCCAGGAAATATACCAGTCGCGCAAGCGATGATATGTCTCGTTCGCACGTATCGGTGTCGCTACAGCGACTGAAAGCGTTCAGTGAACAGTGATGATCTTGCTTTGGTTCTTTGGTGTCTCAGAACAAGAACGTCGTTGTAGTCGTCGTTATTTGGGTCGGTGAGCACGTTTTTGTTTTGACATTCAAAACCAAACAGCGCGAGTTCTGAGCACCATTCGGCCTCTCTCAGCTTCATGGTGGCACCGTGCCCGCCCTACACAACCTTATTTCCGGTTGCCTACAGAAAACTTCTTGCCGTCGACACCAATCCCGGTGATCGGAAGGCGCGAAGAGGTTGCCCCCCGGGGACGGTGTGCTTCGCCCCCGGCATGTTACAGTCATCTACATTGTTAGTTGGACCGGTCTTGACGACTTCTTAGAACTCCCACGCGCCCGGCCACGATCGGTAAATAATGCGTCCATGATCACCAATGGCCGGATCCATTCGTGGTTGGTCATAGACGGGCGGTCCGAGACCTAAGCGTGGGGGTGTTTAATATCGTGGGTTTGGGTAGTCAAGGTCGCGTCCGTGACTGATCACCGGCCGGACTATCGTCGGTCGTTGACGCTCTGTCGTTTGCCGTCGAAGGGCGGTCAGGGACGTGTTCACAGCCCATCACGCTCGCGGTCCCAGACGAGTCCATGGAAGCCATCATGGATGTGGTTGAGATCGCCGCCATGGACGCCACCATGACCACAGCCATGACCGGTAGTGACCGCGAGGATGGTTGTGTAATAGTTTGACGTCATGGGCCTGTCCATGTAGCCATGAATTAGGTTGATGGGCCCCGACATTATTGCGTGCATGATGGCCTCAATGATCGATCACGGCCGTGTCCATGGACGCCGCTATAGAGATGCGGTCATGAACTCGCCCATGATCGCGTCCGCGGCTGCTGATGGGCGCGACCATCAACGCCGCCGTGAACACCGCCATCGATAGGATCGTCACGGGTGCGTGACCGATCTGAGCGCTCATGGCCGGATTCAGGGCCGCTCATGAGCGACCATGTCCGTACCCGTGGTGGGACATGACGGGCACGACCGGTTACGAATCCGTCCATGGTCGGTCACGAGTGTCCAAGACGAGGGAATGAGCGGGCATGATCGACTACGGACTCGGTCATGGGGCGCTCATGATGGACCGGTTAAGCATGAAAAAAGTGGTAACCAAGAAATAGTTCCACAAAAAAGGAACGATGGGTATGAATCAACACTTATATTGCTGTATGTACTGCTGTAATGGATGGTGGGTCGGTTAGTACGTTTGTGGTCAGAGGGGAGGGATGTGGACGTGTGGGTCTGTGGCTGTACATGAGTGGGTTTGGATGTGGGTAAGTGGGTTCCTGGCTGTATGTGCTACCCATGGTGTTCCTAGTCCGTTGTTGGTACCCGCTGGTGCTGCTGCCGCCACTGATGCTGCTGCTCACTACAGGGGTGTACTTGTTATTTATTACGTATGCTTGTGAAGTAGAGGTGACGACGTCTGCTTTACCTTCAAACCTTGCTCAAGTTTAGTCCTCCCCGAAAACCACTGCTACTGCTGTACGGACTGCAATACTCATTTAGTGCATTGTATGTATATTATTATTAGCAAATGCTAGATTGAGCAGGGGTGTAAGTCTTGCAGAAACTACACAAGTTCGGGTTTCGGGTGGTATAATAGTCTTGGCAAAGCTGGCAGAACGTGTCTACTTCTGTGCGTACTTCTACAGTGAATCGTGGGCTGCTTCATGGGTTGGCAGGTAAGTGGAAGGGTAGACGTGTGAGAGGGTCGGTTCGTTTGTGGTGGCTTGGTGTGTACGGGGGCCGTCCTACATAGGTTTCCAGTACGTACGTGCTTGATTTTGTTTCTTAGCTATGCTGCCATCACTGGTGCGCTCTGGTTGCTGTTCACCACTACAACCATTAGGAGCATTCGAAACGTTTGCGATTCATGAAATCATGTCGGTTTTAGTTGCTCGAAAAGTATGTGTGGGCACCATGCTGGGCGCCGCTTGCTCTACATTGTGTATTTTACGCGCGAAAGGCAAGACTTACTATTGTACCGCCGGGGCTACATCACCAATGAAAACACGGATTTCAACAAACTTCTTGTCTGGGCGGGGTTCCAACAACTACGATATCGTACCCGGAAAACGTCCGGATAGAGAGATGGTGTTGCCGTCAAAAATCGCTAGGCTGTATATGACTCAAGCTTCATGATCGAAAGATGTTGAACATGAACCTCACTACTTCGACGCCCATCGACGTATGTATAGACTATACTTATATTTTCTTCGTTCAGTCCAAATATCTATCAAGAGCGCGGACACATCGATGTACATTTGAAAGTAGCTCAACGAACATTTTCGGCCAATTCCTTTATTGGCCGTGGTAGATGTCAAGATCCTAGTGGATCTGAGCTTCGGTGTTTGCGTCTTCCGCACCTGTTCAGGCTTGAACACACAATACCGGTACTTCCCACTCCTCCTACAGAGAGTTGATCCGGCTAGGGCGCGGTACTTCCAACTCCTACATAGAGTTATTCCGACTAGTAGGGTGCGTGAACTCGCACACGGGTTCTGTTTCAGGCCATCTCTAGAATATCCTGCTGTATTCACCCTCTAATGCGTACCAGGGTAGAGCAGGACGGCGCCTGTGAGTGTGTCTGGGTGAAGGCCATGTGCTTCTGCCTCGGAAGCTATGCTTGTAGACGTGTTTGGTAGTCGTTTGAGATATCATGTTGGCTATCGTGACCATTTTGGGTTGGGGTTAGGGTTAGGGTTAGGGGTTAGGGTTAGGGGTTAGGGGTTAGGGTTAGGGTTAGGGTTAGGGTAAGGGTTAGGGTTAGGGTTAGGGGTTAGGGTTAGGGTTAGGGTTAGGGTTAGGGTTAGGGTTAGGGTTAGGGTTAGGGTTAGGGTTAGGGTTAGGGTTAGGGTTAGGGTTAGGGTTAGGGTTAGGGTTAGGGTTAGGGTTAGGGTTAGGGTTAGGGTTAGGGGTTAGGGTTAGGGGTTAGGGTTAGGGTTAGGGTTAGGGTTAGGGTTAGGGTTAGGGTTAGGGTTAGGGGTTAGGGTTAGGGGTTAGGGTTAGGGTTAGGGTTAGGGTTAGGGTTAGGGTTAGGGTTAGGGTTAGGGTTAGGGTTAGGGTTAGGGTTAGGGTTAGGGTTAGGGTTAGGGTTAGGGTTAGGGTTAGGGTTAGGGTTAGGGTTAGGGTTAGGGTTAGGGTTAGGGTTAGGGTTAGGGTTAGGGTTAGGGTTAGGGTTAGGGTTAGGGTTAGGGTTAGGGTTAGGGTTAGGGTTAGGGTTAGGGTTAGGGTTAGGGTTAGGGTTAGGGTTAGGGTTAGGGTTAGGGTTAGGGTTAGGGTTAGGGTTAGGGTTAGGGTTAGGGTTAGGGTTAGGGTTAGGGTTAGGGTTAGGGTTAGGGTTAGGGTTAGGGTTAGGGTTAGGGTTAGGGTTAGGGTTAGGGTTAGGGTTAGGGTTAGGGTTAGGGTTAGGGTTAGGGTTAGGGTTAGGGTTAGGGTTAGGGTTAGGGTTAGGGTTAGGGTTAGGGTTAGGGTTAGGGTTAGGGTTAGGGTTAGGGTTAGGGTTAGGGTTAGGGTTAGGGTTAGGGTTAGGGTTAGGGTTAGGGTTAGGGTTAGGGTTAGGGTTAGGGTTAGGGTTAGGGTTAGGGTTAGGGTTAGGGTTAGGGTTAGGGTTAGGGTTAGGGTTAGGGTTAGGGTTAGGGTTAGGGTTAGGGTTAGGGTTAGGGTTAGGGTTAGGGTTAGGGTTAGGGTTAGGGTTAGGGTTAGGGTTAGGGTTAGGGTTAGGGTTAGGGTTAGGGTTAGGGTTAGGGTTAGGGTTAGGGTTAGGGTTAGGGTTAGGGTTAGGGTTAGGGTTAGGGTTAGGGTTAGGGTTAGGGTTAGGGTTAGGGTTA